>JAZHYW010070331.1:0-75980 GCA_037355805.1 Ixodes ricinus
AAGTCTGAGTGCGTATCTCGATTGCGAGCGAGTAATTATTTTTCTTGGTGACTTTAACTGCGTTTGTAGGCCAGAAGATCGAGTGAGTCATGTTCCTGTTCGAGACTCAAGTTCCTTTTCTTTGAACGACCTTGTTTCGGGGCATTTCTTAGAGGACGTCGCGGCCTGTATGAATCAGGGAAATGTACAGTTTACGCATTTTCAAGGCCGGAGTCATGCGAGACTGGATAGGGTATACGTCTCGCTCGATCTTTTACCTCTTTGTAGCGATTACTCTGTTAAGCACGTGTCCTTCAGTGATCATGCGTTAGTCATGGTTACTCTTGGCAATAAGGCCAAATCACCAAAATGGGACTGGGCACTATGGAAGCTCAACAGTAGTATTCTTAAGGATGAGCCTTTCAGAGCAAGTGTGAGCAAACTTTTTGAAAATTTATACGGTAACGAACATACACTGTGGGCTGTGCGTTGGGATCTTTTTAAGGAAGAAGTAAAGATGGCTGCAATCGAGAGAAGCAGCGCCCTTAACTATCAGAAAAAGAAAGAAGAGGATGTTTTACGGCGTCAGTTAAACGGTTTTTTAACCCTAGAAAGCGTGAATCCCGGTCAATTCATGCGCGAAATAAAGGAATGTAAAAGTAAACTAGAACTGATCGATGTCGAGAAATACAGAGGAGCGATAGTAAGGGCGCGAAGCGACAAGCTGTGGATGGGTGAAGCTCCGACGAAGCGCGCGCTAAGCGACGAAAAAGGTATGCGCAACGTAATGATATCAGGGAAATCTGTTACGGAACTACGGTGACTCGTGACAAGGCGGTTATTGAAAGGGCCTTTGTGGAGCATTATCGAAATCTGTTTGGGCGTATCGCGCCAGTAGATGACGGGTTCGAGGCGGAATTTTTGTTTTTGATGCCCCAGCTAGAACAGGAGGTGTGCGATAGCCTAGAGGTGCCTATCACCGTGCGGGAAGTCGAAGCGGCCATCGATGAGCTGACGAGTGGAAAGACGCCAGGACCGGACGGCCTTGGTGCCGATTTTTATAAATTTTTTAAGGATGACGGTGGCGCCTGCGCTGTATGAGGTACTGACCGAGGCCTATGAGAAGCAGATGTTGCCCCTATCTTTTCTTAAGACGCACACTGTGCTTATCCCCAAGTCCAATGATTCGGTGAAACTTTTGTCTGTGGGTTCTTACAGGCCGATTACTTTAACAAACGTTGATTATAAAATTTACATGAAGATTTTAGCCAAAAGATTACAACGGGTTATTAAAGTACTCGTAGGACCGCATCAGACGTGCGGCATAAAAGGCCGTACGATTTGCACGAATATACATGCAGCTAGAAGCGTTTTAGAATGCTGCGACGCCTTTCAAGGCCGAGTTGCAATGTTGCAACTCGACCTTGAGAAAGCGTTTGATCGTGTTTCGCACCGAGTACTCTTTCGTATATTGGAACACGCCAATGTAGGGTCCATTCTTTTAAAAGGTTTGAAAATGGCTTATGAAAATTGCATTACAAGTTTAGTTGTAAATAAGAGCGTTACAGAAAGCATCGAGATACGTTGTTCAGTTAGGCAAGGTTGCCCACTTTCGCCTTTGCTTTTTGCTATTTTTTTAGAACCGTTTTGTTTGAGACTTCTTCGGAACGATAACATACGTGGTTTTAAGCTAAACACGAGTGAAGTAAAAGTCCTGTCATATGCGGATGATCTGGCGGTTTTTTGCGTGGATCGTGAAAGTATTCGCGAAATTGTCAATGTTGCCTCTTCTTTTTGTGCGAAAACCGGGAGTGTCATTAATTGGGACAAAACGGTAGGGTTTTGGCACGGTGATTGGGATAGTAAACCAAATGTTTTTATGAATGTTAGGTGGGAGAGTTTACCCACCAAGTATCTAGGTGTGCCGTTAGTGCATTATCGTGACAGTACTTCATACTGGAATGAAGAGACTGAGAACGTCAGAACAAAGGCGGAAGGGTGGAGGGGAAGGATTTATCTATTTTCGCGCGATCCACTGTGTGTAATGTTTTCTTGATAGCCAAGGTTTGGTATGTCTTACAGGTGCTCTATATGTCTCGGGCCAATGTGCAGAAATTCCACAGAGTTCTTGCTGTTTTCATATGGAACTCGAATTGGGAGCGCTGTGCCCGCACAAATCTTTTTCGTTCAGTGCGAAGTGGCGGACTAGGGCTATCTCATTTATTTATAAGGCAAATTGTTTCAAGATTTATGTTTCTTAGGGATCAAAACGACCCTTTTTTACGTACTGTAATACAAGTTCGCCTGCAGAGGTTTCTGCCTGAATTTGTTGTGTCATCCGGTGTTGTATTAGGCGCAGGTGTTAGTGGGTACATGAGAGAAGTTTTATTGTCTTTCCGCATGTTGAAAGTTCGTTTTTCTATGGAATATTTGGCTACAGTTTCAAGAAAAAAATTGTATAAAGATTTAGTCGATGTTTTGTTTCCTATACCATTGTATCGATCATTATACTTTGGCGGCAGTGGTTTAGACGTACTAAAAAGAGTGAAAAAATGCCGGTCAGGCCAAGTGTTAAAACTTTTTTCTTTCAATTACATTGTGGCGTTCTTCCGGTGAAAACTTGGCTGGAGGAAAAAGGTTTGTTCGTTCCTTGGTCCACAAATTGTTTATTGTGTAAAAGAGCCGAAACCGTAGAACACGTGTTTATCGAATGTTGGGACGCTGTGTTCCATTGGGACATCCTCCAGCGCACCCTCAAAAAAGATTTACCTGTTAACCCACACGGTATTCGTTATTTGGCTGTTAAAAATGAAGATGAAATTCCGTATGATATGATTATGCTATTGAGCCTCCACAGTATGTGGAAAACGAGAATGAGTTTACGACACGCAGACGTGAATGTTCGCACTGTGCGTGAAAATTTTATTGAAAATATTGTCTATGTAAGAGAAGTTTATCGCGCCCTCGCCGAACCTCCAGATTGGTTACCACTGTTGGATGAGTTGGCCATTCTTAAAAGATTTTAGCAAACCGCCACGGCCTTCGTACGGCTGAAGCGTTTCAGCCAACTTTCCCTTTGTTTCTATTGTAAAGACATCTATCTAAGCAGGCAATAAAGAAAAAAAAGCAGTCGTGGCCGAGTGGTTAAGTCGATGGACTAGAAATCCATTGGGGTCTCCCCGGACAGGTTCGAACCTTGTCGAGTGCGATAACTTTCTGGAGCCCTTGAAATTATGTTTTTGTAATTTTTCAAAATCAAACTGCGTTACAGCTTTTAATATCCCGGAAACTTGCTTTCATGCGCATTTTCACGAGTCAAATACGCATACCATCTAGTCTCCATCAATATGACAGTTTCATTCGTGGAGGCAGTTTGTCCGGTGGTGCTGAGCACGCATTGGCCAGAGGAAGTTGAACAGATGTTCATTTGCTTTCTCCTCCATGCATTGTAAGCCGGGCTAAAGCGCATTCATCACAGTCGCCAGAAGCTACCCCGTGGAATTGGTCTTTCATATTTTCAGAAACTCTACGTGTAGGAACGTCTGGTAGTCCTCGTTGGTTACGTTAAAGCAAACATTTATTTACACTATGCACAAGCAACAAAGCAGATCGATCTGACGTGTCAATCTTATCTGTTCCGAGGCACAAGCTCCCCGGACACGAGCTCCTTGCCATGACCTCGTTTTCAAAACGTCTCTGCCCCACTTCCTCGTCTTCGATCTCTGATCGTTGGTACAGACTCCCCACCGAATGGGTGTTACCCCATTCTGAATTTCCGTTATCTCTAGTGGATAGAGAAGTTCAATTGGTCTTTTCAGAAGACCGCCCCTGTCCGAGCGCACTTATACATGCACGAATCTTGCCGTCTCGCCCACAGAAATCCTTTTCAATTCTTCCCATCTTCCAGAGTAAGCGTGGAAGCTGTTTCTTCAGAAGGACGAGCCTGCACATCTCCAGACGTGGCGATTGTCGGCCTTTTGTTTCATAGGCAGATCTAAGTTCTCTACAGGTATTCTGACTCTCCACGTTTCCCAGAATCTGTTGAGGAACGCTTTCCTTCGTTTCCACATTTGGCGGAGCACCTCCGGAGACGACTCGAAGTCTTCTTTTTCAGCCACTGGAAGTGCTGTCAGTCGTCGTCCAGTGAGACAGCTCGCCGGTGTGAGCGGCTTGCCTTCGTGGAGCTCATTGTAAACGAACGTTAGGGGGCGTGAATTTAGCACCGCCTCAATTTCACGCAGGACTGTGGACAACACTTCTGCGCTCATACTTTTTCTCCCGATCACTTTTCTTAGACCCACCTTCACGGATCGAACCAGTCGCTCGTAGAATCCTCCCCACCAAGGAGCACGCTCAACAATAAAACGCCACTCGATGGTCGCATTGGCGAAGTGATTCACCACTTCTGAGTGTCGTAGGATCTTCCAAAGTTCTGCCAGGTCTCTCGAGGCTCGCTTGAAGGTTAGCGCGTTGTCTGAGTAGATGATGCGGCAGAGTCCCCTCCGTGACACAAACCTACGGAAAGCCAGAGGAAAACTTCTCGTCGAAATGCCTGATACGAGCTCTAAGTGGACCGCCCTCGTCACTGCACAAGTGAACAGCGTGATGTACGACTTACGGGTGACGTCTTTTGCCTGTATGTACAGCGGCCCTGCAAAATCTACACCGACTACCTCGAAAGGTTCAGCCTGCGTCGTTCTCGTACATGGCAAAGGTCCCGTTGGAGCACTCGCCGGAGTAGCACTAAATCGCTGGCACGTTACACACGCGCGCAGCACCTTCTTCACCAGCTCGCGGCCCCGAAGGATCCAATACCTCTCGCGGAGCTGGACTAGAGTGTCTCTCACTCCTGCGTGTAGCATCATCCGGTGAGCGTTGATCACAAGTAGCTTGAAATATCGATGCTATTTCGGTAGTACGATGGGGTTTCGTTCATCATATGTCATGTTGTCCGATCGGAGTCGACCTCTTATGCGAAGCACTCCCTCCTGGTCGATGAAAGTACTGAAGTCTCGGAGAGAGAAGTAGATGGAGTCTCGGTTCTGTTGGTCGCGCGTCGAAGCTTGGCAGCAAACGCCGATCGCTGTGCCTCTTTTAGCCAGTATGTCCGAGCTCCTTGTATTTCCTCTGCAGTCAGAGGCCCCGATTGGTTTTCCGTTGACCTGGACGTTGTGAAGGAATCGAAACATCCACGCTCTTGTTCGGTTGAGTCTTGAAGCCGAGCTGAATGTGGTGACGTCGAGCAACGATGCAGATGGTGTTGAAATGTCCAATATGTCAGCTCTCGGTCCCCTCTCCTCGAGCTTATCTCGAGGTGGCTCCTCACGCTTCTCCTTGGGCCATTCTTTAGCTGGCAGTGGCACCCAACTGGTCCCCGAACAACAGAGTGGAGTCGAGACCAATCCAGATGCGGTCAGACCTCGTGACATGAGGTCAGCGGGGTTCTCCTTTCCCGGCAGGTGGTGCCATGTCGCGCTTTTGCAGTTCTTCTGTGGCATTCGAACAACCTTGTTGTATGCCAACCTGACATCTGCTCTCCATGGAAGGCCGACTTCGTACGTCCCATTGGTCATTGGCGATCGTGGTTTCGGAGTCTCGCATGACGTCGTTGTCCGAAGGATCGTCCACCGATGCGTCGATGACACCCATCCTCTCAAGTTCCCAGAATTGCTTGAAGCTTGGCATGGGTTCGGGCTCTTGGACCGCCGTTCTCAGCACGACCACCTGGGAGCAACTAATAACCGGGGAGCTTGACCCTGTTCGTCCCTGAACCGCCCATCCGAATACGGTCTCCACTGCAGTCAAGCTTCCTCTCAGTCGGTGAATCTTTGCAGTGATGTACTCCCAGTAGTGATCCGACCCAAGCAGGATGTCGACGCCGCGATGTTCCAGTCCGGTCATGGCGTCTCCTACTGGGCAACCGAGCTCCTTTAACGTCATTATGATGGATTCATCTGGGCTCGGGAGATTTTGTTCGCAGATGGTAGGTGTTTCTAGCGCGTCGATTTCATATTTTTGTTGTACCGTTGGTCCCGCAAAGTCACCTGCACCCTGCGGAACGTACGTTCGGTGCTTTCGCCTCCGAACACGCCGAACGTGAGGATCTCCGTCCCGAGTTGTTTGCAACCGAGTCTTTGGGACAGCTCCTCCGTAATGAAGGAGCGTTGACTGCCGCTGTCAAAAAGAATTCGGGCTAGTCTTCTTCTGTTTTTGTTCTCGGCCCATGCGGTCACCGTCTGCAAGAACACTGCTGGCTTGCTGTTCTTTCCATTTACGTGAAGACTGACCGGTGTTTTTCTTACTTTTTTGTTTCGTTCGCCGCGAAAGGTCGTTCCGGTACGTAATCCGGGTCACACATTGTAGGCGCATGCCGTCCCCGACACCTGGTGCAACACGGCGTGCTTCGGCACATTCTTGCCTTGTGGTTTGCTTTCGTGCAACGAAAGCATCTGTTGTCAGCCTGTAATCTTCGTTTTTTCTCAGTGAGCTCAATACTGGCGTTGCAGTCAGGTGTGGCGTGTTCCTTGGATTTGCAGAACAAACATTCTAAGCCTTCAGTCCTGCCATACAATGCCGCCGCGGTAGAGTTTCGAAGCTTCGTGTAGTTTGAAAGTTTCTTCGGCAGTTCTTGTTTAGGAAAACGAATTGCAGGCTTACCGCCAAAGTCGTCCTCTTGTTCCTCTGACGTCCTTTCCCGGCTCTCGACTTCGACTCGAATAAATTTGAGTAGAGTCCGTAGAGCTCTCAGGTGAACGTTCTCTGTTGGAGACTCGGGACCGGCGCCCGTCGCTGCGGTGGCGTTCCCGGTGTCTTCCAACGACATCTTCCGGTTGTAGTCCAGGGACATATCCCTCAGTAGTGCTCGCCGAAGGACCGGGTACAGCATAGCGCAGTAGGATTCCTCGCCACACGGACACCCAGTGCTCTAAAGGCCCGTTCACACTCTTGCGACCTCTTAAATCTTGGTTCCTTGCTATCTCGTAAACCTCTGAAAACGAGAGGACACAGTGGCGCCATCTATCGGGTTGCAGTGTAAGCTTGACGGTCCGGCATGTTTTCTATTTGTCTTGCGCATTATCCTTTGTTTCTTGGCTCGAAAAACGTTTGGAAACGTTAAAAACTAGCCTTTCTCATAGGTATTATGCACATTCGACTCCGGAAATGCCGCAAAACCATCGCTCTTGTGAAATGCAGTTCCACGATCACCGCATAGATGGCGCCAGAAATGAAATTTTAAGAAGTTTTAACAGCTCTGGTCTTTCTCGGTCGTACTCGGTTGCAAGAGTGGACGGGCCTTAAGCACCTTAAACAAAAATGCATGGAAAAAGTACGTTTTATAACGAACAACATATTGGCTATATCGAACTTTTTCCTCTCGGGAAGTCTTCCAAGAACGCGCAAGAAATCGTCTTCTAGCCTGTCCCTTTCCCCAAAAAGAAGTAGAAAAGTAAGAAAATTCATGAAGATCAAGTTGCGAACAAAATTGAGCGAAAGAGCAGCGATTCAGAAGGGAAGAAAGCTATAAAATACACTCTGCACGCACGCACAGAAAAAAAAAAATTCCATCCCAAAGCGTTTGCCCACTAAGAGAAGCAATTCAAAAGGGGAGATAAGCTAAAAAAAAAAAACTCCGCACGCATGCAAAAAAATAAAAAAATAAACTTTTTGGCGCGTTGTTACAAGGCGGAAATGAAAAAAAGAGACAGAAAGAGAAGCTCTCGCCTTACAACGAACTCATCGTGGAAGTTCGTTGTAAAGGTTTTTTGCTATATCGAACTGATCGTAGCGTTTCCTGCTGTTCGTTATAAACGGGTTTGACTGAGTAAGAAACTTTTTATCAGTTTCTTATGACTTCTTGTATAATCCCATATTGTCCTTTTATATTCTTATAATGTTCCTGTGTGCTGTTTAATGATTTTATTTGATCATGTGCGTTTGCGTCATATGCAGTAGAGATGCGGATGATATCCAAATTAGACCCGTAAAATATGTATTAGACTTAGTCGTGCATTGTTTAACTCATATATTTAACTTGTGTTTATCTGCAGGTATATTTTCAAAACGTATGCAGATTGCCAAAGTATCTGTACTGCATAAGAAAGGGGATAAGAATGACATTGATAACTATAGACCTGTTTCAATACTTCCCGTAGTTTTCAAAAGGGCTTGCAAAACTTATTCATGCTAAAATTGTCCAACTTTTTCGACAAGTATCAACTCATTACAAGGTCGCAGTTGGGATTTCGAAAACAGCGTTCTACGGAACTTGCCTTACTTGAAGAAAAAGAATTCATCTTATGCCACTTAGAGGACAAGAAACTTGTTTTGGGGGTTTATATTGATTTTGGTAAAGCTTTCGATTATTTAAACAACGAATCATTATTACAAAACCTCGAATTTTATGGTGTTCAGGGGCAAGCCTTGCATTTACTACTGTCCTATCTCGAAAATCGGAAACATTATGTGCCTCTGGTGACTTTTGTTCTAATATAAAACCAATTTTCTCAGGGGTACCACAGGGAAGTATTTTAGGGTCATTTATATTTAACGTATATGTAATTGATATAGTAAATATTGAACAAGTCTATTAAAATTTTAATGTATGCAGACGATACAACACTTTTTTATGATGCTGATAATGTGGAACAGCTCGTGTCAAAAATTAATTTAGTATTAGATAAAATATCATCATGGACCGACAGGAACGCTCTAAAAATAAATACTAGCAAAACTAAAGCTGTTATATTTCAGACCAAAACATCAATATATTCTATAAATATGTAAGACAACCTTAAACTCAGTTGAGATCGAATTGGTAGAGGATTTTAAAACACTTGGTGTAGTGTTTCTCATAATATGACCTGGGACCATCATAATGCGTATCTAAATAAAGAGCTATTTAAGGTTGTAGGGCTGATATGCCGGCAGCGGTATATACTTCCAACATCAATTAAACTCTTGTTATATAAATCGTTATTTTATTCTTATTTAAATTACTGTTCCTTAGTCTGAGTACAACTACAATAACAAACTTGTAGAAAGTACACTAAATTCAAAAAAGAATGCTAAGAACCATTGCAAATGCACCATATTTGTCGCATACAGAAATTTTTTTCAAAATTTATAATATACTTAGTATCAAAAATATGTATAGCTATAGACTATCCACAAAGTTTAAAAAAAGAATTGCAACATAACACATCTTCCTTGGTAACATTGCCAAATTTACAAAAAAGCATGTTTTAACGTATCAAACTCGTAACCCCGATTATTGGCAAATACCAACGTGTCGATTGAATGTTGGCAAAGAAATGTTAGCCTACCGAGTCCCAAGATTTCTCAATTCACTAATTTTTCACAATATTGATATAGATGAATTGAGTTTAAATGAATTACGTACTGTCATGTATAGCTTTGATGTAGAGTACTGATATTTGGTTTTGTATATCTTGGATGTTGTATCTCTATGCTGTCGGTCAGTTGTTAATAATTCCTCCTCATGTTCATGTATTTCTATTTATTATGTAAACGTAGATTTTGTACATTTATATGCTTTGAAGATTGACAAGGTAATTGATATCTGTTGAATGTGCTTGTTCTTTGATTGAATGCCTTTGTATTTTATTTTGTTCCCTCTGAATGCTGTGTAGAATGCCACTGGGGCCGAGAGCTTGTCAAGCTGTCTGTCGCGGCTTTTATTCACGGTCCCATCATTACCTGTTATAGGAAATTAAAATAAAGACTTATTATTTATTTGACCAAGAAATTTCTTATACACATAAGATTTTTCTTGGGCCTTCACCCTACATTTCTCTCCCCATCTCTCCCCCCCCCCCCCCCAAGCTTTGTGAATGGCCAGAATGGCGCCCAAGCAGGCGCGTCTCCTTGAACTTAAGTGCCCATCCGTTGGAGGAGCGACGGTGTGCGGCAATCGTGGATACACTACTGATGACGTGTTGAGGCGGGAAGACGCAGGCATTGCCTGCGTCTTCCCGTTCCATTAGGTCATAGCAGAGAGGGTACTAGGGAGAATAAAATGCCCTCCCCTCTCACCCGCCGTTTGTCTGCTCCGCCGACTGGGCAGTACCTAGCATCCGGCTGGCGTACAAACTCTGTTTAAAATCGCGTCATTTTGGAAATTTCAAGCGCAGATGCTGCAGATTTTGGTATGCCAGTTATCGTGTAATACTATGCTAGATAAAAAGACTAACAGGGTCCAATATACCTATCGCTGTCTTACCCAAGCATCAAGGAGAATGCAGGGATTGGTGTTCCACGCGCCGCACGTGCTGGCCTCAGCAGTAGTAACTTTTCCAAAGCAAAACCCTAAAACAAATGGGCATCTTGCACGCGTTCGTCAATGCTTTCTTTTGGGTATTTACTTCGAATCTTTTATACAGGAAAGGCGTGCGCGTGTGGTGCGTGGAACACCAATCCCTGCATTCTCCTTGATGCTTGGGTAAGACAGCAAATAGTCTATTGCGCTGTTACCTGCGTGCAAATAAAAAAAAAGGGGGGGGAAACTGTAGTCAGATTGGCCGTTCTCTCCGGCGATAAGTAAATCCGGTTGCTGTACGTTTTTTACTATACAAAGTTCGTACTGGGGTAGGCCTTTAGCGACCATGAGTGGAAGTCTGAAATAATAAATAAAAACGTGCTCTCCTGCCGCAATACACGCAGTAGTTGAGGGTGGTACTGCCGGCTGACTCAACTGCTATTTATGTAACGGGAAAAGATATGCTAGTTGATCTTTACCGAAATAGAAGCAACAGAGAGCTATAGGCTGATTTTGGAGTAGCCACAAGTATTCTAAGAACGCGAAGCACTTCACAACGGCAGCCACGAGCGAGAGTTCGATGTTCCGTACAGCCCGCCGATACAGCCCAAAGATGGAGAATGGCAACCTCCCGGTTTGTCGTCTGCTAGCAGAGTCGGGCGCGTGCCCTCTCTCTCGTTTTACCCCGCCGAACCCGCTTGAATTTCCCGGATGTATGGAGAGGGCGCTGCTGTCGAACAAAATGGTGCCGCCCAGAGAGCGCTAAATGGAATGGTCTATTGGCCAACTCCCAGAAGTGTCAGGAGTCGTGGCCGAGTGGTGGACTAGAAATCCATTGGGGTCTCCCCTCACAGGTTCGAATCCTGTCGACTGCGACAACTTTTGGATTTTTCTTGGGCGCTGCTTTTGAATGACTTGGTTATTTGTATTGCGCGTCCACGAGCCTTTAAAGCGACCGCATAAATCTGTTTGGTAACGTATCGAGCTACGATTTGTCTGTTTTGAAAAGGGCTAAACAGCGCAAAAAGACACCGACAGGGAATATGTACACACTTTAAAATGCAAACCAACTAGCTCCAACCACCACTGTGCTACGATTTATCACAGAGGTGCCCGATAAGGTGGTCACACTGCTCATACATCATACAAGGGGCAGTCTGCAAACACGAGTCGCCGCAATGTCCGTGGTTCGAATGCCGCGTGCCAACTTTTTTCTGCTTGAACTCATTGCCATGCGGCATTCGAAACAGGGATCTCGCGTTTGAATATGTATGCAGATTGTCTTTTGTATGATGTATAAGCAGTGTGACCCCGGCTATAGAAGTAAGAGCATAGAATAAATAAAAAAAAAGCTTATTTGCTGTTGCCACTATTTGTCGGTTGTTGCGCGCCAGTCAGAGGTGCGTGGATAGCAGACGGGCACCATAAGTAGAAAATATCAGTTATCGTTTTTTTTACTTTCACTCAGTTCAGTTGTTCTTTGAAATTTTGATGCGATGCTTCCACCACATTCGGGCACCTTTGTGGTAGGTAATTCGTGGGTGTAGGGAAAAATGTCCCCGGAAAAAATGTCAGCGGAAAAGATGACCCCGGGAAAAAGTCCCCGGACAAAATGTCCCCGGAAGAAAAGGCCCCAGGTGGGAGAGTAGGGAAAATGGCCCCCAAAGATTCTCAATCTCTGGATTTCCCTGATCATCATGGCCTTTGGGCGGTGCCGGCCTATGTCCTGGGAAAAAAGGCACCGTATGGCAAGTAGGAAAAAACGGCCCCAACAAATAACGAAATATACGATTCCCCGAGGTACGTATCGCGACACTGTTAACGCGAACACGACATCGGCGTATTTTCACATATTACTTAGAAAGAGTATTAGTGGGAAAGAATTTTACCGTCTACATTATATCCCCAAATGAGCACTTTCAGTACTTATGATAACTTTGATAACCTTTCGTTGCCATGAGAGAAAGAGCGAGAGAAAAAAAAAGAAACTAGCGATCGCTTGTTCGAGCTAACAGTGTCGCGCTTTTTACCTATTGGTACACAAGTACCTCTCAAATTTTCTCAAACACAATAATTTGGTTTTAGCTAGAAGTGTTATAAATGTTTATTTCACAATGGAAAAAAAAACAATAAAAAAAACAATTCAAATGCAACGTTAGAAAATCAGGAATGAAATGACACACTCTAGATTCACACACAAAAGTTAAAAGCGGATCGTACGGCCACGGCATACATAAAATCTTCAATTACGATTGCCCCAGCGGCGTACCTTTCGCAGATGCTGTGAAGACGGGACGGGACGGTGATGCATTTCGACGAGTGTAGACTTGCATCTCTTCTTGAGAGGAGCATCGACTCGACCCTGGTCAATAGCCCTTTTGGGGACATGTGTTCCTACCTTCCACCTGGGGCCTTTTTTCCGGGGACATTATTTCCGGGAAAATTTTTTCCGGGGACATTTTTTTCGGGGACGTTTTTTTTTCGGGAACTCTTTTAGGACAAACACAAATCTCAAAAGCAGCTAGAAGACTGGTGCACGACCGGGAGAAATATGCCTTGTTTGGGTATCGAACCCGGGATCTCTCCATTTCCAGTGGAGCGCTCTACCAACTGATGGTGACCAGGGGTTAGACGTTAGTGGAGCAAACAGGTTTTATCAACTGCCACCAGTCTAACACCAACGAGGATGAAAGGCTTTCATTTTTAAGGTTATGATTATAATGCAATTTAAGGCAAAGGTGCAAGCGAGCTGGACAAGAATGATCCCTGGAGAAGGGGGACAAGAGGGACAAAGGACAAACACAAATCTTCAAACACAGCTAGAGTGACTAGTACGCGACCGCAAAAAATCAGCCTCGTCCGGGTATTGAACCCGGGACCTCTCTATTTCCAGTGGTTTCCCGAAAATGACGTTATGGTTTATAGAAAGTTACTATAGGATTACCTTAAAACGAAACTGTGTTCGAAATTTTTTTAGAGCGCAGCTCTTAGGCGCTTGTTTTTGGCTAGAGCGGCGTCAGCGTCGCCGTCGGCGTAACCGTGAGGTCACGTGACCCCATGAGGTCACGTGACCCCGGTGACGTCACGCGACCCCCGTGAAGTCACGTGACCCCCGTGACGTCACGTGACCCCCGTGAGGTCACGGGGGTTACGCGACATCACGACGGTCACGTGACCTCGCGGTTACGCGGACGGCGACGGCGACGCCGACGCCGTTCGGAGGAGCAGTAGCAGGCAGGATGAGGAGGTGAGGAGGAGGGACGAGGGGTATACCCTCCCCTCAGTACCCATCCCTCCTCCTCCTCAAGGGCTGCGCTCTAAGTCGGCGTTACAGGGAGTTGTAAACGGCTCTCATTTTTCTCTACATATAAGATTTATGACGGAAAAATAACGGAGAGCCACGCTGAAGTGGCGCTAATGAGGTCATTGATTTTTATTTTATAGGGCATTCACTCGCTCAACATATTTCAAGGATGCTGAATCTAAATCGTCGAATGGTTCGTATGCGTGGCGATTGGAACAACTGGAAACAGCGCACAAATAACAAAGACCAATAAGGTTGTTGAACAGTTGAACTCCAAAAAGCGCTGGAGTTCAACTGATTATTACAACGGAGCTGTTAAGGGCTAGCTTCCCCAGTATTGCATCCGTCAGCAAACAAATGATGACACGAAACTCTGGACAGCTACCGCCATCTAGGAGCGACGGTGGCAACCAGACAACCTGCTTGTCGGTTGTCTGGTTTCCGCCGTCGCTCATAGATGGCACAACACTTCCAGCCTTTTCCATTCTGGCTTGCCGACTTGCGGCCGGTCATTACTTCATTCCCCCCATTGAACAGCTTCGCTGGTCTTCCCTCTTCACCAGTGTGGAAAGGCTGAAAGTTTTTTAATAAAAAGAAAAAAACATCGAACTGACAATCCACATCACTGTCGTGTCTAAACGTGCTTAAAAAAAAAACTCACTCCTATGAGTTACCTTTTTTTGAAGCAAGTGTCCAGCGTCATATGAAGGAAGAAGCATCTAAGAAGATACTGTAAGTCGCTCTCACGACAGATCAACAATCGACTAGCTCTGACTTAGCAGCTGACGTGAACCGCCTCCACAGTGGCCTCAAGGAATGACAGACTTCTATGATCCTGAACCCGTAAGAAACCCCACTCCCCATTTCGTGTTTCATTATTATACTCAAACAAGTTTAAAAAACATTATGGACAAGTGTTTATGGTTATCTGGAAAGAGGAGGAAAGCTCGTGCACAGAAGCGGGCACACCCTGTTCCCGGCTAGTGACTGCATTTCCACAGAACGGTGTCCGCGAGTTTACAACTTATTCGTATTTCATTACCATTCCAGGCCTCCGCCTACTTCAGCCACGTAGTCTGTGCCACCTTGCTTGCTGGAGGGATGAGCTATAGTGAGGTCTTCAGGCAGACACCAGACGTCGTATCATCTCCTACCTTTCAACACGGTAGAACAACCAACCTGTACTCCAGCAGCCAATCATCCTCGCAAGACCTTAATCCAAACATTTCGCTCATTGCGTAGCATTAACCAACATGCATTCAATGGTGAACCCTACATTTGAGCTTGTGTACTAACCATAGCTGCACATTATGCCTTTTCACAGCGCAACCTTTAAGCATATTTTGAAGCTTATGGTTGAGGTAAAGAATACTCTGGGATGAGGTTGGAGGGCCGTTTGCAACGGCTACAGCAGGAGCTGTACGGCCTCTCTACAGACACTACACCGAAGGCATTTTCCCCACTAAAATCAACACAAAAAGATGTGCTGCACTTGAGCCTAAATTTGAAAGCCCTGAATTTTGAAAGCAAAAAGAAAGCGAAACATGCAAATTTAACATTATAGTATTTTTGTTCTCTGCAACATGATCTTAACAAGCCTTCTCAAACTAATATTTCCGCCGGGTTTCTCAATCTGCAAGTTAAAGCAGAAAAGTCAGACGTTCCTATTTGTGCCCTGAATATGTGACCCTTGGAACGGCTTCAGTGAGTCTGTCACAAACCACAACCGTGAACTGTAGTTGAGAGTAGACAGTATATGTCTACTTTCTCTGAACAGTTTTGAAAAGCACAGTGCAAAATCAAGAAGTGTAGGGTGGCAAGTTGTGTGTAAATGGTCTAGACAGAATTCAACTTCAATACTTCGCGATGAAAATAACAACACACTTCGGATTATATATTTTGAACTCTTTTATATATAACATAGCCCTTCACATTCTTTTAAGATCCAATGAGAAACATACATTTTTTTCTGATAGACGTGTGGAATTTTATAGGTAACCTGTGTATATCGATTTTCTGTCATCGTATTATCGCGCTCTGAGTCTCCGACACGAAGTTTTGTGAAATGAAATGTTTCAATTTTCAGATCTTCTATCTTGAACGGCTTGGGGGAGAAACTTTCAAAGATGCCGTGGTGATAATGATAAAACGAATGAGCTCATACTGTCGAATGAGCTCATGTTGTATTAACTGAAGGGAACGAGCACTAAAAATAGCTTTAAAACCCAGGCTCTCTATGGCCTGCATTCATGGTAAAACCTATTTTCTCAGATGGCTTTATATGACGCAAGTCATGATGATGACATCATGTGAAGTCGCTTGTTCAGGAAAAGTCACCACATAGCATTTTCTCGGATGAAGAACGCGTTTTGCATTCAGTGCAATCAAAATGTGCTCTATCATGCATGAACTTTAGTTTGGGGTACCGGACATCTAACACCGATTCATCGAAAGCCTTTTCATCGAATTTCACCTTAGTGAATCGCAGAGCATTTCAATACTTTTTAGATGCTTTCCTCTCTCTTTCGAAATAGTTTTAACGCTGATGTCGAATCACCAGCAGTAAAATTACTACGTCGCTCATTTATTTTCACTTATATGTTAATTGTTGAATCATAGAAGGCAGCTATTATAACGGAAACTTGAGTGGGTATGCAACTTACTATTTTCCGGTGAGGTAAGCGGCTATTCTCCACCACACACCTTTCGTCTAACTAAGACACTTCCTGAAAAGGGATAAAGCTATCCTCTGCTTCGCCTTTTTATTTTCTGTATTTGTCTGTTTACCTCTGTTTTTATTCTATCCTAGCGGGAAATAGCATCCTTCCTGAAAACACACGGGTCTAAAATCCGGTAAGTCCACGGTTCTGTCGATTACAATGAATAAACAAAAAATAGAGTAACTTTTTGTTTTTTTCCTGTTTTATGCGACATATTGACGGGTCATTGCTTCAAGGACGGCTTTGTCTTGAAGCAGAAAACATCTCTTCAAGGACGAAGATACGCCATTGTAGGAACATACGTTCGTCACTGCACCCGTTGATCATACAATTAAATTTATATGTATATATATATATATATATATATATATATATATATATATATATATATATATATATATATATATATATATATATATATATATATATATATATATATATATATATATATATATATGTGAGTCAGTGTTCCGGTTTTTTAATTGGCCACCTTAACAACAGAATTGTCATCATTTACTGAAAAAAAGGAAAGAGAGTTTCTTATTACTAGTTTCCTAATCCGTTGGAAAAAGAAAGCCTATGAAGTATAGGGATTAACATTCCACAGCTCATACGCCTTCGATGAGACGGCATTCGATGAAACCGCTTGGATGAAACGGTGTTGAATGAAACGGCGTTCGATCATCGATAAAAACGTCCTGACTCATTTAGTTTGTATCCAATACTGTGACACGACAAATTTGACTCCAACGTTCATAAACATTTTGCTTTTGCTTATGGTGACTTTTGCACGAAAAAAAACAACATACTGACGACAAGGCAACAACCACTCTTCTTTGCTTGAAAACAAAAGTAGTTCCAAAACGAATGCGGGTCTGTGTCCTCGTCGTGAGTGTTTTTGTTTTTTATTATTTCGTACACAAGTTACTTTCTTTGCTAATATTCACTACAGTGGAAACATCTAATGGTCATCATAACTATACTTGTCAGCATTAAGGTACAGTCGGACGCAGTATGTACCACTCATTGACCGAGGGAGTTCCAGTGCCAAGCGGGGCCCACTTTGGCTAAGCAAACTTCATTTTAAGTGAGAGAATATAACGAAGGTTATTTTATTCCCTGACTCAAACAAATGTGGGCTTAAACAAAGCGACTCCAACAAAGCCGCCTGAAACTTTATCGTTGAATGTGTTTTTCATGTTGTGGGAGACCGTACATTCATAATAATTAGGATATATCAAAACTGGGCTGCTAGCGCTCTCTGGTGTCTGTTCTTCCTCTGTCCTTGTCTTAAAGCGCAATCATGTTTTTTCTCGTGTAATCACTGTTCGTTCCATCTGTTTCAGATGTCCTGCTTCAACCGTTTTCCGTGCACCGACCGCGTAGTCATTGGGACACGTATTGGAAGTATTCTGTCGGGAGCACCCAATAGAGACGGTGACAGGGAGAAACGGCGAAGGGCGAGGGCAGCGGCAGTGGAAATTAATGCTTTCCGTGGATCTCTTGATGCAACCGATCATATTTCTGAAACTTAGTTATAGTTATAGTGACAGTATCATAGTTTATAGCTATAGTTTTAAAAGATTAAGTTTTTATAAACTTAGTTATAATGACAGTTTCTTGACCAGTACGCACGTAAGACAACGTGTTGAGCCGTTTCAGCTTGGACTGTTTTCGATGCAGAAATAATAGCCGTACATCTAAAAGGACAATAAAGTAGTTTCTTTATTTCTTCACGCACTCCTGTCAGGTGCTTTTAATGATAAGCTAGTCACGAATTAATAAGTGCTTTTTGTTGATCTTCTGGTTTTGAGGCGAATAAACCTATTTATTTATGTACCTTTTTAGATTTTAGGACCCCACAAGGGGATCAGATCAGGAAAAAAATAAGAGGGTCACTTCCGGCATGTTTCGCTGCAAAGAGCCGTTACGAGAGCCAGAAAAAGGGAAACATGGCTGTCCTTTTTTAGTTCGCACAGCGGCTCTTTGCAGCGGAACGTGCTGGCAGTGCAGCTCGGCCCTGCACCGATTCATGCTGCAAAAGAGCACCGGCCCTTAGCCGGCTCCAGTCAAAATGGGCGAGCGATGCCGATGCAGGTCCCAAGCAGGCACAGAGGTCTTTATGAGCTCCGGCCCGACCACGGTTCTTTGCGGGGAGACGTGCCGGCAGCGGAGCCCGGCCAGCAAGCCAATCGGGTTGAAAAGGCCGAAAAGGCATGAAAAGGCCGAGGCCGCGCCGGCGCGCGAGGCTGTGCTACCGGGGGTGTTGTCAAATAAATAATATATACAAACTAAACAAATGCCATCATCCTTCCAGATGACTCTCAGATGGAATCCTCACGATTAATGGCAAGCTTGTAGCGGGCAGTCGATATTGTCCTGTCTCACGTCATGGACCGAAATAACCACACGTGCGCGGTATCGACTTCCAATAAAGACAGGCTTGCCGCATACATTCGAAACGATTAACTTCGATAGCATCTCGGCGTCTCTCCGTATGGCGTTTCTATGGTACGCGCTGGGCAGAGATAGCCTATGGATTTAAGAGAGGGAGCAATCCAAACCGCGGACAGCGTTTGCAATTGAATGGTGAACGCCACCTTCACAGATTGTTGGCATCTGCGCATGCGTACGTTGTCGCAAGCGGACAGGAGGATAGCGGGCGGACACGCTGAGCAAACTGTTGGAGACGCTTGCGGACGATCGACGGCTCCTCCTCGCAGCTCGCATTGCAAACGGGGTACATAAAACACGTGACCTTGATCGAGAAGTTGGAAACACTCCCAAATCCGGGCACACTAGTGGGGCACGGGGGCGTCGTATGTCGAGGAGTCTCGACTTGGAAGCGTCGGAAACGGTGCTGTTCGCCGGAGGTCAAACTACAGACATCGAGCGCCCCGCAGCTGCGGGAGTGGCGCATCATCTTCTGGTCAAGGTACGTTGCAGCGTGACTTATTTCAACGTGTCTATAAGAGCAATTTCGTTATCTGTCTTGCGGAAATAATGAAGCTCGTAATTATTTTTTAGCGTTAATTAGCAAATGGAACAGAGAAGCAACGAGATGAGGGAAATAAAAGTATGGAGAAATCGGGCCAAAATAAGCGGGAACTGAACGAATCAGGAGCGGAAACTTTTTAGCCCTTTCTATTTTTAAATACTGAACGATAAACGGGAGCGTCATGACATCAGTAACTTAAACAAAACAAAAATTATGTTTTTTTTTTGCTTGTGGTGTTTTAATGATCATGTTTTCAATTCTGAACTTGTAAAAGGCGGTTGAGGTTTTCAGCGTTTCTGGAAAGACGATGGAAACGGTTATATCTTTTTAAACTACTCCTAGCTTAAACGATGTTATATAACGACATCGTTATTTATGTTGGAAGGAATAATATTATGATCGTTTCCATTCTACGTTCATATATCCGATAATCGAACCATCTTCAAATATTTTTAAAGTTCTCGGCCGGCTTGTTAGAAGAGCGTTTCAGCTGAGACTGGGTGAAAGAAAGCGCTGCAAGGGCTGGGCGCGCGAGCGTCTTGAGTCGCGGTTTGAGTTCCGCTCAGCACTTGCGCTGGCTTTGGCAGTGCTTTCCTTCACCTAGTTTCAGATAAGACAAACTTTACTAGATTACCTCAGTTGTGGAACTCTCTCAGAAGGGGGTCCCCCCTCCCCCCCTTACTCACTTCAGTACGACTCCCGTCGTTCGAAACGCCATCTAGTTTTTCATTCCATAACTCTGTGTTCCAGTGAATACGGGGTAACGCCATCCAGACATTGTGCTGCGAAACGTGCGTATTCCATGGAAAACACTGGAGTTAGTCACCATAGCAGCCATCCGGCGTGTCGAACGACGGGAGGCGTGTCGTGGTCAGTGAGGTGGGGGGGGGGGAGGGGGGTGCTGCTTGTGCAAGCAGCGTCTATGAGCAGTTCCGTAACTGAGCTACTCTAATAACGTTGGCTGAGACGCTGTTTCTAGCGAGCCGGCCCTGACGTTTCTGGCTTAAATTTGATCTTTAGAGGGGCAATGTGGAAAAATACTTTGAGGTGCAGGTTTTTTCCAAAGCGCGAAAAGTACCTACAACAGAAAATGTGGCATCGTGGGTACTGGGGAGATAAATGAGGGTTTTTAAAGGCCGCCGGAAAATTCCGAGAGATTCGCCAAGAGATAAACAAATTGGCATCATCGCATCAAATTGGCCTCAAGGCGCCTAGCCGTCTTGAGGGGGCAAAGCGAAGAGAGGAGAAAACGAGATATCTTGACGTCACACGCCTCGTCGGCCTCGTTCAATCTCGACCTCTTTTTCCAAACATGCGGCCGACCATTCGAGATATCGCCCTACGAGTAGTGTTTTAGGGATTGTAGCGTCCCGCCTACATCTCCTGCATAGTTTTATTTGAAATACAAATTTCGGTTCACCACCCCTTTAAGCGCAGCGGATGTTACGAGCCATCGGAGCCGATCGGAGGCCGTGTGAGTGTCACGTGACCTTAGAGAGGGGGCACAGCGACGCGCGGAAAGCGTATCACGGGCCACGTCCACAGAACGGGATTGGCTAAGATAACTCGTAGCATCCGCTGCGTCCGGACCTAAGGTGAAACGGGGTATAGGCGGGTTCTTCTTTTATACATGAAAGGCTAGTGACGTCACTCCCCAGGTCGCAAGCTGCCGTCGCCACGGCAGCTTGGGCAACACTAATCTTCATTGGGAACGTATGCGGTGAGCGCTACGTGCTTCGCATTGTTTTCAGGAGCTCCTTATCATTCATTATATGGTTAGGATGCTTGTTTTGTGCTTATTCTTTATTGAAACGAATGTTGTGCTGTGTGTTGCATGCGTGGTGTTTGTACTTTTCGCTTCAATCTTCTGAAGTCTTTTTTTCCCGTGAGAACGCCGACACGAAAACACACGCGGGGAGAAGGAACGTGCCTCGCATTGTTCGCAGGTGCCGTTATCATCCATTATGTGGTTTGCACTTCACACGAGGGCTTCGAATGACGTCAACCCCTTTCGAAGCAGCTGCAAACCTAATATTTATTAGAACGCGTGGGAGGGTGTTCCTATTGTTCACACGCGCCTTATCATCCATCATGTGGTTTTGATGCTTGTTTTGTGGTTTTCTTTATTGAAACGAATCCTGCGCTGTATGTTGTATGCCTGATTTCAAAGGAAATATGCTGTTTCGCCTTCAATTGTTCGGCGGGAGGGTTTTGCCTACAACGCCAATGACACGAAAACTTACTTGGCTGGTAGAGGTATACAGCTTCACTGTAAAAAAGTAGACAAGCTGACAAACGTCATTGGGTGCCTTGCACAGACACACAAACACACAAAAATGTCTGGGAGTTGCTTTTTTGCAGAACATCGGACAGCCAATAACGGCAAACAACCGGATCATCCCATCGAATATAACAAAACTTAAAGAACGACCAGACAAAAAAAAATATATGCGCATACATAACGAGCACGACTTTTAACTTGCTCATTGTCCCTTTGCTAATCGTACTATTCATATCAAATTGTATTCTGAGCTTCGTCATTTGCTGGGATCCTTGTGATGTTTCTCCGTCATTGGCTGTCTTTATATCCTGCAGACTCGCAGACGTTTTCTCGGTTGCGCTAACTGTGGTCGCTGAAAACCTAAGAAGCGCAGGGTTTGCCTTATTGATTCGTTGTTCTGCATTCTCATTGGCTAAGGCTGCAATCCCATTGGTTAAAGACCTACGACCACTTCGCGCTTTCAACTTTACCCCCACTTCCTCCTCTCCCCTTCTACCATTTCCACCGTTACCTGTTTCCTCCTCCCCCATGGTGAGGAGGATCTTCTGCCTTGCAGAATCACGAGTGTGGTCGTCGGCCTTTAAGGAACAATAACAAGACGCCCGGGAGTCGCTGCACCCTGCGTGCTTTAAGTTATCAGTGACAGTAACAACTGCGTAGAAGCGGCTGGGTGAGTTTGCAGGAGACAGTGGAAATGCTCGGAGCTTTCTTGTTTTAACCCCTTGCCTCCTAGTAACGAGTGTCACTCGTGCTACCCCTTATAGAGCATTAAGACCGACCACGAGTAGACTCGCGTTTCGGTTTCGGCGCAACTGTTTAGTGCGCTCTCTGGCAGATGGCAAAACCACCCCTGTGGCACCTATTACCTTGGGTATAGTTTGCTCGTTTGTTTTGCTCTTTGTCAGAAAGTAAACGCTCCATTTAGCCCAAAAGAAAAAAAACAGAAAACAAAAATACAGTCGCTTGGAAGCGTTCACGCTAAAGCAACATGGCTTTGGAGTGAAAGTCTGCTTTAGATTTGCTCTTTGACAAAAAAGGAACGCTCCATATAGCTAAAACAAAAAGTCGCTTGTAGGCGTTTACGTTAAAACAAAATGGCTTTGGAGTGGAAGTCCGCTTTAGCCGATAGAGAGATTCAAAGCCTTCTTTCTGAAGGGGATTAATGCGCAGGCTATATGTGACGACGAGTCCATCAGACTTTCCGATTTCTAGGATTCAGATAACAATTTGATGGGCAGCGACAGGAGTGATTAAAACGATGTGACTCCTGCAAGCATTCCATCAACTTGGGCGTCTGCACGTCAGTAGGTCAAATCTTGCTCTAAATCAGACCAGAAGTCCTTATTTAGAGCAATATATGACACCTGGAAATCGAGGAAATATTTTTATCACATTCAAATGCATTACGGGTGGAACCAGCTGAACAATGAAGGAAGGAGAAACAGAAAAGGCAACCAATAGCTGGTGGTTTCTGTTTCTCTTTCCTTCGTTGTTCGGCTGGTTACACCCTTAATGTATGATAACCAACTAGCTCAACTCATCCCCGAAGTAATTCAGATGCAAATTGTCTGTTTAAAAATAAAATTTTGGTGTACGTCCCTTGAAGAAACAAAATAATGAGTGGGCAAGGGGTTAAGAGTGCCATTTAATTAAACCACGGTTAAAAAAAATCTAAACAACAAAAAACGTTGTTTTTTAATTTTTTTACAGGTTTAGAGGTGATAAACCAGGTTACTGCATGAGGTATATTTTTAGCTCCAGTAGGAGAAAAAAAAACTTGTTCTCCAGTATATATGTTTGCTTTCTCGCACAGAAGAAAAGGATTGGGATAGCGAGTCACATAAAGTCAAGGACACTATCTGTGGAAAACTGCAACACTTCACCTTGTCATTACGTCCCAATTTTCTCAAAAGGGAGTTTTCGTAAATCGTTTTTGCCGTCCCGTAGCGCACTCCGCAACCAGCTACGATACCCGAAACTCTTAGTCGAGGCCATCGGCGCGCAGGCGCAGTAGCGGCTTCTTCGTTGCGGAGGGCTTGCGGAGGGGGAAACGCGATCTACGAATCTTTCTAATATTTTGTGCGCGTCTTGCTGTGTTGACTGTATCGTCCCATTACTTCTAAAGAAACGCGAATGAACGCCCCCGAGGTGCGTATTTGAAGGCTGCTTGTGAGAGCACCCTTCGTCCCAATTCGCTTCTACGCAAAAGCGTCGAAGCAGAAATAAAAGCACAAAGCTAATAAAAAAAGTAAATAAAATTATGATACATATTTGGTTTCCCTGAGACAAAACCCCTTCATTAACCCCTTCTACTCATGCCGCACTGAGTATTTCCGAGTATCTCTTGTGACTGCTTAGGAAGGAGCTCGCGAATATTTATATATGTATGGGCGGTTTCATTTGGATTCAGGCAACGAGTGGCAGTCGTATTTTTTATTTTGCTTCAAATTTTTATATTTTGTGGAGCATGTTCCAAGAAGAACAATCCTTTTTATTTTAATGTCCTGACATGTTTAGTTTCTGAGAAAAAAATCTCAAAGAAGCGGGAAAGAACGACGAGGTTTTGACGATTGTCGTGTGTGGCGTTTTTGAATCACTCTCTATCTCAAAGTATTCAAAAGAGAGCGTCTATATTTTTTTAGTGTGATATATATACAAAGTAGGTAAAACTGACATTATAACTACTATTTATTATTCGTCGCTCCAATCTTTGTAAAAATCCCCAAACATGCCTCCGCGAACAACTGTGACCTAAATTGCGGATTTGTTTTGAGTCGACTATGTTTAGTATCGCTTTTAAAATATTACCACGTGTAGAACCTTTCATTGCCTTCGAAATTAAACAAAGTTTGTGTTTTTATCATGTACGAGTACTGAGAAATAAATTATGAAACAAAGAAGGTTTTCACTTTTCGTTCAATTTCAGCACGCTGTATATAAAAAAAAATTTTTTTTTTTTTTGCGTCGCGTTTTTTTTGCACCTTTTTTTACCCAGAATACATTCCGTTAGAGGTATTTGCACTGGTTTTGAGTTTTAAGCCTCTAAATATGCTAAAAAAGAGCAAGTGCCGATGGTGGGTTTTGACGATTGTCGTGTGTGGCGTTTTTGAACCACTCTCAATCTCAAAGTATTCAAAAGAGAGCTTCTATATTTTTGTATTGTTATATATATGCAAGTCGGTAAAACGACATTTAAACTACTATTTATTATTCGTCGATCCAATCTTTGTAAAAATCCCCAAACATGCCTCCGCGAACAACTGTGACCTAAACTGCGGATTTTCTTTTAGTCCACTATGTTTAGTTTTGTTTTTAAAATAATACCACGTGTAGAGCCTTTCATTGCACTTCCACATTATGGAAAGTTTGTGTCTTAATCACGTACGAGTACTGAGAAATAAATTATGAAACAGAGAAGGTTTTCACTTTTTGTTCTATTTCAGCACGCTGTATAAAAAAATTTTTAATTTTTCTTCTTGCGTCGCGTTTTTTTACACTTTTCTTTTAGCTAGCATACATTCCGTTAGAGGTATATGCACTAGTTTTGAGTTTTAAGCCTCTAAATATGCTAAAAAAGAGCAAATGCTGATGGTGGGTTTATGGGTTATAGCTGTATATTTTATTCTTCATTATAATAATCTAAGGGACGTTTAATAAATAATCATATAAAAGACATTGATGTCGTTAGGCGTATAATAACAAGTTTGCAATTCCAAACGTCTAAACACTATAAAATCGCAACTGCCGAAAGCGGGTTTTCAGACAATTTCCGCCGGTGCCATGATTGGAGAGGCCTCAAGCCTAAACCCTATGCGCTACATAATCTATACTACGTTAGAAATATCAAAGTATAATATTGTAAAACATTAGAGTAAAATACACTTCCTATTGGAAACCTAGATTTTTAAATTTCGAAATTTTATATTTTTAATGCGAAATTCATGTTAATAACAGAACAGAATAATTTTTTAGCATATTTAGTGGCTTAAAACTCAAAACCAGTGCATATACCTCTAACGGAATGTATTCTGGGTAAAAAAAGAGTGTAAAAAAACGCAACGCGAGAAAAAAGAATTAAAAATGTATTTTTTTATACAGCGTGCTGAAATTTAACGAAAAGTGAAAACCTACTCTGTTTCATAATTTATTTTCCAGTACTCGTACATGATAAAGCACGAACTTTGATTAATTTGGAAGGCAATGAAAGGTTCTACACGTGGTATTATTTTAAAAGCTATGACTAAACATAGTCGACTCAGAAAAAAAATCCGCAGTTTAGGTCACAGTTGTTCGCGGAGGCATGTTTGGGGATTTTTACAAAGATTGGAGTCGACGAATAATAAATAGTAGTTATAATGTCGTTTTACCTACTTGCATATATATCACACTAAAAAAATATAGACGCTCTCTTTTGAATACTTTGAGATAGAGAGTGATTCAAAAACGCCACACACGGCAATCGTCAAAACCCCGTCGTTCTATTCCGCTTCTTTAACATTTTTTTTTCTCAGAAACTAAACATGTCAGGACATTAAAATAAAAAGTATTGTTCTTCTTGGAACATGCTCCACAAAATATAAAAATTTGAAGCAAAATAAACAATACGACTGCCACACGTTGCCTGAAACCAGATGAAACCGCCAATATAAAAAAAAAGGAAGAAAAAGAAAACGGCTAATGGTGTTTTTTCTTCTTCTTTCTGGTTCTTAAGCTGATTGATTATACGGGAGGTGGCCATAGTGCAGAAACAAGGAAATACGTACCGTTCCGGCGAGGAGCAAGAAAGAAGTCCGGGGGGCATCAACGATCACAAGTAAACGAAACAAAAACAAAAATTTTCTTTTCTTTCGTCGTGTGGGGAACAGGTTAAAGCTCCTCTCTTTAACTTTCTCTCTTTCCTTCCCCGTCGCCTCAAGGTCATTACGTAACGTTGCCCGTCCACAGTCACCTGCGAGATCAAAAGCTGCGGCATTTGGTTGGAGGCCCGGAAACATTCCACTCCGAGGCCGGAGTTGCCTGAATTTGTTCCGAGCACGTAGGTCAGCTGACCGCATGGAGCTTCATCGCGGTTGCGGTGTAAGTCACCTTTCTTTCTTTACCTGTATTATACAGTGATGTGCCCGTTACAGAACATAAGTAACGATATAGATTTGCTCGTTAGTTAGTTCAAACTTAACGCGTTACTGAAATTCGTTACTTTTATGCAAAAATATAACCCGTTACCGCTACTTCAAAATCTAACGAACATTACTTTTGGGTTATTTTGAATTTCAGTGTTTGGCCGCGATAAGCGAACTTCGACAGCAATTGGAATGTACAGAGCGGTTTCATAATATTTTTTATCTTTTGGTTGTCAAATTTGTATAATACAGCAGGGACTCCAACCAAAAAATATAACTTTTCGGTTACGGTTACGGTTACCGCTTCCTGTTGATAACGGTTTCGTTTCGGTTTTTTACGGTTTTAATTTTTACGGTTTCGGTTACCGGTTACATGTTCCTAAAAACCGGTTTATTCCAGTTTTTCCAATAATTTGTTTAATTCAAATGCTAGACAGCCGTTTTATAATAAGCGGTTTAAAGAAGTCCCAGATATCCAACAACGTGACATTCAAGGAACTTAGAAACGTCTTAATACTTCTAATTGGTCAAAAGTTGCACACGTTTCTAGCTCCAACGCTTGTTCACTAAATCTACT
Source organism: Ixodes ricinus (assembly GCA_037355805.1). Taxonomy (NCBI): domain Eukaryota; kingdom Metazoa; phylum Arthropoda; class Arachnida; order Ixodida; family Ixodidae; genus Ixodes; species Ixodes ricinus. Next base: position 27,256 of record JAZHYW010070331.1, read on the forward strand.
TACATTACATAATTTGATGCCCGAGTATACATGTTACTTCCGCTAGTCAGGGATCATCGCATTCTATATAATAAGAATGAAAATATACACTCCTACTTTGTTGTTCGGCAGTGTTTGTAAACAAACCTAAGGAAGTTCCGACTGGGTGCTGGAAGAACCATTCGCACCTTATCGTCGCTATAGTTTATTTCAACCTAATATATGCAGACGAGTCTTCGCCCACACTGAAGGACGGAACAGAACTATAGCCATCCTCTAGTAAAATAAAGTAATAAAATTGAGAGCTGGGCTAGTTGGTGAAAGTCAAACATAATGCAAATGCAATAGCCCAAAATCAGAAAGACTAAGGAGAGGAACGAGCAACACAGTAACAGCACAGAAAGCTGTAAAACTATGTCATGTGTTGTTCGTTCGTTTCCTAGTCTTCGTTGTTGTGCCATGTTACACCTACGTCATGTTTGCTATTTCTAAGCAATTGCCTATGGTTATCGAAGCGCGCGTCTCTCGCTGACCGATTCTGTGACGCTAGAAAAATGGTGCATTTATTTATAAAAAAAATAAAAAAAGGTGCGGACGCAAAAAATTGAAAATAAAGTGCGGACGTACCTTATATATAGTATATGTATATATGAAGATATGCAAATGAATGAACAGCCCTTCATCGAATGTATCAACGTTAACCACTGAAAGCTAAAATAAACGGCGGAGCCAGGATTTAAACTCGGGGCCTCCCAATGTCCGGTGGGGTGTGATTATATTATATTGTATTATACGGGCCGCGGGCTACTTGGCATTATATCATTTCTCTTTATGGCTCTGTGTTTTTTCTTCGTCCCCTGTTTGACAAATTTTTAGACGAAATTCCTCTTTCACCCAATCGACTTCCCTTTTTTCTGCGTGTTTGGTCCACCTGCCGCACTACCCACCGCTCCACCTTCCCCCGCTACCGGACAGCGCATGGGCAGATGCCTCCGGACTCGGTTTTGGAGTACTTGCAGGGGACTGTGCTCAGGTAATCTTAGCCCCTTTACCGATCCCAATACACCCCTGGGAAGGACTCGCCGTGTGCTGGTGCGCGTGCATTGGCGAGAAAGGGTCTCTTCTACACACGGACAACACAAATTTGGCTCTAGTGCTGCACCGCGGCCATGGACGAGCTTTGCATTGGGCTATTGCCATTGCCGTCTCTCTTCTTTTTCTTAATAAAGAAATGTCAATAAAATGGGTACCGTCGGTTATGAGCCCCGCCGACCTGCCGTTGCGCGCTTGACACGCGATATGGCGAGCCGGCGGGCCATCGAGTCCTCGCGCTCTCGGAGCGAGACATCTTTTCCTACTCGTGCTAGGTGTGGCGGAAGGATCGAGGAAACGCCCGAAGGGTTTCCGGGTTTTTTCAATAAAAGTCATTAAATAAATAAATGAAGAAAAATGGCACTGGCAATAGCCAAGGCAAAGCTCGTCCATGGCCGAGGCGCAACGCGAGAGCCAAGGCTCTGTTCTCCGTGTGTAGAAGAGTCCCTTTCTCTGCAATACACTTGCACCCCAACACTGCGAGTCCTTCCCGGAGGTATATTGGCCTCGGCAGAGGGGCGATGATTGCCTGAGCACAGTCCCCAACATCTACGCCGCAAGCGACTCTGGAGGCATCTGCCCATGCGCTGGTGGGTAGCGGGGGGAAGGTAAAGCGGTTGGCAGTGTGGCAAGGTCGGCCAAACACTCAGAAGAAAGGGAAGCCAGGTAAGTGAAAGAGGAATTTGGTCTGAAACTTTGTCAAACGGGGGACGAAGAAGGAGAAAACACGGAGCCATAGAGATAAAAGTAAAATGTCAAATAGCCCACCGCCTTATGGAGCGCCTTGAGGGGAAGTGAGCGCACCAGCGAGCGAAGGACACGAGGAATGGCTCGGAGCCGTTCTGGCGTGTGCGAAATGGGTGACATCGGCTGTGTCCAGCCTGAATCAAAGAAAACCTATGCGTCGCGTAGGCTCTGCTCGTGTCGCTTAGGTTTAAGAGAAATCCCGACCGCAGCAAGTCCTCTATGAGGAGGCGCACCGTAGACGCCAGCTTGTCGGGTCGGGATGGGCGCTCAAGAAGTTGTGTGTGTGAGACTAAGCCCAGAGTCCACGCGCGCGCATCTCCCCGGCGATGGTTGTTGTCAAAAGCTGCATGTAAAACGGCGCCGGGCGTATCACGAAGGGCATACGGCAAAAACGGCAGTAACGGCGCCCTACTCTAAATGTGGTCAGGTTAAGGGAGGAGGGATGATGCGTGATATGGTAAAAGGTCTCGCCAAGGTCGAGCTTCACCATATACGCTTGGGGCGGGATGGGGTTTGCTGTGATGGCCTGCGGTAAGGGGAGTAAGGCGGAACTGAGGTACCTGGAGGTAGGCAGTAAGTGCGGCGCAGTCTAAAACTAAGTGGGACTTTGGGGCTGCCTTGGATACGAGAAAGACGATGTTAAACATGCGCCAAGTTGGTTATGGCGGCATCGATCATGGTGACCTGGTCAGAGAGAGGGGGCGGGCCGTCAAGCAAGAAGCCTTCCAGCAGCGAATGGAAAGTGCGCCGAAGTCGGGCGACCCGTGAAAACCACATGCCCCACTAAACACCGCCCAGTCGAGATGAGGTGCCTGCTGGGTCGGGTGGACTGGCGGCGGAGGTCCCGTCGCTTTTGATTTGTAGGCAGTGCTACCTAGGTCTGACTCGGAGTCTTCGACGTCGCTTTGTTTGTCTGCAGTGTGCTTCTATGTGTTGGTGTGGTTTTCCTCCTCGCCATCGTACGTCTCGAGGGAGTCGTGATCGACGAGGGGTTCGATGACACTGTCGGTCCTGCTAAGCCACTCAAGGATTCGCCCCGGCGGCGGTGGCCGTCAAGTCCGGATCCGATGGGTCGTTTTCTTCGATCCAAGATCAAGCCGGCAAGGTCGGCCGAGACGTCAGCCTCGCAAAATGCATAGGCAAGAACGTCCTCGGCCTTGAAAACGCCCAGGAGCGTAGAGGAGACGACCGTACCATCGATGACGGCACTGGTGGGTCTCGAAGACTTAGGGTAGCTACCGGAATCACTTAGGACCAGGGGGCCTCTAGGACTTGGTGCCTGGGCGCTAGCTGGTGTTCGCGAAAGTACAAGACGTGCGGCATCCGCGTCGAGGCTCGTTGGGTAGCTGGTCAGGGAGCTTTCTGAAAACCTCGGATTCGAGTCTGGATGTTTGGAATAGGATAACCGTCCTCCAGTTCCCACTCGCGACGACGTGGAAGAGTTTCAGTCTATCGAAAATGAGGTGCTGGTGTTCGGGAAGCGTCGCATTCCCAGTAGAACCGATAGGGGTGGAGATGCCCGATCTCGTGTACATCTTTCATGGATTAACTTATGGTGTTCTAAACGAGGTCGCGCAGAATGTGGTAGGCCTGACGGACCCTCGCTCCGGGAACGGGTGGTGGGGGCTCCACCGGAGGTAGTCGGATCGCGTTGGTGGCTCTGGTAGAAATGACTCCCGTAGAAGCCATACCTGCGGCGGCAGCGGGGGAGGGCTCCGGCAATGCTGGAAGCGATCTCTTGGCGCGTCTGTGAATGTTCGAGCTCACCGTTCCGACGTTCGAATAGCTCGCGTTCAGAGTTCTGCGACAGGGATTGCTGAGACTGCTAGCAGTGTGGGGCGAGACTGGCCTTGGCATCGGTGATTGGAAGCAGGGCAGCTCCCAAGGTTGAGGTGAAGGAGGCAGAAATGACATGCCATGTCTGTTGGACGAGGGCGGCTCCGTCATCGGCGGCCAGGCCGATGACGATGGTGCGCGTTCGACGACGAGTCCCTTCTCCTTGGCTTTTTCTCTTGTCATGCTGAGATGCGTGGCAGTGCAGGTGGCGGGTGCCACTCGGTTTGAAGAAGGATCTCGGCACGGGAAGTAAAAGAAAAAACTCGGAAACCTTTCGAACGTTTCCTAGTTCCTTCCGCCGCTCTCAGCCGCTATATACCGGGTGTTCATTTTTAATTCGAACAGATTTATTTAAAAAATATCCGTAAAAGATGCATTGATACGGTTTGTGCAGGTGAGTTATATGGCCAGGGGTACATTATGTCGGTGGATAATCGTTGCGATAAGTCGGCTAATTAATTAAAATTCGTTAATGAACCTTTTAATTAGTGGAAATAAACATATGGTTTCAATTGGAAACTTAGAGAGCGTCATCGAAAACCACTAAATCAACTCTTTTAGAACGACTTGAAGCTCGTGGGAAACTCGGGGCGCGCCAAAGTTACCACTCGTGAAGCAGGCGCAAAGCTACAGTTGCGGAACGCGATAATGATCTAATCATCAGCGTTCCGCCACTGCTGGCTTTGCGCCTGCTTCACAAGTGGTAACTTTGGCGCGCCCCCGAGTTTCCCACGAGCTTCAAGTCGTTCTAAAAAGAGTTGATTTAGTGGTTTTCGATGACGCTCTAAGTTTCCAATTGGAACCATATGTTTATTTCCACTAATTAAAAGGTTAATTAACGAATTTTAATTAATTACCCGACTTATCGCAACGATTAGCCATCCACATAATGTTCCCCTGGCCGTATAACTTACCTGCACAAACCGTATCAGTGCATCTTTTACGGATTTTTTAAAATAAATCTGTTCGAATTAAAAATGAACACCCGGTATATATATATACAGTGATAGTTTCGTTAATATGAACACCTCCATTCCCATAAGAAATCGTCCATACTGTGAGTTGTCTATAATAACTAGACAAAAATGCATGTATTTTCCCCAGTTTGTCCCTAAAGTGGTGTCCATATAGCGGGGTATCCATGTTGACGGGGTCCATATATTAACAAGACATGACTGTATATATCCTACAAAACGCCAATGTCAAACCTCTGACATATTTTTTTGTGCCTTTTCAAAATCGTGACTTGCGACACGTTTCAGACTAAATGAATACAAGGTTTTTGGGGGTTCTTTTGGCCAGCTGTGCATGATGGCATGATGGTCGATTTACCTCGCATCTTCATACTGGCTACTTCATGTCAGGAACATCGGTGGTTTTGATAGAACCGAGTTGGATGGACATCTGAGAATTCTAACTTATTAGTTAATGCCCTGAAGGCGACACGTACTGAATACATGTAGCGATATAGAGTGTGGCAGATTTAGAAATATAAACTTTTTTATTATATGCTCGACCAGTGATTCCAACTAAGTATTCTTAATCGTAAAGTTAGATTGAACGGAAATGCATTACCAGATGTACCACTCGCGTTGACAGTAACTCTGTCAAATGGCCATGACATTTTAAGATCCCTTCTCCATTTCATACTTTAAAAAAACTAATATTTTTATTTTTCAGTTAATATCGGTTAAAACCGGTTACCGGTAAATACTTTACGGTTACGGTTACGGTTTTTATAAACTTTAAATAACGGTTTCGTTTCGGTTATGGTTACTGAAAGAATTTCGTTCCTAAACGGTTTTCGGTTTCGGTTACGGTTACGGTTTGAGTCCCTGGAATACAGCGAGGTACCGATGGCGAGTTTGACCTTTAAAGGGGCCAGAAATGTGACTAATTTTAATCAAAAGCACGACGTAATGAGTGACGTAATTTGATAGACAATATCATATAATAGTGACGTAATGTTTTGTTCCTTATTTTTTTCGGATGTTAAGGAGTACTTTAGTAGGTTACTGAAGAACTTACACTCTCAAGAAAAAGGGTCTAAAACGGTGTATCGTCAGACCCTTTGTTCCATATAATACACCCCAAAATTTCAATTCGACGTACAGCACCCTACAGTCGAACAGACGGCCCGAAATTTTACCAGGGGCTTAATAGCCGTGTGGCACAACTTATTAAAATAGCTAATTTACGTTTTTATTGACTACAAAATACATAATCGGGGTTTTCTTGGCCCATCTGTAAAAACTCGGTGTTTTCTTTATGTAGTCTTTGATACGTACTTTAGCTATTTGAAAAGTTATATCGCACCGTTATCAAGCCCCTCGTAAAATTGGGGGCCGTCTGTTCGACCATGAGGCACTCTGTACGTCGGAGATGAAGTTTTGGGGTGTATTATATGGGACAAAGGGTGTAACGACACACCCTTTACACCCTTTTTTTCTTGAGAGTGTAACGCGTTACCCGTTGCTTGTAAGGTGTTACTTCCAACACAGTCTGTATCAGGGGTGCACAACATACGGCCCGCGGGCCGCATGCGGCCCGCGGGCACTTTCTGTGTGGCCCGCGGCCCGCGGCCCAGCTGAGCGCAGAAACCGCTCACCGTGTCATTCAATGCACTGCGGCCGTTGACTTGGCAGAAAGCATTCGAACCCGTTGACCTACTTTTCTCAGAGTCCTCTTTTCCGGGGGAAACTCCGCGTCCTCAGTTCAAATATTCCCTCTCCACTAGACCCACAGAAAACAACAATACAAAAGCCTGTACAGCCATCCAGTGCGTTGTTATGACCCCTAACAGCGTCCCTCCCTATCCTTGTTCCAGTTCTTCTTCATCCCGTTTCCTCCTCCCTCTCTCCACGGAGGCTACAGCCCTCTCCCCTCCTGTTGGGACATGATCAGTGACAGCTTGTTGCAGATAGAAAAAAGCTAGTCGTGTCACGCTTGGAATATGAGTGCACTTCCAAAGAAGAGAAAAATCGACCAGGAGGGCCGGAAATTCAACCAGGAGTGGACATGGAGGTATTTTTTCATTCGAGAACGCATCGAAGTGCTTATGTCTTGTGTGTCGAGCGAGAATCTCTCGCGGCTCCTAAAAATCCAACGTTCGACGCCACTACGAGACCAAACATGCCCGCGACTTCAGCGCTCTTTCGGATTCGGAGAGAAAAACAAAGAGGACTTAAAACGGAATTTGCATGCTGAGCAAAGCATTTTTACGAAAGCAAAGAACACATCTGAAGCAGCCACGCGGGCGTCTTTTCAGATATCTCAACAGATCGCTCGTTCAAATCGTTCGTTTACTGATGGTGACTTCATCAAGGAATGTCTTATGATTGCTTCTGATGAGATGTGCCCGGACAAGAAGTGGGCTTTCCGAAACCTGAGCCTATCAAGAATGACAGTAAAACGACGTGTGCATGACATTGCCGACGACCTATCAAAACAGCTGGAGAGGAGTTGCAGTCTTTTGTCTACTACTCTCTTGCTTTGGATGAGAGCACAGACATCAAAGACACAGCACAGCTGCTTGTTTTCATCCGTGGTGTGAACGAAAACTTCGAAGTGACTCAGGAGCTGGCAGAGCTTTGCTCAATGCACGGACGGACTACTGGAGAAGAGATCAGCAAGGAGGTCAAAGACGTCATCGAGAAGCTCAAACTATCATGGGAAAAACTCGCAGGTGTCTGCACCGATGGAGCCCCAGCCATGATGGGAAAGAGAAACGGAGCCGTTGCCTTACTTCAAGCGTTCAGTGGTGTAGAACTGAAGCAATATCACTGTGTGCCAAAGTGATGAAGATTGACCATGTGATGAAGGTCGTGACTTCGGTTGTAAACTTTAAACGTGCTCGGGGATTGAAGCACAGGAAATTTTAAGAGTACCTGAAAGAAATGGAGAGTGAGCACATGGACATCCCGTATCACACTGAAGTTCGCTGGCTAAGCCGTGGGAATGTTCTGAGTCGCTTCGTCGCGCTGAAGGCCGACATCATCGCTTTCTTGCAAGAGGAAAAGAAACACATACCAGAGCTGGAGGAAGAACAATGGTCGTGGGATCTGGCATTCCTCACTGATATTTCAAGCCATCTGAACACGCTTAACATAGCTCTCCAAGGAAAAGACCATCTCATTTCGGACATGGTGAGCGCGATCTTCGTGTTCCATGGAAAGCTGCGCCTCTTGAAATTGCAGCTTGGAGGTGGAAGCATAGTTCACTTTCCAACCTGCCAGAAGCTCTTTCCCACCGGCGAAAATCAGAAGACGGTAGCTGCGACGTACGCTCCACAGGTTGAGTACATGCTCTCCGAGTTCCACCAAAGATTCAAGGCATTCGAAAGTGAGAAGAGTAACTACGATTTGTTCCGCGATCCGTTTTCTGTCGCACCGGAAGACACAGGTCCGACGCTGCAGCTAGAACTCATCGACCTCCAGTGCTCGCCAGAACTGAAGAGTATGCATCGTGAGTCTCAGCTGCTTGACTTCTACAGAAGCCTTGACAGGAGCAAGTACGGAAACCTTGTGGACCACGCATTGAAGCTTGCATCACTTTTTGGGAGCACGTATGTATGTGAGCAGACGTTCTCACTGATGACCCTCAACAAGAACCGTCTTCGACCTTCTATGACGGACATGACACTGCGAGATGTGCTGAAGTCGGCCACCAGTGCGATGATGCCGGATATTGAAAACCTGTCTGCAGCAAAAGGTGTAACGTGTCACACTAGGTGAGACCCGCGCAGTTTCCAATAAACAATTTTTGGCCCGCGTCATTTTTGAGTTGTGCACCCCTGAGGCGTGCTTCGCCCTCGAACGTAATGCGTCCGCTTGGAATGCGAGATAAATAGCGCGTCGTCTGCTGAGCGACATGGCGACATCGGAAACATTGGTTTCAGGCGCGAGCGGAAAGAGGCGGAGCCAGCACCAGCTGGAATAATTCCAGCATGTGAACTAGAGTTTTGACGTCATCAGAGTGAGATCAAGCAAAGACACCGATTGGATACGAGTGCTGCGTCAGCACTCGGCTGGGTTTCGGTGTCCAATCAACGCGTCCAAAGACCCTCGACACCGGACTCGGGTTCAATTGCTGAGTTGGCGCCATCTCACTGCGATGACGTTCCATGGAGGAAGGGTGGGGCGGTGGAAGGCCTTCGGTATTCATAGATGGTGTCGGCGAAGCCCGCTGCCGATCGAACGGAGGAGCCACGTTTCACAAACAAATACTGCGTTGAAGGCGTAACTTTGGGGCATCCCTCGCTTATTAAAGCCCGCAGAGGAGCAGACGGAGTCCTGTGACGCCACGCGGAGTCCTGTGAGGCACCACGGCGGTATGTCACCAGGGTGTTGAACCGAAATTTTTATCGGTTCGGTTCCGGTTCAGGTTCACAGATTTCGGTTCAGCTCCGGTTCAGTTCCGGGAGCAAAAAATAACGGTTCGAACCGGTTTGAACCGAGTTTGAACCGCAAAACTGAGAATATATTTTCCGCGTTTCTTTGGTAATAGGCACTATTTCAACAGTGAAACGAGTATCTAGCTTTTTATCATTCGTAGAATCCACTTTTATTTTCAGGTAGAAAAATAAATTGCGTTATTTAATTTGAATGAAACAGTAAAAGAAAGCTAGATTAACATATATGACTCAGCATCTATTTTTTTTTTTACCTCAGTCGCATATATTTTACCTGAAGCAAAAGGTTATCAGTTTGGAGATCGCCTAAAATACCCGTTAATGCTAAAACTTTGCGCGGCAGTATTAAAAGTAGACTCCTGCTGTGCCTCTTGAACTTAGGAATTAATTACAGTGCATAAAATCATGAAATGAGCACGTTCTCGCCATATATACCCTGAAATCTAGTTTACAAAATACGTTTTACAATATATATGATAACGACTCAACTGAGCTAAAAGCAATAATATTTTCAAAATGCCAAAACAGTTTTAGGACAGGGTCTGTCCTAAAACTGTTTTGGCATTTCAGTCTACCTTTTATAGAAACACTGAGCCGCAATAACAACGCTTACTTTCCTGACCAATATTCTTTACACTCAGGACCGTTATGCATGCAAATAATCATGCAAAAAAGAGGGACCTTTGTACTCAGATCGGATCTGGCCTAAAATAGCGCGTACCGAAAAGAACAATTTTGACATAGCTTGGTTTGAGGTTTATTCTTGTCAATAAGATATTGGTCAATTCAATTTACAAATAAACATGACCCTTGCTATTTTTTATATTTTTTGTTAAATAGAACAAAGTAGTATTTCATACTCTGTCTCGACATTACAGGTACTTAATTGGTCACTTTCTGACGGTCTGCGTGCGCAATCGTCATAGTTCTGCCACGCGCCACTGTGTACTTTGTTTTCGTCCAGCCCACAAACACACAGTGGCGTACCAACTTGTTTTTGAGTGGGGGCAAACCAGACCGTTCCTCCCCCCCCCCCGGGCCGGGGTGGTGCCCTTGATTTCTATGAAGTAAACACAAACTTCTACACTGTACGTACGTTTAAATGGATGCGACAGCAGCGCATCGGATCCAGTTAACGAATCGAAACGTTCCATGTAAACGGCTCGGTTTGGATCCGATCCGGTCCGATCCGATCCGCTGGGACGGGGTGGTTCGAGATGGTCAATCCGAATTGAGGCTCTCCATCCGTTTAGCCTCGCACCCAGCCACGTTGTCCCCATATCCGGTATGCGTTCCGAAAAAAAAAAAAAAAAGCAAGAGATTACAGCCCTGAATAAGTAAAGAAGGGTCATAACAAGAACGACTGACGGTTGCAATTAAAATGTTAACACGTCCTACTGTCGAGGCGAGAAGAAAGCGATGTTTTCACGCATACCGGAAGTTCCAGAATTAAAGATGGTGGCGCCACCTGAGTTTGCGGCAGCAAACTCAGGTGGCGGCAAATTTCCCCGTGTGGTTTTCTCTCACGGGGAGACGGAGACATTCCTTGCACGAATAGGTGAAATAAGTGTTAGCTCATTACTGGACTCGCGCCGGCAGCGCAACGAACCCTGCTTATCACATTACCATTCTATTCCTCTAAATAATTGCTTCGAACGTCCGCGAGTGCTCAGAGAGCGTTACAAGAAATCGTCTTAAAAAAAAAAAAAAATTGCCTTAAAAAAAAAAAAACGAGGGGTAATTGAGTCGCGATTGTAGCAAATTGACGAATGCTGCATCGGACGTAACGTAGGGGTAATTCACGATATTTTTGTGTTTACGTCATGTATCGGCCATAAAGCGTAACATTCAATAAGGTTGCGTAACTTAAACAGGACGTAACTTTAACTTTTATTTCCGTCGGACGTAACTTTCATTTTCATTTCGAGTTCCATCGTATGTATCTTGAAACCTTGGGTAAAGTTATGTCGGATGTAACTTGAATTTCTATTTTGGGTTCCGTCGGACGTAACGCTAGACAATGCGTAAGTAGGACACCAGGCGTACACAAACAGAGCGCCAGCACCGCTGCTCCGAGGTGCCACTGCGAGCTCAATTGCGACTTCCGCCACGCTAGTCAAACCGGAGACCCCGGAAACAATCAAAAGGTCACGAGGTGCCGCTACTGGTCGATGCGAATTCATGTAAACGTAGCCAATGATGTAAAATTAAGTAGGGATATCCGATTTACGGAGGGTTTTTTCAATTTTTTCTTGAAGCATTAATTAGGATTTTTAGCGCTTAATAGAGACCTTGATGTTACTGACGATCATATTGACACTTGCACGCGGCTTAGGTTGCCTTATTGTTGTTTTTTAGCCAATCATGAGCGCGAGTGCAGCGCATCCGTTTGTCCGTCGGCTGCGCGCCAAGTCAGCGCTTTTCACTCTTCAAATTCTACAACAGGAGAACACTCACTCAATTTTCTTTGGTCTGTGGGGTTTAGGGGCTTAGTGCTTTAAGACAACAAGCGAAAATTCCAAGGGCGGAAAAGGCCCAATCACAAGTTTATTGCTCATACAAATCCACCGCGCATGCAAAGATCCGAAAGATAAACTAAAACATCAAACGAAAAAAAAATAACATAATAGACATAATATTCGCATTGCTTGGGATCCCTGAACGTATACGCTTCCAAATGTGACTTTTTTTTTTCTGTGGTTGTGGAGACGAACTTCCTCATGACTTGCACTAGATCGAGCGCAGCAGTTCTTTCTTGGTGAACATAAAGGAGAATGAGATGAGTAAGTTGGGACTGGGACAGCGTCGACCGGAGGTGTCTTCAAGCGCCGGAGGACGCTGAATGATCTCTCCGAAGTCGCTAAAATAGGCTGATCAGAATCAGCATCAGGCTAAAATATGAAACGTGAATCCCCAGGCGTTCTTTGAATCCTTCTGAAGACGGGGCTTTCCCTTTCGCTGAGACGACAAGGATTTGTTCTAGCCTCACGAGCATGTCGGAACTATCCTGTGTGAACCGTCGTTGCACTTCATTGATGAGCCGGTCAAAAACTGCATAAAAACCTTGTCGAACTTTCTGGTCGAGGTGAAGCTGTACCGGAGGCGAAACAACACCGAAATCTTCTCTCTCCTTCTTGACACCGCAGCGTTGGGGACGCAAAATCTATCGTCAAGGTTGCGCAGCCTCGGTCAAACTTGTCTCGTTTTTAAACCCAGTCCCAAGTTAACAATAGGGAGTTTTAGTGGACCGTGGTTCCACTCCGCCAAGCCCCTCCGCTACCCGGAACTCTACATTAGGGAGTTTTCGTAGATCGTTCTGGCGTCTCCGCTACGCCTCCGCTACGTTATCCGCTACGCCTCCGCAACTACTGCGCATGCGCCAATTTAGCGCAGATCTTGCGGAGTTGCGGACGTGGTTGCGGAGGCGCCTTACGAAATAGCTGGATCTCAAGATACGCTGGCCGTTCAATTGTGTGTCTTTTTATTTATCTTATTTTATTTATACATATATACGCGTATAAATAAAGAACACAACGACGACGTTGAGAGGATGACACACCGGGCGACTGCGGTGCCTCAATCTGAGCCCTGGTGCCTCGGAGGCGGAAGCTTCTACAATGGCTGGGCTACCTCCTTGGAACCTGATGCTTCGATCGCAGTGGACCCCAGTGATCAACAACGCCATAATGTTCCGGAGGGTCCTTCATGCATCGATCGAACGGCGTGCCAGATCCCCCAGCTCGCTTCTCACCCGCCCAACCCTCTCCACGAAATCTGGACTTCTGCGAATCGGACTGCCATCCTCCTCAATACCAACAATCCATGTCGTCGTCATTATGCATGTATATACTCATGACATTATCGTGTTCACTAGACCCAGCACCGCTGGCCTCTATGGTACTAGCTGGTGCCTTTCCGCGGTGCCGCGGCTCTCCAGAGCCAAATAAATAAAGTCTAAAGACTAAAGACAAAATTCTTTGCCGATCAACAGTCGGTAGCGCCTTAAAAAAAAAGAATAGTGTTTCCCCGTTTATAAAATACAGATTCCAAAACTACACCATACCAGTGGCGCACATCAGTGAAATAACATAACACCGCTTTGGCGGTTCCGAAAACATCAAATACACATCCTCTATTTTCCTCCAGCTTAAAATGGACAATAAAAGTTGGTCCTCAAGAACGCTGAGCCGCTGCATCTTCGGGAATTGGCGGAGAACGCGTCCACGAACATAAAAAAGCGCGAGATGACAAAGAGAGGATTGGCTTGGCCGAACTGAATCTGGCTTTAAGCAAAGCGTGATTACCGCAAGTGACTCTAACCGCAAGCTGGCAAGATGGGCTACGAAGAATTTATCCTGAAAAAGATTAACATTCATAATCGTAAATTAACCATGTGTTGTGTTCGAAAAGAGGCACCCTGATAAGACAAATACGTGGTTGCAGTAATTGTATGTGTTTAATGTTTTATATAGTGCTTTTTACGACCGCTAGTGGCGCTGTCATAATCGCCGTACCGTAGCCCGCAGAGAACGGTCTACGAAAGCACTTTTTTGAGTCTCCGCTATGCCTTTGTTAGCGGGTCTCGTAGCGGGTAGCGGATAGCGTTGCGGAAAGGCCAAAACAATCTACGAAAACTCCCTATTCAAGGACATCGGCACGCAGGCGCAATGGTTGTTTCTTCGTTGCGGAAGGCTTAGTAAAGGGAGAAACACGGTCTACTAAAACTCCCTAATGACTAATGGCGTTGTTTGCGTGCTTTCCATGGAGTTGGAGGTTGGAGCTCACGTTTTTGGGAGAGCTTGGCAGCAACGAAAAAGCATAAGGAAGCTCTCTGTTTTTATTTTCTCTTGTTCAGTGGACCTCAACCGCTATATCGGTTAAAATATTAATCGAAATCAAAGCTTTAATCAAATAATCGGAAGGTCGATCGGTCAATTGCCCAGCACTATTTTATCAAAAAGTACATTCTCGCGAGAGTCCCACTCGACAGCTTCTCATTTCGAAAAACAAACTTCTGATTGTTCTAACTAAACGGCAACATTTACAAACTTCGCTGTTACTTTTATCAAAGCAGGGGTGAAAGGTAAATAATATTAATTTCCATGTACCGACTTTCATTGCATCCAACTCTAACAGCAGTAAACAATACAAAATGTGACATGCCAGCAATCATGCCCAGATGCTGACGCGGGTGAATGAGTCTGTCGGGACATTTAATCGAACCCCATTCCTTCGAAAACCATTCCACGAAGTGGCGTTGAGCTGAACGCCACTTCATTGCAAGAAAAGAGGAGAGGGGGGGGGGGGGCATTTGAGCTCAAACTACCATATTACCCTACTAAGGACAGACCATAAGCAAGGTAAAGAAATCACGGAAAGACAAATATTAGTAGGTATCAGCTGCCCTCAAACATATTACATTAAACGAGATGATAAACATCATTTACTTGGAGCAAGCAGGTTCCGAGACAGCATGCAGGGTCGACAGGATGACTGAGGCGTCGGGAGCGAGAAGTTGACACCGTTGGTGGAAGGCAACTCGGGATGGAAGCGGGATATAGAAGCAGTACTTCAGGAGAGCCCGGTGTCTCTAAATAGACACTGATTAATTACATATCTACAGTGGCAACGTCAACATCAGAGAGCACATATCGAAGGAGATCGTTGCGCCTTTTTAAGATGATCTCGCAGCAGAACTTGTGCGAAAATATGAACGTTTTAAGAATCCAGATGGCCCTGGGGTGCTGCCATTGTTAGGCCTTTGTACTCCAATCGTCCTCCGATTTCGAAAAAGAGCTCTTTTCAACGAAAAAAAAAAACAGCTTCGCCTTTTGTTTAGATACAATTTCGCATTGCAAACACTTACGAGCATGATTCCCAATCTGCTCACCATGTGGTGCCGCCAGACAGTCTCAAAATCGCCGTTTTTTTTAGCTTTCCGCAGTTGCAGACAACTAGGTGCGTCAATGAAGTGTGATTCCCCGATGCCGTTAAGATTCGGGAGAAGTGCGCGCTGATCTTGTCGGAGGGATAAACGCATTCATCGGGTCCACCAGCAAGTGGAGACGAGTTGGTTTCTCCAACGGTCCTTTGCACAGACTGTCCAGACGACGAGGAGCCGCTATGATAATCCATAACTTGTTGAGAATTTCCTCCTTCGATGGAAACTCAAGCCGCCTCCTTCCGGATCATTTGCTTAGGCGGCACGAGCTGACAGAGCGAATTCCAAATACATCCCGGCCAAATCCCTTGGGCACCACCGGCCAGTGTATGCGTTGCCCAGTGGCGGTTGTTTCAGGGGGGCAAAAGACATGCTTTGCCCCCCACTCTAAGAACTGGGGGGCAAGCGCCCCCTTGCCCCCCGGTTGGTACGCCCATGCAAACACATGAAATTTTTGTTCATCACATAAAAGGAGAAACAGACTTCTATATGTTTGAGAAGTTAAATAGCGTCAGGAAGACATATGTTAGTTATATCAGCTTCATAATAAAACATTTGTTTAAGGTCCTCCCCAATCACTTCTATCGAGGATAAAAAAGCCGGAAAAAATTTGCAGAGCATATACCAGATACTTCTGTGGTGCATTTACTTATGATGTATATCTTTAAGGTGATCGGCCCTTTATTTATGTTGTCAAGTCTTCAGGCAGCAATAAAATATTTTTTTATTGTGATTAATAATTTTGACTGTATGAAGTTCACATAGCCGCTTGAGACTGACATGGAAGTAGTGATACTCGAGAATACGCCAGCTGTTGAGTCTGCGGAACACTCTCTTTCTGTTCGCAGTTTGGCAGTGTGCAACACTGGGTCGTGGGCTACGCCAGAAAGGGCTGTGTGCTCACATTACAGATCTGAAGGCAAATACACGAAATGTGCAGAAAGAGAGATAATAAATGGTATTTTTCTAAATAATCCCAAAAGACGCCTTACTGCAAAAATAAACGTATTGAAATGCAGGTTTTAAACGTAAATACGTTTGACAGAACTCCGTCTGGCTGGGTCAAAATTTGAGAAATACATATATACCTTCACCAACCAAGTCATGGAGATTTAGGAGCCAGACGATTCAATAGGTCGGGCTCAATAAGTCGACAGCAACTAAACCATCGGCGTATGTCAACGGACTAGGGCACTTGAAGAACAAAAAAGTCCGAGGACAAAAATTGGGTTGTGGGGATATTTATACAGCGTGTAGTTGGTCAGCCATTTAAAGTTGCGACGAGTCACTCGCTGTAGATGAGCAATTTAGCCAGTGCGGTACAACCGCTAGCCTGGGGTCTTTAACGTGCACCACGCAGTAGTGATACACGACCGCACGCCGGTACGATGCTCATCCAGATCGAAACGGGCAGGGGTGGGCCTGGAGCCCAGGATCCCTGAGTTCTGCAGCGCGAGCTTTCGCTCTACGCGCGTCGAGCTGGGTGTGCGCTTTAGCCCACTCGGCCACCGATCCCCCAAAGAAAGTTGTGCAGTATATACACGGGGGATCCACCGATCCCCCGTGTATATACTGCACAACTTTACAATTTGGACATCTCTTTTGCTACACTTCATTTCAGCTTAAAGGGGCATTGCAAAGGGACGAAGAAAACCAAACGCTACTTCGAAAGCGTGCCTATCAGTGTCATACACGAGCGTTCAGTGAGGACATTAGTCTAGAGCGTCAGATAATAGCGACATAAAAATTCTAGAGGAATGGCTGAATAAAGCCCCTTCATGTTTTAAAAGTTGCAGCAAGGTGCGTCGATGCCTAGGCACGTGCTACGTGCATCCCTAGGGAAGATGGTGGCGGAACAGCGCAGCACTGAGCTAGATTTAGGACGACATGCTCTTCCCAGAAGTGGGCGCGGCACGTGTCTCGAGCATTTCCACAACAATGTATGGCGCCACTTTTCCCAGGATAGAGGGGCTTTATGGCTGAATAGCCGCAAGTGACCCCTTCTGATCCCTTTAAGCACGTGACTCTCTACTCAAAATTTTGCTGGGAACACCCGTAAATTGTCGAGGCGTTCACATCTTCATAACTGGATGTTAATTTCCAACACTTAGGAAGATTGCGCATGGTTGTTGCACGCTCTTGTTTCGGTTCTCTATTGGTTCAGACCAAGGGCGTCATAAACAACAGAAATTGTGCTGAATATTCTGAACCTATTTCAACAATTACGCTCAGAACACGTCGGATTTTTTTCTTTATTTTATCTTTAAGGTGTTGCTGGAGTCACACTCACTAGTTAGAGCGAACGCGAATGCAAATTAAAAATGGCCATGAAACGCTTTGCAGGGCCCTTCAAGTCCAGACGCAGCCGATGCTACAAGCGCGAGCATGTGGTCCTGACCAGTGCTCGCACTGCACGAGCGCGCGTGCTTGGCAAGACTGATGAAAGCCCGGAGCGTGCTCTTTTAGCTTCTGCTACGCTCACACTTAAAGTGAAACCGAGTATTATGTTGAGAACATTCCATTTAACCAGAAAACTGAACTGTTTAAAATGGTTTGTACTCGACATCATCGCACTATGTCCTGGGGGTTAGAAATTTCTTCTAGCTGAGAAAAAAATCCCGTGGTGTACAATGCACGCTGCAGAAGGTTCGCGCTCAGTGCAACTCATATATTCACAAAACAGAAATTATTATTTCTTGTGCGTGAGGAACGACACTCGCATCGTTCCTCACGACGCCAGTGTCTGGCATCATAAAAACCCGCTTTCTGGCAGGAGTGATTTTGAAAACGAAGTAGCTTTGCGGGATCACGCTGTCTTGTCTGCGCCCAAGATGCGGAGCAAAGGAACCTTTACAACGCAGTATGTTTTAACTCCCCCCCCCCCCCCACACCCCTTTCATTTTACGATGCTCTTCCAAAGAATACTTTTCATTTCTGAGGGACTCCCTCGTCCGTTTTGCCGGGGGTGCCAATTCGACAGTGATATTTGTGTCATTTGTTAACAGTAATCCTCCATTTCTTTTATTTTGCACCAAAAAAAACAGTGAAGATTAAAAAAAAGAAGAACTGTGAGAATTTAAGTGGCTGCTTCTAAGGCCACTAGAATCTTTCTTTTCAGGTATCCCTGCCGTACACGCTTGTAGTTCTATTTATCGTCAGATTAATAAGCCACATTTAGTCCTTTCAATCCTTCTATTTTCGGGGACAACTTTCATGAGACAGTTCAGCAACAACGAAAACATGTATGGCTGCCTCAATGATGTGTACATGTAAAATGGTTCATGCAACAATTTTTGTACTTTCAGTAAATACCACTAAGAGCTAATCCCTGACGTTGATAGCTTTCAAAAACACAGTTTTTTTCTCCACTCAATGACAGACGCAGAAAAAATAAAGGAAAGAAATAGCTTTTCCCTCCTCAACTCGCTATTAGAACAAGCTGCGATGTTATCTGATGCCAATTGTATATCGCCAGCGTTAGAGTTCGGCTATTCTCATCTTTGATTGAACAAAAGCCAACACGAATGTTTGGCGATGCTAATTGCCAAGAACCCGAGCACTCTACTCGGGCTTATGACAATCGAGTACGTCACGATGTCACGTGAATCGCCGTGAGAAGTCGTGATGGCATGTGATGTCACGATGTCAACAACGCTAATACATATATAGTCCGTTGCAACTCAGAGAAGGTAAGGCAAAGAGAAGGCCGGGGAGGAAGAAGCAGACGGAACGCTGGAGAAGAAGGGGAAACCTCCTCCTCTCTCCAGCGTTCCGCCTGCTTCTTCCTCCCCGGCCTTCCTTTCCCTCGCCCTACCCTCTTGAGTTGCAACGGACTATAATGACGTACTCAATTGAAGCCGACTTGACGCGGTGAGTCACGCGACTACGTCACAAGGCCACTTGACGTGGCATTTATTGATAGCATATCTTGACACTATGACGTCACGTGACCACGTGACACATGATTAATCGTAGTGCCAATGCAAAAGCGCCACGAAAACCCACCATTTTCCATACATTGCACTTCAGTATATGACAATTTGATCACTATATAGAAATACTGCTGTCAATTTTTACTTCTGGAAATACTCATTTTGTAATGAAAATATTACCGTGAACCGTTTTGAACCGGTTACCGTTATATTTTTTTCCGGTTCAGTTCCGGTTCAGCTACAAGATGGCGGCGAAGATTTCGGTTTGGTTCAGTTCCGGTTCGGCTAAAAATAACGGTTCTGTTCCGGTTTTCGGTTCGGTTCGGTTCCGGTTGGACAGTCTGGGTGTCACTCGATCATCTCAAACACCGTACCGCGGCGTCTAAATCACTTCACTTTGCTCCACAGAAACCACCGCAAGAAACGCCCATTCCTGGTGAGTCAGGATGAGCAGAACATTCACGAAGAGATGTCGTCGGCGCTCACAAAGCCTGTCGGCTGCAGCCTTGCCTGTGAGCAATAGCTTGAACGGCTCGACGAAGCCGGCACTCTAAATACTGACGGAACACTGAAAACTTTGACGGAGACACGGCCTTTTGGGATTTTCACGTCGTCACATTGAAACTACCACAGACAAAGGCGGGATTCCCGGAACGACTTTGCGACGTAAACCCCGGTGGATAAAGAGCCGGAAAATCATTACGAGGTACCCGACGTCCTTGGCCTTGCCGTCGCGTCACCAACTGCTCTCGATACCGTCTTGAAAAAATAATAGTTCGTCAAGCTCATGACGTCAGTGGCGTCAAGGAAATGAGGGAAGCGATGGGCTGGACGAGTGATATAAATTTCGCTTGAGGAGCATTTGCCGCGGTGTTCTTAAATTGTCGCCGTCTGTACAGTGCTTCCCCAGCCTTTGTAATTTCAACCTTTCAGCAATACCTTTTCACAACGGTCGCCGCAGCAGAGCTTTTATGGAGCATAGATTGTGGTTTCTTCATATTTATAAAGCACTCAGTTATATTGTATGTGCTACCTAGTTGCGTGACACAAAACGTCTCCAATGGATATCAGCGAGAATGTTGTGCCAGCGGTAATAACAATGCAGAAAAGTCAGCTTCTAATATTCTGCAGCTACAAAGTATCTTACCCGGTGAACAATCAAATTTGACAGCTGCCGCCGCGTGAAATTTAGGCAGCACAATGCGTGTTGCCAATCAGTTACTGCACATGCTCGCGCCATCCTCAGCTATATGTTGGAAGAATAGTCTCTCTACCCTCGAGCAACCAAGCTTTGTAACAGAAACCAAGCATAAATTTCATTAGAAAATAAAGTGTTGCCATATAGTTGTCACGCTAAATCAGCAGTAATCCGTGCAGCGTTTACCCAACAGTAGGCGAAACACATAACCAGGCAACGCAGTCACAGCTTTTCAACACTCGTCCAACAATGTCGCAGGAACGGTGTCATAAATGTGATTGACCCCGCAGGTTCCCGCAAAATGCATTTAATTGTCGACCAACATATTTTTTAAAGTCTCAGAAGCTTTACACTTTAAAGAACGCCCGTGCGTCTACTTTCCCGCACAACACTCGGAGAGCCAATCACCGCAACTTACGGAGGCAACTCAGCAAGTAACGATGCCAAAATATATGTTTAGACCAAAAAACGCAGTCGTGACATTGTTTGTGACATTTGTGACATCTGACAACAGCGTTATGACATTAAGCAATGCAAAACATCACGCTTGTTTTGTTGTTTTGTTGTTATGTAGAAGCTTTGCATCTGAGTTTCTGAGAGTGAACAAATGGGAAGACACCAATGGTGTATTCCCATCTACATAATTTTGTTAAAAAACAATGTTAAAAAAAGAAGAAAAATCAAGCAAACGAAGTTCGTTTACGCAATCCAGTTTGTGCTCCAACTTGCTTCGTCGCAGTGACAATTATTGCTCTTCAGTCGATAACCTGGAAGACCAGCAAAATTGAGAACAATTTAAAGAAAGGTTGCCCACCGGGAAAAAAATGTAATGGACATAAAAAGGAAGATCCATTGGTTAATCCAAAGGGAATGCAATGCTTTAGCATGACCCTTGAGAAACGCCACACACACCCTAACCCTTTGGGAAATGCTAACGCTGACATCTATACGTTTTTCTTTTGGCTTATTTTTGGCTTTCTCTTTTGACTCCTCAGTATTTTGCTGCCTCTTTTCGGTTTCGTAGCGCGATCCAAACCAACGCGTTTTTGTGCGCGTAGGCCATGCGGCTCCTGAAATTGACGTCGCGCTGATTTCATGCGCCTTCCGGGGCGTGTAAGAAAGTTGAATAATTTCAACTTTTTCTGAAGGCGAACGAAAACGCGCCGTGAGGTAGAAGGACGCTCCTCTCCCTGCCAATCGGTGGAGGGCACTAGTTCCGGCTCCGCGTTTCTTCGCCGTCTGACGCAAATGCTCTCCGCTCGCCCGAAGCCGCACCGTTTTAACCAACGCGCGTGATTGTGACCCGGAAAGCGCCCCGGAAACAGCAAAAACGTGACGAAATAAGCAATTTCCGGGAAGCGCACGGCTTACGCGTGCACAAAAACGCGTTGGTTTGGATCGCGCTATGCGGTGTTGCCATCGGCAACGGCGGCGGCGATAGGCGTCCGCGGTCTTGGTTCGTCGTCTCATGTTTCGCTCACGGGCGGTGCTCGTCGTCTCATAATTCACCGCCGCACTAACGTGTCTTCGAGGCGTCGAACCGGCCGAATGTCTGCCCTTCTTGGAACCCAAGCGAGATATCCGGGCAAGGTCAAGCCAGCGGATCTCGGACACGAACATTACGTCAGCATCTCGTCCAGCCTGCCCAAGACACCTGGAAGGACGACGCCTTCGAAGAGACTGGTGCGTTAACGTATGACGCCATCGAGTAAGGCGATCTCTTGGGTGCGGTGTGCGTGGACATGTGACGTAACTTGGACAGAGGGCCCTTGCGAGAAGGCGTAGGTGACGAAACTGGTGCACCGCCGCGGTTGGTTGCAACCCGACCACATGGCAACCGAAATACATTAAAAGGAGCGAACTACTGTAGCTCACGGAGCTCGCCGAGATAAAGAATTATAGCTGCTGCTAGCTGCTGTAAAGTCAGAGCTCAATGCTCACTGACGTGTACATATGTAAATAAAGGAGAGTTGTAATATCGTTGCCTGCTGAGATTCCTGTCCGGAGCTCCGTCCGTATCTGGACCCCAGCCGAGCCTGGTCCACCCTGCAGGGACTCACGTCGGCCGCGACAACGGGGGCAGTGTTATCGTTTCCCAAAGGGGTACGTTTGCGGCGTTTCCCAAGGGTCATGCTAACGCATTCCCCAAGAATCCACCAATGAATTTTCCTCTAATTTTCGTAACACAAACCAAGGCATACGTGCTCCGCACACCTGCATGTTCATACTCGCCCCAGCATCCTTGCGCGCCTTGGCTTCCGCCCTGCAACGTCGCTTCCCTCTCGCCTTTGTCCTCCACTAGTCTCCTCATCTGAACAAGCGCGCTTCCATTTCCACTGTTTTGTTCACAAACGGACGACGTAAGCTTTTCGCGGCGTGTGGGTATTCGTACGTGTGGGCTACAGAAATAAAAAGGTTGGGGAAAGACAAACAAAAATGCAAGATCAGAACTCAAACCCGAAGTCTGTAAGATGTATCCAATTACAGTCACCGACAACCTAAGAAACGCTAGGTGTGGCGAGTTCCGTGCATTTTATTATCGTTCCATGGCCAATAAGATCGCGGTTTTTGACAAAAAGGATGCTGAAGAACGAATCACAAAGGAAAAAGAAAGTGGACATCATAAGCCGCGACCTGCGTTTCCCAATTAAGCAGTCAGTGACTAACATAACACCATAATTAATTTCCAATAAATATTGGAGTCGCCTTTCTTTCAATATATCAATAACTATGGTCATAGTATGTGCTCAATCGCTTTCTAAATCGATTTTTTTTTATTGAGTGTCATCATTATTTATGCTGTATCACATAAACCCTTTCGTGACTTTATTTCTTTTGAATTTTTGAGGTATGCTCCAAATATTTCGTGCGTCCACTTTTAGATCGTTTTAAGGTGTATTTTTTAAGGTAAGTAGACGCGCAGGCATTTCTTAGAGTGTAGGACAAGTCACTGACAGCTTAGGAAAATCGATCAATGCGTGGCTTATAAATAGGGTTCTGCCTTCCCAGGTAAATCTGATAAAATCAGAAGAAAACTCGCCGGTAACATTTTCTTCAATTCGGATTTATCAGAAAAACTTTACATTTTAAAATCACGATTGCCCAAAAAAAAAAAAGAAAATAAAAGAAATCAGTTTTTTACAAGTAAGTTTGCCCAGAGCACAGGTTCAGCAGTCATCAGGAGATGCCTCCCCAGATTCATTCAAAAGCTCGTAGTGACCAAAGAAGGTTCACCGCTTATCCCGTCAGGGTTCGTTCAAGACAACTGGGCCTTGTAGTTCTGGGTAACGACGCAATCTATTGTTTTTGTTTCCAGATTGAACTTCTTGGAGGAAGGTAGGGTTTCGATTTGATAACCATGAAAATATGTAAACTCTCAGATTTCATAGGAGGGACAGCTCAGGCTTCTATCTCACCCAGCGAAGCTGCAAGGGAGAAACAGTAGAATAGGATGAAAAAAAAAAAAAGAAAAGCTTTCCTACAACTACGTCAAGGGGCTCAGTGATTTTAGTGTGTGTTTTTTAAGTTCTGTCGTGGGACAGTCAGTATTAGTAATGGCAAGTGCGCCAATGTCACCTGGTACATGTGCGTTCTTATAAATCTAGGGCAGGGTCATATTCGCCGGTTAATATATACATTTATTTTCAAGAAAATTCGGAAACAGCAAAAATAAACTCCCTACTTCGGAGAATCGGGAATCTAACAAAAATAAACTGTGAACTCCGAATATTCGGCAAAAAATAAACTCCGTAAAACACCCTCGGAATTTCACGAGAAATACACTCCGAAAACACGGAATCCTACTTATAAACACGTAGCGTGGACATTACAAGTTATAATGTTCACGCTTCCCGTTTCGGGCTTCGTTCGTTGGCGTTCTTATGTAGCTAATGCTGCAATCTTATTGGACGAAGATGCCCGGAAGGTGTCACTGACTATGGCATGTTTCACACTTTCGCCATGTTCGTATCTTAATTTATACAATATATACATTGTTCTGGACAGTATTCAACTCTACTCGATTACAAAACTTTCCAATATGAGGTGTCATGAAACCAAACACCCAGGGATGTAAGGGATTCAACATTTCCTAGTTTGTACGAGTGAAACTTTATGACATTGTTAGAATGAAGTGTCTGATTTCTTTTTAGACGAATTGCATATTTTTATTTAAATATACAATTCCCATTATTTATAACGAGTCACGTAGATAATTTAGGTATTAAGTTGCTTTGTGTTATCTGAAGATGTCGGGGTTAGAACGGTAAAATAACATTGGAGTAATGCGTGTAATACGATACCTCTGAATATTGGCAGCTATTGACAGAATCATTAATTAAGGAGTAGCGCAGTATAGGTCCCAAAATGGATTCTCTCAACACAACATATGGCGTATAATAATTGTCACAGCTTCAGTTTCACGCAGGTGTAAATGATGAGCTGAGACTGAGAGATTAAGTAACTGCCGTCGAACTTCAGCAGTCGAAATTCGATACTACGTTTCACCTAAAGTCCAAACAAAGCCGGTGCTTCGAGCTGATGGGACCAATCAGACACTGTCAAAAGCGCACCATCATGGTGTTCGTCATGTTTCTGGACGTGTTCTATCATCGCAGAACCAATCATAAACAAAAGAAGACATAGTGACTCGCGCTTTGAAGCTACTTGATTAATTTCATTACCTCGTAACGTCGGCTGCTCCTGGACTTAATTTGAAACGAAGCATAATATGAATGCTGGACAGACGCCCAGTCGAGTTCCGTTAAAAATGTTAATGTTAAAACGAGTGCCGTTTTTACAGTCAGAATAATTCTTTACCGTGGGAACAATTTAAGTTTGGACCAGAATTGAGTTGCGAGCAGAAAACGAAAATCAAGAGGGTATTGTTGTCACATTGACACTGCATCGCCCTGAGTCCGGACGAACTTGGATGCACACCGTATGCAACACATACCATTGACACCGGTGGCAGCCGACCAATACATCAGCCACTACGCCACCTAGCACCAACAGAGCGTGAAACCATCAAACAGCAAGTGACTGAGATGCTCGACCACGGTGTGGTGAGTCCATCAACGAGCCCATGGTCATCACCAGTGGTGTTAGTTAGAAAGAAGAATGGCACTGTGCGGTTTTGTGTAGATTACAGGACGCTTAATAATACCACCAAGCTCGATGTACCCTCTTCCATGTCTTGAAGACACCCTTTACCGACTGCAGGTTGCGGAATACTTCACAACATTGGATTTAATGTCGGGATACTGGCAGGTACCACTCGATAAAAGGGACACTGAAAAGTCAGCCTTCGTCACACCAGATGGTCTCTACTAATTCAACCGTCTTCCCTTTGGCCTTTGCAATGCCCCAGTGACACTTCAAAGACTCATGGACCGAGTTTTGGGCAATCTGAAGTGGACAATGGCGCTGGTGTATTTGGACGACGTTGTAATCTACGCAAACACTTTTGAAGAACATCTTCGAAGGCTCTCACTCGTACTTGACGCCATAAGTGATGCCAACCTTCGTCTGAAGCCCCAAAAGTGTTTTTTCGGCTTCAAAGAGATCACATACTTGGGACATGTGGTAAACAAAAACGGCGTTAAACCTGATCCCTCGAAG
The DNA here is from genome assembly GCA_037355805.1 of Ixodes ricinus. Taxonomy (NCBI): domain Eukaryota; kingdom Metazoa; phylum Arthropoda; class Arachnida; order Ixodida; family Ixodidae; genus Ixodes; species Ixodes ricinus. The sequence continues at coordinate 53,010 of JAZHYW010070331.1, forward strand.
CTTGAGGCTTTGTTTGAATATCCGACGCCAACAACTATCAAAGACGTCAGAAGTTTTTTGGGATTTGCGTCATATTTCCGCCGTTTTATTGTTAACTTTGCTACCCGCGCTGCACCCTTGAATTACTTACTCCGGAAGAACGTACCATGGCGATGGGGCAACGAAGAGCAGTCCTCGTTTCAAGACCTAAAGATGGCCCTTCTAAACGCCCCAGTGCTTGCTCACTTCGACCCGTCCTTGTCAAAGACAATTCTCCACACGGATGCTAGCGGGCAAGGACTTGGAGCTGTACTACTTCAAGAATTTCCAGACGGTACTCAAAGAGTAATTTCGTACGCAAGTCGCCGGCTTACACAACAAGAAGAGAGGAATCATTCATCTGAATTAGAATGTCTGGCCCTTGTCTGGTCGGTGCAGAAATTTCGCCCTTACCATTATGGTCGCCATTTTACTGTTGTGACGGATAATTCAGCATTGACCTGGCTTCAGAGCAAACGAGACTTGACGGCAAAACTGGCACGCTGGGCGATTCTACTGCAAGAGTATGATTTTGAAGTCATACATCGTAGCGGACGTAGTCATCAGGACGCTGACTTTCTATCTCGCAACCCACTAGACAAGATCCCTGAGGCTCCGGAGTGTGACACTTGTTTTTGTGGTGCGACTTTCGACCTACGTCACAGTCAATGTCAAGATAACGAAGTACAAGATATCGTACAGCGCCTCGCATTATCCGGTTCGACAGACATTTTACGGCGACTGCGTCGAGCATACCGAGTGGAAAATGGCCTACTCTGTCACAGAAATCCCGGTCAACAACAATGGCTACCGGTGATTCCAGCTTCTCTGAGGGCTACCGTGTTGAATCTCTGCCATGATGACCCCACAGCGGGTCACCTCGGTCGAGATAAGACTCTGGCCAAACTTTCCGAACGCTATTGGTGGCACGGATTCCGGAAAGATGTTTCCAGGTATGTCGCGTCCTGTGAATCATGTCAAAGGAGGAAATTGCCCGGTATTTCACCTTTCACCGAGATTCATCCGACTCAACCACCGCAAGCTGCTTTCGAACTTATTGGACTTGATCATTTAGGGCCATTTCCGAAATCACAAAAGGGCAACCGTTTCATTATTGTTGCTGTTGACCACCTTACAAAGTGGATTGAGCTACGTGCCGTGCCTACAACGTCAGCGAATCACATTGTGGAGTTTCTACGTGAGCAAATAGTACTTCGCCACGGCGTGCTCCGCACCGTACTCACTGACCGGGGAACTCCATTCAGCTCTCGTATTTTTAAACACGAGATGGTAACTCATGGAATACACCACGCCCAGTCAGCACCCTACCATCCCCAAACCAACGGACTCGTCGAGCGTGCTAATCGAACTATCGCCGATATATTGTACGCTTATGTTAATGCTTCACATGACAATTGGGATGTGTACGTACCATACGCATCGTTTGCTTTGAACACGTCGCAACAAGCAAGTACCACGACGACCCCTTTTAAACTGGTGTACGGTAGAACTCCGGTTCTGCCACAGGAATCAACGTTATCCACTACGTGGAACCATAGAAGGCAAGAAATGCACGATCATTTTGAGGACAGACTCAATGAGGCTCGCCGCCGGGCTCGCGTCGCAATAACCAGAGCCCAACAGCGGATGCTAACCAATCACCGACAGGACGACCGAATGTCCCCCATCGTGCCAGGGGATCTTGTTCTTGTACGCCGTCCCGTTAGAAGGAAAGGAAAAGCAACCAAGCTACTTCCAAAATACAGAGGACCCTGTGAAGTGCTTCGACAAACAGGACCCGTGAGCTACCGACTACGAGACCTCAATGCACCTCGAGAAGCATCCCGGACTTTCCCGGCTCACCGCAGTCAACTGAAGCTCTACGTGTCAAGACAGACATTCAGTCAAGACCAGCATGGGACACAGACTGCCGAGGACGGACAGTCAACCAGGAGGGGGCAAAATGTGACAGTAGGGCATTGAGGTGCAACGAGCGGGACAAAAAGGAGGGAAAGAAAAGAAGAAGTGGGTCGTAGACGGGAGAAGGACGAAGTGGCAGCAACGAAAAAAGCGATATGTAACAATATATGTATATATATATAAACCTTCCGTTACCGGAGAGTTAAGATGTACCACGTCTAAAGATTAATTTTTATTTTATTTTGCGCTAACAGTCTCAGGCCGATAGAATGTGGCTAACACCAACGGCTTTCATATTTTTTGCGCCTTTCGTTCGAGATTCTTGTTAATCGGACGATGCTACGATTAAAATGAACCACCCGGTTATAGCTAGATGGTCAGGATATGCCACGCTCATACGTTCTTAATCTCTGAATGATAATTGTAACTGAATCCGCCATGTTCCGTTACCATTCCTTAGTAGACACCACGGATGAAACAGGAGGGTGGCTGAAGACAGCGGCAGTCCACGTGGACGTCACGATGACGTGGCGGTCCAAACGCCGAGGTCCTGACGGGCCTCGTTCCTGGTTCGTGGCCTGCGCTGCCGCATGGAACATCCTCTGGCTGAGCCTGCTGAGGCGCTCGGGCGGCGTGGTGTTCGTGGCCCTTGTGAAAAGCTACGGGGCTACCAGGGAGGAGGCTACGTGGACCATCAGCATCAGCTTCAGCATAGCCTGCATGCTTGGTAAGTATTCCATCGCGTCCGATGCCTGTTGAACTGCACCTGAAGAAAGCGACATGTTCTCAGCTGTCTATCATAAACCCTCGCTTTTATATTCTGCTTAAACACGTACAGAACTCGTGCAATCTTTCGCGGACTGCTTTCTTAACGTGTCTGGTCACTGACAACTAGCAAATTTTGGGGAGTTCCTTATTATGTTTAAAATGTTTACTTCGTGATTTGTCCTGTGCCTGAGCCAGCAAATTACTATCTCATTTCTACCACCAAACCGAGCAAGAGCTTTTGTTTTAGGCGGCTCCAGTTAAACTGAACGTCGATCGGCAGCTTACTGATGTGCCTACCGCGGTTGTGCATTTCAAGCAAAACTTGGCACGACGAACGCTTTCCTTGTATGCTTTAGTGTGCGATTGCTGATGATGCTTGACACAGATTTTAGAAAGACACACACCACACCTTAGAATAACGTTTTGCGTTTCTTCATTCATGAATGATGAAAATGAATGCTTTTCAAGAATTCTTTTTTTTTTACCGAAAATGACAGGTCAATTGTGCAAATGACACAGGAGCAAACGAACGGCACAAAGCGTATTACGAAACGCTTGCTAAGTTCCCCAATAACAAATGCGGCGAGAATAAAAAAAAAAGAAGAAGAAGAAGAAAGCATACTTTTGTTACAAAGACATGTTACTTAAATTACTTTAAATAATTCTTAAATTACTTTAATTACTTCCCGAGTCTATCAGTGCTAACATGAACTTTTATAAGACATCAGTCAAGGGCATCGAACACCGAAATGGTTGAAGCATGGAAGTTTGGCACGGAAGTTTTTACATCTACTTATTTGATGCGGCTGCTTTCAACAACATGAAACTCAAAATTAAACGGGTCATTAAAAAATACATCTCGTGTGTAGTGTGAAAACCTTAACCTACTTGGCGTACGGTCACCATTCGTAATGTTGTACTCTTTAGGCGTAAAGTACGCACCACTTATGACACTGACCATTGCCTGTGACTCCCTCCTAGGCCCTGTTGTCGGACTTCTGACCAAGTATCTGGCACTCAGGACGTTGTCGCTCGTGGGTTCTTCTACCCTGGCCCTCAGTACCATACTTTGCTTCTTTGCGGAAGACATGACCGCCGTGTTTGCCCTTCTCGGTGTTTTGAATGGTGAGTGTTGTCTAGCGTTCCTTAACAACATAATAGAGCCGGCATTTTAACAACTAGAAGTGCACTGACGTGCCTTATAACTGGGGGGGGGGCAAACCGATCGAGCAATCATTTGCAAGCAGACGGGTTAGTAAAAATCTTGCATCTTGAACTAGGGCAGACAAAGAATTAAGTTGGTTTGCCCTTTGTCACCAGTCCGTGTAGCAGAATTCCAAGGTCAACTGATAAAGGAAAGATACGCACAAATGCGCTTTGAGAGCCTGAAGTAAACGTATCCAACGACTCGTCATGTGAGCGGAGAGTCGACATTCGTTGCGTCCTAAAAGGGAAGCTAGATTTAGGAGTAGAACATATATTACTTCCCAAAGCAATCGGACTATTCATTAAAGGGGTACTCAGGGGACTTTGTCAGCTAGCCCAACAAACTATATTTTGGAATCTTCGGCCTTTACTCTTTCCGGTATGCTATTTAGTAATGCAAAATTAAAAATAGATTTTTTTTCGTGTGTGTGAAATTGGCAAGTAAACGTTATGCCAAAACCAACATTCAAATATACCCGCGCTTGTTAGTGTCACGACGTCAGGGAAGGCAGGCTTGCAGATTAAAAATAATAGTTTAAAAATAAACTATGCCAAGCTTTTGTTTCGTTCTGCTGCGCGGGTGATGGAGCAGGCTTCCAGAGAATTCATTTGACACCATGAAGCTGCTTGTAATCAGTTGGGAGCAAAGTCTACAGTCCAAAGAGTGAACCCTGCACTCTAAGAAATGCCTACACGTCTACTTACCCGCAACACGCTCAAAGAGCCAATCTCTGCGATCAACGAAATCAGCTCAGCGAATGATGAGGCGGAACGTCGTTTAGACCAAAAAATGAAGTCTGCGCTGGGGCATTACGCAATGCAAAGCGTCATGCTTGCATTGCGTAATGCCACAGCGAAGACTTAATTTTAAAATCTCAACAGATATTCCGTCTTATAATTTGCTGGGCTGATTTTGTAGATGTCAGAGATTGGCTCTTCGATTGTTTTGCGGGCAAGTAGACGCGCAGGCATTTTTTAGAGTGTGCCTTCCGCTGAAATCACTTTTTCAATGTTGCCAGTAGAAACCTTCACTTCAATAAACACGGCGAGGACCGAAATTGTGAATTCAATAACTTTGCGGAAAAAATAATTATTTTTGCCCAATATTTTGGTGACTTTTTTAGCGGTGTTCTTTGGTGTGTTTAGCAAATTTTTAGGAAAATCGCGGACTATGGAGAAAACGCCAGAGTACCCCTATTAAGTGCAGTAAGCACCCAAACGTTTTTTAAAAGTAAAACCACATCATTTTGTTTTTGTCGTCTTGCTGTATTACAATGCAATAACTGCAATCATCAAATGCCAGTTTTATACATAAAACAATCAACATCATGTGCAGTTTATATTATATACTCACTTTTTAAGTGATCTGCCTCGGTGCAGTAACTTGTAATGAAAATATCGAATGTCGAAAATCAGGGGATAAAGGCCGTTCGTCGAAAAACAATTCGTAATAGGGCAACTCATAGCAGGGCTGTTCGTTACATAGGACAATTCGTCACAGGGCGATTCGTCTCGTCAAAAAAACGGAAACAATGTTTGAAGATCTTGTTACCCGCGTACTAGTTTTTACAGCGAAGCTGTATATGACTCACAAGTCGAATATCTAGAATTTTAAACAAAATCGTACTAAAAAAAAAAATCTTTCAGCGATTGAAGCGGAAAGTGCACATCATGCATACAACATAGAGCGCAGAACAAGTTTCAATGAACAAAAAAGCGCAATGCAAGCACCCGAACAAGGTAATTTGTGTTGAGGCTGTCCTGATGACAATGCGAAGCACGTAGCGCTCACCGCACACGTTTCAGGGTAAAGATTACTGTTCCGTACGCTGCCGCAGCAACGGCAGTTTGCAACGTGGGGATTCACTTCACTAGCCTTTCATATTATAAGACCGTTTCGATGTTAAGAAACATGAACTGGCGCTTGCGCGTCTCAAGCGACTTCCAGTTGCTCCGTCTTTGCAAGCCTGTCGATCTTGCTTATGTCACCACTGCTAGAAAGCATAAATGCTACACGGACAACAACGCTGGAGATTTAACGAGGGCCTTCGGCAGTACAGCTAGGTTAGTGACTTGGAGCAGGTGTCGGCAACCTTTTACAACTGCGGGCCGAGTCGTCACGAAGCCTACACTGAGGGGGCCGGACGGCAAGTCGCGAAGACGGGGGAGGGGGGGGGAGGATGGCAGAGAAAAGAAAGGCAAAAGGAAGTGAAGACGTTTTCTGCCCCAGTATGGGGATGCCGGACAATGCCAATTGGAAGCGCTCCTTGATCCTGTCTAACCCCATTTGTGGTCCTAACTTCCGTGTGGCGCTTGGGTCTGTAAGGACACTGCAAGGAGGGGGGGGAGGGTCTTTTTTTGGGGTCGTGCCAAGGGCCGCACTAAAATTTCCCTGCAAGCCGCGGGTTGCCGAACCCTGTCTTGGAGGATTCAAGTTGGTTTACAAGAATATTCGAAAAGTTTTTGTGATAGATCTCGCGCTTCTTGGTTCTCTTGGCGTTCACCTGGAGAATTGGTAACATTTCATCGACATTTCAAACAGCAGTGTTGAGGCAGGCTTTGTTTAATATTTTTATGAATTGAAAGTTCTCTGGGACGTCAAAGACTGGAGTGCCATCTGATGATGTTTGCCATGAAAAGGGCCTATATAAAAAGTTTTGGTACAGTGCATTTACTTTTCTTTCGTCAATCATTTGCTATAGTGCAGTGGGCAATCGTTGCAGGTGATACAGCATTTTCGCTGGCGAACCACCTTCAAAGCGTGAATTGGCGCACCGATATTTTTCTTTTATCGTTCGGCCGCTTTTGGTATTTAGCTTCTGTGTAGTGTTTTCTTTAGAAAGTTTAGATTTTTTATGTTGGTAAACGTTTTAGTTCACTTTAGAAGCATAGAATATAAAACTTTTAGGGGCACGACAGAGCTATTGCGCATGCTTGACACAAACTGCGCATAAGAGACACGGAAAGAATTTAACTTGTCCCCGTACGCGACACAGGCAGACTGCATGCGCGACCGAAACGTTTCACGCAAAACCCCACAATTTCAATGCAATCTGACATTAATTTTTTTTCTATTTGTGACAGAGAGAGGTGTAAAGATTCTCGTGGACATGACATAATTAGTCACGTCTATTAGAAATTAGTAAAAAAACTACTTTCTTGTGTTGAGAAAAGAAACAAAAAAACAAGGAAGCGGGGTTTCTGGTATTTGTACTCTCTTGGAATAACTGTGCTCGAAAAAGGTGAGAAATCCTACATAAATAAGGAACATCCGTTAATAGTTTGACGACTTGTCATAGTGACGAACTGCCCTATGGCGAATTGCCCTATGTGACGAAAAGCCTTGCTACCAGTTGACGCGTGACGAATTATAGTTCGACGAACGGTCCTACAGGCGAAAATTACATCATTTTTTTTATGGTCAAACCAGGCATTGGCATGGGAATCGTGATGGTGACTAACGACGTGGTGATTGGACAGTACTTCCTCCGCTACCGGGGTTCCGGCTTCGGCATCTACTACACGGGAGGAACTCTGGCAGCCTTCGTCTTTCCTCCGCTGATGGACATCCTCATTCAAGCGTACGGACTGCGCGGGACCTTCCTCATCACCGGTGGTCTAGCCTTGAACGGCCTGGTTAGCTCGCTGTTCTACAGGACTCCGCCATGGGTGTCCGTGGGGGCTTCCAAGGTGCTTCCAGTCACCGACAAAGTTCCGACAAACGTCGTCGGAGCTTCTGGTGAACCTTCTGCGAATGGTGGACAACTGACCGAATACGACGTAGATGGAGCTCTACTCAAGGACGGAGAGACAGCCTCTGACGACGTTATTCAGCCGATGAACACCATTGAAGCTTCTTACAACCCGGCAGTGAATGACGGCCAACACGTCAGAAACTCCCGCGACAACAGCAGCGGGACTGCAGAAATTAACTCTCACAGCACGAAGCGGAAATGGACATCGCACCTTTCGTTTTTCAAGGTGCCCGTCTTTTACATGGTGGCGGTGACGTGCATGTTCTCCGTATACGCCACACTAGTCTTCGTGATACTCGTGGACTTGGCCGAAGAGAAGGGCTTCAGCAGACAGGACGGTGCCGTGTTCCTCTCGGTGTCCGCCATTGGAGACGCCGGTGCGCGACTATTGTCGGGCGTACTCTCCGACAAGGGCTTCATGGACCGACGCGCCATGATGGGGCTCAGCTCCGTTCTCCTGGGAAGTCTGGTCGTGTCACTGCCCTGGGTGCACTCGTACCCGGCCGCCCTGGCCTTGTGCGCGCTCTTGGGGTGGGCGTGCGGCACCCTTGTAGTACTCTTCGGTCCTCTGCTGGCCGACCATCTTGGTGTTGAGAACCTTGGCGTCACCATGGGCATATGCCGGTTCGTGATGGGTGCCGCCTACTTCGGTTGCCCCAAGATCACAGGTAAGTATGGCCAACAGTCACAGACAGCAAAGGAACGCTTTACACTTCTTGCTCGTTGATTCGCCCGGCGTTCTTATCAGGTTAATGCAACAGTCCCATTGGCTGCGCAGCGATAATAAGATGCTCGGCATTCGCCACGCCCTCCGTTTCTTAAGTTGTCAGTGACTACAACGTGTATGAAGGCTGTTTTACATGAACCTTTTCACGACCAATATCTGTCCTAAAGGAGTCGCAGTGAAACTTCTCTGGCTATAACGTTATGCATCTATCAAATGTTTATTGATGGAGAGCAAACTTTAATTACTCGCGAAGGACATTTACCGCATCAAGTCGTAGATTCACTGTCTATAAGCGCGCATCTACTTTCCAACAGAGCACACATGCAGTCGATCGACGTGTTCTATGTAAGCCTAGGTTGTGCTAAAGATACTCCAGGTAAATTCGATCCGCGCAGATAGCGTTTCCGTCCGAGGAGGTTATCTCTGCCCCATAATTGCCACTGGGTTGGTTCTGTCGATTGCGATGATTGGCTACGTTATGCTTCACAGGATAATGTTCGCACAGGTTTTGATTATAAACAGCGTGTCGATTATTCGAGTTGATACGACATTTCTTTGATAGTGTGGCATCTGAGTCTAATTAGCGTTATAGACCATCTCCATCCCCATAAAAAAAAGTTCCGGGGTTTAAGTTTTTTTAAAGGCTCAATATCTACAACAACTGCTAGTACTACAACTACGATAGAATGACTACCCTGCTGCCAGGCCGAAACATGCCTCTAGCTTAAGTGTCAAACCGAACAAACAAAAAAGGTGTTTTTCAGCGTGTCTCTCTTCGGGAAGAGTGTTGAGTTTGATCATGGGCGTCGGAAATATATAGGAGAGGGTAAGGGGGGGGGCTGCAGAGGTTTGCCATAGGGAGAGTAGGGGTGGGTGTAATGTGGGAATACCACCACTACAGAAGTAATGACTGGAAGTCCATCATCTCTTCCCCTTGACCCCCCCCCTTTCCAGTTTCGAGGTAACTATGTTTCAACGCTGGTCTATGTGAAATAACTTATAAACAATAAAATGATATTTTAATATTATCATTACGTCACCTAGGAAAAGATATGCAGGCACTTGTAGCTCTACCAGTTCTCGGCTTTAGAATGGCCAGCTGGAAGCATGAAAGTAACTATACACCTTTGCAAAAGACGCTCGTAGGCCGCCGCCATGTTTTTGATAATGATCCAACTAGTACCACTCTCCCGACACCTAGTAGCTAGAAAGTGTTTGCCACCATCTTGGGCTGTTACAACGTGCTTAGCTCAGCTCTGCACCTGAGTCATGCATTCCGAGTTTGCCAGCCTTTCTTTGAAGTTGACTTTGTTTGCTTGATTTATGCTACGTATTCCTTTTGCGTTCACTTCCACAGTAAGACCCAGTGGTCATAGCCTGATGTTTCCAATTCAAGCCTTTCTGCTCGGAATTGCAAGAAAACAAACGAATGGAACAAAGTCTAACAGCCCGCGACACGCAATGCTGCGAACAATGAGAACAGGTTTCTGCCAAGATAATCCGCAGAGAGCTCTTGACCTTTGCCATACATAATTAATCGAGTTCCGGTAGGAGCCACGGGTAGTCACGTTCATTCCTTTGCTTTGGTGCTGTGCAAAATGAAAGCTCTCTCCAAACGTGACCAGAATAAAGTTCCGATTGGATTCCGTCCGATCGCCGCGAAGTTACTTAGGTCCATACAGTTGACTGATGACGCTGTGTAATTTGAAATGTTTATAAAATAAACCTCGTTTAGATAACGCGGCGTCGTGTGGTACGTACAATATATTATTTGAGCGTCAATACATGCATGTATGAGACCTGTCATTTGCATCTGTAGATGCGTAATCTGTGCGCAGCAAATACCCATGCCTTTGGACTTATCATCTGTTGTCAATTATATTTGACAATAAAGAACTTCTCCGACTGAGACGGCTGAGCGGATGAAATAAAACGTAAAATAAAACAAACATTCCAGTCGCATCCTCTCTGTCGTGCGCGTACTCGACAAAAGTAACTTACAGTTGCTTGTTCTTACTGGCAAAGTCGGTACAGTGCTCTCTTAACGACCTTAAGAAAGTATATTCACCATTAAAGTGCAAAAAAGAAAAACTCGATTGTTTTGCTACCAGCAGTGTCTGGAACTGCACCTACGTAGGCTGCAGCTAGCGAAATCACAACCCTCTTGGTTAGGGTTAGCAGGGACGCCGTGGAGAGACGAGCATCCAACACAGTGAGTACGCGGAACACGTTTTCTTGGTGTCGAGTCTTTCTCCGAAAGAAGCATAGCCACTGACACACTGAGAACTCCAGGGCGTATTTTAGGAAGCTCGTGCTGGGCGTGGGACAACTGAAATTCCTTCCTGCCTTTCTCGTCTTTGCAGTGATTATATAGAAAAACAATCGTAACAATGTTGTGATATGGCGCTGTTGCTATGTATTTGATATCTTTTCCGGATTTGCCATAGTCAAGCGCTCGTAGTCTCTTTTTTTTTTTGCTTACCATTTTACTTTTGTATCGTTATTGACAAATTCTATCTTTCTTGTTAGAACGCCAGTTAGTAGTGTTCGAGACTAATTTATGCGAAATCTTTCTGCATCTTCCTTGCGCAGGTCACTTCAAAGATCGCGTTGGTTCCTACGACGGACTCCTGTACATGATTGGCTCCGGGTGCTTCCTGGTGGCTCTCATGTGGCTCGTGGAACTCTGCCACGTCTGCGTTAAGAAACGAAAGCACCGTGCTTCGGCCGCGCAATAAATTTCTAAAATTTTTCTCCGAACGAAGATACGGGTTCAGCGAGGATTTTATGAATCGGGCATCGTTGGATCCGTTTTTTTTTATACTCCGTTTAACACCAAAGCCGCAGTCACACCACACATTCATCGTACCAAAGGAAGTGTGCAGACACGGCCCGAGTGGTGTTTCTTTCCTGTGTGATGGTCACAGTCATCGTAGAAAAACTGCCAGCTAAGATGTTCAAAGAGTAAACATGCATGTACGAAGCCAACATGCGCGCGGAACGTGTGCTTGAGGAGTGTCCGCAGATAATCTTGTCATCGTGTCTGCAGTCCGTGTCACTTGTTTGATCCGATTCCAACAACCGCTCGACTTAACTACCCTTCCCGCGGACTGGAGATTTATTTTTTTATTTGACAATACTATTGGTCCTCGCACACGGGGACCATGATAGGGAGTGAGCAACAAAATTTAACACAAAATAGCCACGCAGAACATGGTGTACAACATAACATTACCAGCGTACTCTACGGTTATATTATGAAACACAATGGAAACACACTCACAAAAAGAAATACACAAAGCACTGCGAGCACAGATTTAGATACATAAATTTTACAATAACTTTTGCAGACCTCTCATAAATTCAGAAACGGTGTTGGCTGCAACAGTGCTTTCTGGCAGCGCATTCCACTCCTTTATCGTTCGGGGGAAATATGAATTTTTAAAACAATTTTTGGCGCAACGATATTCTTCAAGTGTTCTAGTGTGTTTGGTTCACGTAATTCTAGAGGTATGGTGTTCTATCAATCTATCTTTGTCTAGCAGAAGTGTCCCGTTTAAAATCAAGTAAAGCATTTTCAAGCGTTTATTCCTCCGCCTCTCTTCCAGTAGATTGATTCCTGCCCTGGAATACAGTCCCGTGGGTGAATCTAGCCTCCTATACTTCGAGAAAATAAAGCGCAACGTCAATTTCTGAATCCTCTCTAATTTTAATACTAAATTCTTTGTGTACGGGTCCCACACTTGACTGGCATATTCTATACTTGGTATTATCATCATTTTAAAGCTAACAATTTAGTTTCCGGAGTCGCCATTTTTAACGACCTTCTTAATGACCAAAGTTTACCTGTAGCTTTCTTAATTATATTATTAATGTGATTGTCCCATCGAAGATCGCTGGTTATTGTTACACCTAAGTATTTAAATTCGTTTACTCTAGACAAAAGCTTTCCGTTTAAGTGGTAGTTATGCACTGCAGGAGTTTTCTTATGTGTCATTGACATGCAAACGGTCTTTTCCAGGTTTAAAGACATCTGCCAGCTTTCACACCACTAGCTAAATTTTTCTAAACAACCGTTCAACTCGATGTAATCACTGTCATCATTTATGTAGTTATATAAAATGCAATCATCAGCGAAGAGCCTTGCTTTTACAGTAATGTCACGAAGGACGTCATTTATAAAAATTAAATATAACAAGGGTCCTAGTACAGATCCCTGTGGGACTCCCGAGTAAACTTCTCGTAGCATCGAATCATGCCCATCAATGCTAACAAACTGTTTTCTAAGAGTCAAGAACGCTTCAATCCACCGCAGGAGTTTAGAATTCTTTAGCAAAGGCTCTAGCTTAACGAGCAGCTTATTATGGTTCACCTTGTCAAAGGCCTTCTGGAAGTCTAAAAATATTATGTCCACCTGGCCTCTATTGTCAAGAGTCGAAGAAAAATCATGAATTAGTTCCGTTAATTGTGTAGTGGTGGATTAACCTTTTCGAAACCAGTGTTGCTTGCTATCAAGTACTTGATAAGCATCTAAAAACGTTCTTATATGCTTTGAAATGACGTGTTCTAGCAATTTACAACAACTAGATGTTAACGAAATGGGCCTATAATTTGTAACTGAGTTTGCATTACCTTTTTTATGTACAGGTATTATTTTGGCGATTTTCCAGTCATCTGGAACTGTTCCATCTGACAAAGATCTCTTGAAGACAAGACTAAGATACTTCGAACACCATTCACTGTAACGATATAAGAATTCGTTAGGAATATTATCAGGACCAGCAGATTTCTTTAAATCGATAGAAAGCAGTAAAGAAAAAATACCCTCTTCTGATATTGCTACGTCATTCATTGGGGGAACATTTTCATATAAAGAAAAACTCCGGTAGGACATGACATAGAGTTATTACAATAAACGCTAGAGGCTCAGCTGGCGCTAGTGTCTACGGGACTTCCGGTTGCAAATTGAAGCAGATAGCATGCAGTCTACATTTCCAGCCTCCCTGTGTATTCCTATGGGAAAACGCGCGTGAATTTTGTCTCTTCGCCGGAAAATAACATGAATAACTTTTGTCATTTCGGTTGTACCGGATAGTATGTGCCTTTATTGGTATTGTGAAAGTGTAATTGCTTTAGTTACAGCATTTTTCTTTATCACTGAACGATGTTAAACTTCGCTCTATTTCAGGCCCAAACCTCTGTTTCAAGGAAGGTACGTGAAAACGAGCGACGATTCTAAGCAAACTAACGATCGAAAGGAATGTAGAGTGTGTTCAAGGTTTGCTAGCACTTCGGTGGTGCTTATATATTGCTAATATGCCCGTCCTGTCATTGGATGAAAATGACTCCGTCGTGTATCTTTACGATCGGTTAAAGAAACATTCGAACGCAAAAAATAAATCACGTGAGCTACGAAAGGTGTTTCGTTTAGTTATTTCCTATGTCGGGCAGTTTTTATCGGGCACCTGCTCTCAGGCTCCCCCATTTGCAAAGATTTAGAGCGTGCGGGTGATGATTTGAACCCAGAACAAGCATCTTCGCACATGTTCATAAGCAGAAAGAATGAAGCAGTACTTATTTATTGCAAATCTGACTATATTACGTGGCTTTCAATTTATTTTGATCGTCTGCGTGCACAAGGAGTTACTTATCCAGTGTTACTGCGTAGTTCTTGCCGTCTCTCTTGGTTTTCTACATGTCCTTCGTTCGTTTGGCACGTATATCCCCCATGCTGGAAAGCGTCGACGCCGTGTTCGCGCTAACAGTGTCTGACAGTGCACAAAAATACACGTACGAAGCCGTTTTAGCACCGTTTTTAATGCGATGAATTTGAAAGAAAAACGCCGTAACTGACCAATTATTTCGTCTGCGTGACTGAGAAATGTTCCAATGTGCCTGGTACGTGCAAATTATTCGCGATATTCGCTCTTATAATCGAGCGCAGAAAGAAAATGCACTCGCTTTTTCCCATAGAAATGCATTACCGGAAGTCAATTTCTGACTGCTTGCTGTCTGCTTCAAAATGCAACAGCACACTAGCGCCAGCTGAGCCTCTAGCGTTGATTGTAATAACTCTATGGGACATAATTATCAGTAGAAAAAACGCTGACGAAATATTCATTAAAACAATTTGCGATTTGTTTCTTGTTTTCAATAACCCTATTTCCTACTATCACCTTAGTAACCCCTTTTTTACTTGATGTTAGTTGTCGCCAAAACCTCCGTGGTGAATATTTTATAGAGTTTTGCATTTTAACATTAAAGAAGGAGAATTTCGATGCCTTTATTTTCGCTTTAGGTTCCGTACTTAGCGTCAGTATATTAGCCTGTAGCAACCCATCCCTTTTTCCACGCGTTTTTGTTCTACACCTGGTTAAGCGTCTTTTCTGATGGATTATATCCCTTGTAATCCAAGGACTATTTGGATTCCGCTTCTTTATGCGCATTGGAACGAACTTATGAATGCATTCTAGTACAGTCCTTTTAAAATTAAGCCATAGCTCGTTCACTCCAATCAAAGGGTTCCTAGCAAGGTCCTCAAATGTACCGTAGTTAAAGCTTAATTGATCAATAATTGATTCGTCATCAGCTTCTTTAAAGCTTCTATATGAAGATATTTCCGTTTTCTTAAGTGTAGCTTCCAACGATAGTTCGAAGTGTACCATTCTGTGATCAGAAATTCCCGGGTAAATCTAGCAATCGTATGTGTGACGTGAGAAGGTCTCACTGACAAATATCAAATCTATTAGGGATCGTGATTCCCCTTGTACCCTAGTATGCTCTTCGACAACTTGTGTCAAGTTGTGCGAGAAGGCCAAATCCAGTAATTCTTCCGAGCACGACACTTCACTGTCCCCAGTTCCTAATGTAGCCCAGTCTATCCCACCGAGGTTGAAATCTCCCATCAAAGTAACTTTCTTTGAACTTACTTTTAACTTAAAAAGAAACTCATTTAACTCCTTAAAATATCCGATAGGCATGTGTGGAGGGCGATACACTACACCTACTATTAATTCACTGTTTTTCAACTTTATTCTACACCATACATTTTCAATACCTGGAGCACCTTCCATTTCGAAAGCGATCAGGGACGATTTAACTATGAGGGCCACACCTCCTCCTCTACTTCCTCTGTCCTTTCGAAAAATAATATAACCAGGGGGAACTATCTCATTGTCAAGCACTGATGAATCAAGCCAGGTTTCAGTAATAGCCACTATACTGGGGTCATGATCCATGAAAATGTGTTCGAGCTGAAGCGTTTTATTGACTATACTTCGAGCATTAAGGTTGATCAATAAAAGTTTTTTTTCCCCTGTGAATTAGGTTCACGTCATTGTTCAGAATGCGGTACATTGGGCGGTACATTGGCTGCAAAAAGTTGAACTCTCTGGTCAGTATCTGAGTCCCATCCGTACGTTACTCCATTGATTTTTAGCTTGTCGTACGATAAGAACACCTTGTCTCCATGCACATGGTTGAAAAAACCCGAGACTTTGTCATTTCGGAATCATTAACTTCCATCAGACATCTCCTTACGTCGTGACCACAATCTGAAAATGAACTCTCTAGTTGCGAGAACTAACAAATTTCAAAATTCCCCGCTCTGGCTTGCCATTAACGACTGCAGTTCCCTTCCTGAGGCTATTGTACGCCAAAATAACCAACCTGAGTTCCGCGATCTTTGCAAGGAATATCTTAAAAGTGTTCTAGGCTAGTCGAACTGTTTATTCGAATAGTTATTTTTTTTTACGATTTGTTTGAGTTTCTAATATTTGTTTTCATGATGTCTATTTTGATCTGACTTAACCATAGCCATTATTCGGGAAGTCTCACTGTCTATATTTATTTCGAGAATTTATTCTTGCTTGCTTCTAAATGTTTGTTTATATTTCTTGATTCCCCTCTCATGTAATGCACTTCACGAGAAGTGCCTTTGATGTTGATGAAATGAAGCACCTGTGAAAGCAGGTGTTTGGTGAGTGGCGTCACCACGGACCCCGAGCCCCCACTCCTAAGGTGTTCCAACCGTGCCGAGAGGACGAGAGGTGGAGGGAAGAAACCACGAACGGTGGCGGTCAGGGTCGTGGTCAAACCCCGGCCGATGGGTATCATTACACCCCGGGACCTTGCGGTGGTACGGTGGGTGAGCCACCGTCGACAGGCAATTTCCCACCAGTTCATAAACTCGTATGAGTTCTGCTAAACCTTTCACCAAGAGACAGAAAACTGAAAAACGACATAGACAAGACCAAACACCTACCTCGACAAACAAAACTCCAAACAACTATGTACCTCTCTTTATTGTACTCCATGCTACAGGAGATATGCCATCGGGAAAGATTTCCCCTTCTACATTGAAAAATGTCTCTCTCACATACTGACGACGAAATTTGTACGAAAGCTCCCCTCGGGAGACCTTCTTGTACAGAGTGAAAACATCAAAGGAGCTGAAGCACAACTGAAAACCACCACTCTAGGAACGGTCCAAATCGAAGCCTCACCACACAAGTGGCTGAACAGCTAACGAAGTGTGATAGGTAGTAGGGACCTAGAAGGTATTTCGGATGCTGAACTACTAGACGGCTTGAAAGCTCAGGGTGTAACTGCAGTTTGACGAATAACCATGAAGAAGAACGGGAACCTCGTTTCAACAAACATTTTTGTCTTGACATTCAACCGTCCCAAACAGCCAGACTCTGTGAAAGTCGGATACCTTAATTGCAAGGTTAGCGTCTACGTCCCCAACCCTCTGAGGTGCTACAAGTGCCAAAGATATGGCCACTCCACTCCATCTTGCCGAGGCAGGCCAACCTGCCCAAAGTGTGGGGGTGATGGCCACGAGACGGATGAATCCTGTACCGGCAATGCAAAGTGTGTCAACTGCCAAGGGACCCACCCTGCCTACTCGAAAGACTGTCCGCGGTGGAAACAGGAAAAGGAAATTCAACACATCCGAGCTCACGAGAATGTTTCATATGCCGAAGCGAAAAACAGGGTCTCCCCTTTTTTAGGAAACGTAGCTATGCTGATATCGCCAAGGCACCAAATGTCGTGAGGGTGTCGGTTGAAACTCAGACTGGGACTGATGTTGCAGCTCAAACAGCTAGCCAAGTCTGTTGCTGCTGAAAGAAAGTAATGACAGAAGCCGCTGTGGTCCCGGTGACCCAGATGGCATCGCAACCCCCTCCAACTTTAACTCCAAAACCTACCAAAAATGACAAAAATAGCAGACAAGGCTCTTCCATAGTAGGGAGACCTCGTCCCAGGTTCAGGAAATGGACACTGACACCCAGAGTAATGATGCCCCCAAAACTTTAGCGGAGGACATGGAAGTTATCGATAGCTGTCCATCAACAAGCTCAGTAGTAAAACATATGCACATAGATACTGAACCCGAAAAGGCCCGATGGCAGCTACTAAAAGGCAAACACAAAGCAAAAATAACCCCACCGTAAGCTACTTGTAGTGTATGGCTGATAGAGGAACTATAGTTCAGTGGAATATCCGAGGTCTGAGGTCTAACATTGAAGACCCAAAAGAGTTATGTGTGAAACATAAAAACCCATATTCGCTTTGCAAGATACCCTTTTAAACACGGAGAGACATGACAACCAGGGGTTTAAATTTGGAGCATACAGCTGCTTTCGGAAACACCGGAGTGATGGCCACAAAGGTGGAGGTGTCGCCATCCTTGTGCCTCCTCAAATTCCTGTCTCTGACATCAGCCTTAAAACAACTCTCGAGGCAGTGGCAAAACGTGCACACTTGGAATGTCCGTTTACAATATGCAGCCTTTATTTGCCCCCAAATTTAACAATACAGAAACGATATCTAGAAGCACTTCTTGAAGAGCTTCCACCCCTTTTGTGGTCCTAGGGGACTTTAATGCACACCATCAACTCTGGGGATGCTCCTTAAATGATGCACGAGGGGAAATTATACACAGCATCTTACTCTCAAACGCTATAACCCTCCTCAACACAGGATCCCCAACACACATAAGCGTCGCGCATAGATCATCATCAGCTATCGACCTCAGTCTTTGCTCCTCAACTATATACATGGATTTTTCCTGGAAAGCAGAGACGAACCCATTAGGAAGCGATCATTTTCCTATTATCCTCGAAACTGTGGACCCCATACCGTGTGTACGAACCCGTACCCCCCGACGGATAACTGAAAAGGCGGATTGGGGAAAATTCGCCGAGCTTGCAACTATACCCGAGCATGCCTTCTCAGACCTGTCGGTAGATGATGCCACAGAAGCAATTACTGCTCTGATTCTGAATGCTGCAAATAGATGCATTCCTAAAACCTCAGACAGATTTCCAGTTCTTCCTAAACCATGGTGGAATGAAGACTGTGCAAAAGCTCGGGCAGCTCAGAATAAGGCTTGGACAATTTTTTCAAGATACCCCACAACCACCAACCTGATTGCTTTTAAGAAAGCGAAAGCTACTCGGCGCAGGATAACAAGAGAATCAAAGAAGAATTCCTGGAATAAATCCAAAGAGTCTATCACCCCTAAAACAAAACCCCGTGTTGTATGGAATAGGGTTAGGAAAATGTCGGGAAAATATACCAATCAGCAGCTTTACATCCTTAAAGTGAATGGTAAGGAGGTTTCAAACTTGGAAGAACAGGCGGACCTGTTCGGAGCTGTTTTCGCTGAAAATTTCGAGCTCCATTAACTGTACAACCGAGTTTCTGAAGTACAAAAGAGTGCAAGAAAAACGAAGGCTTAATATAAAATCAGATTACTCTGCTTCTTATAACAAGAGTTTTACTTACATCGAACTTGTGAGGGCCCTAGAAGGAAGAAAAGATACGGCAGTTGGACCAGATAATATTCATTACTCCATGATATGTAACCTTAAGCCAGAATAAAAACAGTGAAAGCCGTTTACAACTCCCTGTAATGCCGAATTGGAGCGCAGCTCTTGAGGAGGAGGAGGGAAGGGTACTCAAGGGAGGGTATACCCCTCCTCCTCCTCCGGGGGTGGGGTCACGTGACCTCAAGGGGGGGGTCACGTGACCCCCCTTCGAGGTCAAGTGACCCCCCCGACATGTCCAAACATGTCGGGAGGGGGGTCACGTGAACCCCGCGACATGTCCCAACATGCACCGTACGTGGCCTCGGGGGGGGTCACGTGACCCCCCCGAGCTCCCGACCCCCGACATGTCCCAACATGTCGGGAGGGGGGTCACGTGACCCCGCGACATGTCCCAACATGCACCACGCGGGGGTCACGTGACCCCCCACGACATGTCCCAACATGTCGGGAAGGAGGGTCACGTGACCCCCGCGACATGTCCCAACATCCACCGCACGTGGCCTCGGGGGGGGTCACGTGACCTCCCCTCGAGGTCACGTGACCCCCCCGAGCCCCGACCCCCCCCCGCGACATGTCCCAACATGCACCGCGCGGTTACGCCGACAGCGACGGCGACGGCGACGGCGACGCCGACGCCGACGCCGCTCAAGCCGGAAACGGGCGCCTAAGAGCTGCGCTCTAAAAAGTGAAAGCCGTTTACAACTCCCTGTGACGCCGAATTAGAGCGCAGCTCTTGAGGAGGAGGGGAAGGCACAGGGGGAGTCACGTGACCTCAGGAGGGGGGTCACGTGGCCTGGGGGTCACGTGACCTCGAGGAGGGGGAATTTTCCCCGCTAAATTTAGCGGGGAAATTTTTCCTCTAAATTTAGTGGGAAAGTTTCCCGCTAGATTTAGCGGGAAAATTTTCGCTACATTTAGCGGGAAAATTTCCCGCTAGATTTAGCGGGAGAATTTTCCGCTAGATTTAGCGTGGGAAATTTTCCGCTAGATTTAGCGGGAAAATTTTCCGCTAAATTTAGCGGGGAAAATTTTCCGCTAGATTTAGCGGGAAAATTTCCAGCTAGATTTAGCGGGGAAAATTTTCCACTAGATTTAGCGGGACAAATTTTCCGCCAAATTTAGCGGGAAATTTACCCATCATGCACCGCGCGATTTCGCCGACGGCGATAGCGACGCCGCTCGAGCTGAAACGGACGCCTAAGAGTCTGCGCTCTAAAAATCTCTCCTATGCTTCTTCAACCGATTGTGGCATGAAGGAGAATTCCCGGAAACATGGAGAAAAGCAATTGTTATCCCTATTCTAAAGCAGAAAAAGGACCCCTCATGCGCGAAAAACTACCGACCTATAGCATTAACAAGCTGTTTATGTAAAGTTCTAGAAAGAATGGTAAAGAACCGTCTCATGTGGTATCTGGAAGTCAATAACATCCTCAGTCCCTCGCAGTGAGGGTTTAGAAGAAATCGTTGCACGACCGATCATTTAGTACAGCTGGAAACTTGGATACGAAATGCTTTTGTCAATCGTCAGCATTTGGTCTCGATCTTCTTTGACCTCGAAAAGGCGTACGACACTACCTGGCGATACGGAATTTTACAGGACCTCATCAGCCATGACATTCAAGGAAACCTTTTAATTTTTATCAAAAACTTTTTAGATCGCCGTACTTTTAAAGTTAAGAGAGGTGCATACCTCTCACAAGCATTTCCACAAGAAATGGGAGTTCCACAGGGCTGTGTTTTAAGTGTTGCACTGTTTTTAATCAAAGTTAATTCCGCAGTCAAACAGCTACCGGCTTCTCTTTCTTATTGTATGTATGTCGACGACCTGCAAGTTTCTTGCCAGGGATCCCAATTATCATCAGTTACACGGCAATTGCAACTCGGGCTCAATAAGCTGACTGAGTAGAGTAATACAAATGGTTTCAAGTTTTCAACGGAAAAGACCGTGACTGTGCACTTCACACAGTGGCGAGGGCTGTTCCCGGAACCAGAACTAAAACTCGAAAGAAAAACCCTACCTGTTAAGAAAAGCCATACATTTTTAGGTGTCATCTTTGACAGCAAACTAACTTTCCAACCCCACATTCTAGACCTTCGAAACAGGTGTTTAAAAAGGATGAATATTCTGAAAGTTCTTAGTGGCACCACATGGGGATCATCACCAACATCTCTCCTCAGAATTTACCGCTCTCTCATCCGCTCCATTTTGGACTATGGCTCAGTGGTTTACGACTCAGCAAGAAAGTCAGTCTCTCGAAAACTGGATCCCATTGCTCACCAATGCATCCGTCTCTGCATCGGTGCCTTTCGTACCTCACCAGTAGAAAGCTTGTACAATCTGGCAAATGAACCTCCCCATGAGCATGCGCCGCGAAAAACTCTCACTCTCATACGGGATAAAGGTGGCTTCACTACCGGAACATGTAGTGTACGAGAACATCATAAATCCAAAGCACCTTCAGCTTCTTCACAACAAACAACATATTGTTTCTCCGCTCGGCATATGACTAAAAGCGATGAGTGAGAAAGCAGGCATCAATTTTAAAACAGTTTATCATTCACTCCAGGAGGCGGCCCCATGGGATAACTCGAGAGCACTTTTTGACTTCAGGCTCCTAAAATATAGGAAAGCGTCAACCCCACCTATAGTTTACCAACAGGCTTTTAACGAAATGCTAGTCGGATACAAAGATTTTTTTGGAAATATACACCGACGGGTCCAAAAGTAAGGAGAACGTTGGGTGTGCATTCATTTCTAGGCTGAAAACTGGTCAGTATAGGCTCCCACACAGTGTTTCTATTTTTACAGCAGAAGCTTTTGCTATCCTTGAAGCGCTAAAATCTGTGCAGGGCGGACTCCATAAAAATATCATCATATTCTCAGACTCGCAAAGTGTTTTACAAGCATTATCAAGTACTAAAACCCAATCCACCCATTCATCGCAGAGATTAAAAGATTCCTCTTAGCACTCGACTCAAGAGACATACATTTAGTTTTTTGCTGGGTGCCAGGTCATATGCAGATCACAGGGAATGAAAATGCCGATGCCGCTGCGCGAAATGTTCAAGCTCTTCACATTACCCCGATAAGCATTCCTAGGACGGACTTGAAAGACTTAGCTCACAAGCATATGCTGACACAATAGAATCTGTTATGGAAACATCAAACCCAGAACAAACTCTACACAATCAAACCTCACACATACCCCTGGCCCTCCTCAGATAATCTGTCGCGTCGTGAAAATGTCCTCTTGACTCGGCTTCGTATTGGTCATACACGCCTTACTCACGGTTACCTCTTGAATCGCTCCGAACCCCCAGAATGTGATATCTGCCATACCACACTCTCTACTCTACATATCTACTCGTGCCCAAAGTACCCACACATCTTAGACACCTGGTCGAACTCCCTAAGACGGAACCACACTCCTTTTCATCCGGCATTCCTTTTATCTGATATTCCATTTGTTTCACACCGTCAACTTTTCACATCTTTATTTCTATCTGGTCTGACATCATTACTTTAAAGCCAATATAGTTGCAGTGACTAACTTTGAGATTTAACACAGCCTTCACCATAGACTGGCGCTCTTTGGCCCATAGGTAGCCCTTGCGCCAATAAACATCAAATCAAATCAAAGTAAATGAAATGAAATGAAAATATTTAGAACAGTCAAGCGGCGCCAAAGCGCATTGTCACGAGTCGTCTTTGTGCGTTTTTTTATCACCGGGTAAACCA
>JAZHYW010070331.1:76080-363247 GCA_037355805.1 Ixodes ricinus
ACAGGTCGGGCACAGCGAATGCGCCGTGATCCCGCAGCCCCTTCTCCGCCTGATTGTGTTTTTAGTCCAGCCCATGACAGGTCGGGCACAGCGAATGCGCCGTGATCCTGCAGCCTTCTCTCCGCGCTCTGATTGCGTTTTAGTCCAGCCCATGACAGGTCGGGCACAGCGAATGCTATGCCGGTGATCCCGCAGCCTCTCTCTCCGCGCCTCGATTACTGTGTTTTAGTCCAGCTTCCATGACAGGTCGGGCACAGCGCAGATGCGCCGTGATCCTGCAGCCTTCTCTCCGCGCCTGATTGTGTTTTAGTCCAGCCCATGACAGGTCGGGCACGGCGAGATGCGCCGTGATCCTGCAGCCTTCTCTCCGCGCCTGATTGTGTTTTAGTCCAGCCCATGACAGGTCGGGCACAGTGAATGCGCCGTGATCCTGCAGCCTTTCTCCGCGCCTGATTGTGTTTTAGTCCAGCCCATGACAGGTCGGGCACAGTGAATGCGCCGTGATCCTGCAGCCTTCTCTCCGCGCCTGATCGTGTTTTAGTCCAGCCACGACAGGTCGCCAGCGACGCGCCGGATCCCGCAGCCTTCTTCCGCCCGGATTGTGTATTAGTCCGGCCCAGGTCGGCACGCGAATGCGCTGTGATCCCGCAGCCTTCTCTCCGCGCCTGATTGTGTTTTAGTCCAGCCCGCGACAGGTCGGGCACAGCGAATGCGCCGTGATCCTGCAGCCTTCTCCGCGCCTGATTGTGTTTTTAGTCCAGCCCATGACAGGTCGGGCGCACAGTGAATGCGCCGTGATCCTCAGCCTTCTCTCCGCGCCTGATTGTGTTTTAGTCCAGCCCATGACAGGTCGGGCACAGTGAATGCGCCGTGATCCTGCAGCCTTCTCTCCCGCGCCTGATTGTGTTTCAGTCCAGCCCATGACAGGTCGGGCAGCAGCGAATGCGCCGTGATCCTGCAGCCTTCTCTCCGCGCCTGATTGTGTTTTAGTCCAGCCCATGACAGGTCGGGCACAGCGAATGCGCCGTGATCTGCCAGCCTTCTCTCCGCGCCCGATTGCGTTTCTTAGTCCAGCCACGAGCGATAGGTCGAGGCACAGTGAATGCGCCGTGATCCTGCAGCCTTCTCTCCGCGCCTGATTGTGTTTGGGGTCCAGCCCATGACAGGGTCGGGCAGAGCGAATGCGCCGTGATCCTGCAGCCTTCTCTCCGCGCCTGACCGTGCTTTGAGTCCAGCCCACATGAGCAGGTCGGCGGCAGTCGAATGCGCTGTGATCCCGCTGCCTTCTCTCCGCGCCTGATCGTTGAACGCCTGCGACAGGTCGGGCACAGCGAATGCGCGTGATCCTGCAGCCTTCTCTCCGCGCCTGATTGTGTTTTAGTCCAGCCCATGACAGGTCGGGCACAGCGAATGCCGCCGTGATCCTGCAGCCTTCCTCCGCGCCTGATTGTGTTTTAGTCCAGCCCGCTGACAGGTCGGGCACAGTGAATGCGCCGTGATCCTGCAGCCTTCTCTCCGCGCCTGATTGTGTTTGTAGTCCAGCCCATGACAGGTCAGGCACAGCGAATGCGCCGTAGATCCTGCAGCCTTCTCTTCTCCGCGGCTGATTGCGTTTTAGTCCAGCCCATGACAGGTCGGGTACACAGCGTGAATGCGCCGTGATCCGCGCAGCCTCCTCTCACGCGCCTGATCAGTGCTTAGTCCAGCCCGCGACAGGTCGGGCGTTGGCTAGATCGCGCCGCGATCCTGCAGCCTTCTCTCCGCGCCTGATTGTGTTTTTAGTCCAGCCCGCATGACAGGTCGGGCACGGCGAATGCGCCGTGATCCTGCAGCCTTACTCTCCGCGCCTGATTGCGTTTTCGGTCCAGCCCATGACAGGTCGGGCACAGCGAATGCGCCGTGATCCTGCAGCCTTCTCTCCGCGCCTGATTGTGTTTTTGTCCAGCCCGCGACAGGTCGGGCACAGCGAATGCGCCGTGATCCTGCAGCCCTCTCACCCGCGCCTGGTTGTGTTTCAGTCCAGTCGCAGCTGACAGGTCAGGCACAGCGAATGCGCCGTGATCCTGCAGCCTTCCTCTCCGCGCCTGATTGTGTTTTTAGTCCGGCCCGTGCCCAGGTCGGGCACAGCGAATGCGCCGTGATCCCGCAGCCTTCTTCTCCGCGCCTGATTGTGTTTTAGTCCAGCCATGACAGGTCGGGCGCTAGCGAATGCGCCGTGATCCTGCAGCCTTCTCCCGCGCCTGATTGTGTTTTAGTCCAGCCCATGACAGGTCGGGCACAGCGAGGTGCGCCGTGATCCCACGGCCTTCTCTCCGGCGCCTGATTGTGTTTTAGTCCAGCCCATGACAGGTCGGGCACAGTGAATGCGCCGTGATCCTGCAGCCTTCTCTCCGCGCCTGATTGTGTTTTAGTCCGGCCCGATGACGGGTCGGGCACGGCAGATGCGCCGTGATCACCGCAGCCTTCTCTCCGCGCCCTGATTGTGTTTTTAGTCCAGCCCATGACAGGTCGGGCACAGCGAATGCGCCGTGATCCTGCAGCCTTCTCTCCGCGCCTGATTGTGTTTTAGTCCAGCCCATGACAGGTTTCGGGCTGGCGAATGCGCCGTGATCCTGCGAGCCTTCTCTCCTGCGCCCGATTGTGTTTTAGTCCGGCTCCATGACAGGTCGGGGCAGGCGGCGAATGCGCCGTGATCCTGCCAGCTCTCTCTCTCCGCGTCACGATTTTGTGTTTTAGTCCAGCCCAGCGGAGCGGGTCGGGCACGGTGAATGCGCCGTGATCACCGCTGACCTTCTTCTCCGCGCCTGATTGCGTTTTAGTCCAGCCCACGCATCAGGTCGGGCACGGTGAATGCGCCGTGATCCCGCAGCCTCTCCTCTCCGCGCCTGATTGTGTTTTAGTCCAGCCCGGCGACAGGTCGGGCACAGCGAGTGCGCCGTGATCCTGCAAGCCTTCTCCGCGCTCGATCAGGCTGTAGTCCAGCCCACGACAGGTCGGCACAGCGAATGCGTTGCGGATCCCGCCCAACCGCATGCTTTTGGTCCAGCCCGCGACGGGTCGGGCGCGGCCAGTGAATGCGCGTGATCCTGCAGCACTTCTCTGCACGCGCTCGATTGTGTTTTAGTCCAGCCCATGACAGGTCGGGCGCAGCGAGCCGCGCGTGATCCCGCGGCGCTACCTCTGCGCACTGGTTGTGTTTTAGTCCAGCCCGCTGCACGGGTCGTAAGGTCACAGCGAATGCGCTTGTCCCGCAGCCTTCTCTCCGCGCCTGATTAAATAGTCCAGCCCATGACAGGTCTAAACAGCGAACGTATGATCCTGCAGTTTCTCCACGCCCGTCGTAGTTTTAGTCCAGCCCAGAGGAGTTGGCATGCGAATGCGCTGTGATCCTGCAGCCTTCTCTCCGCGCCTGATTGCTTAGTCCAGCCGGCCAGTAGGTCGAAGGCGATGAACGGCGTCGCAGATCCCGCAGCCTTCTCTCCGCGCCTCGATTGTGTTTTAGTCCAGCCACACGACAGGTCGTAAGGCACAGCGAATTGCCGCCGGCTCCCGCAGCCTTCTCTCTCCGCGCTCTGATTGTCGAGCCTGAGTCCAGCCCATGACAGGTTTTCGGGCACAGCGAATGCAGCCGTGATCCCGCAGCCTTCTCTCCGCGCCTGATTTGTGTTTTAGTCCAGCGCGCATCAGGCCGGTGCTGGCGAATGCGCCGGTGATCCTGCGGCCTTCTCTCCGCGCCCGATTGTAGCGTTTTAGTCCAGCCCATGACAGGTCGGGCGCGGCGAATGCGCCGCGTGATCCTGCAGCCTTCTCTCCGCGCCTGACTGTGTTTTTGGTCCAGCACCTTGACAGGTCGGGCGCAGCGAATGCGCCGCAGATCCCGGCAGCCTTCTCTCCGCGCCTGATTGTGTTTTAGTCCAGCCCATGACAGGTCGGGCGCTTGCAATGCGCCGTGATCCTGCAGCCTCTCTCGCGCGCCTGATTGTGTTTTAGTCCCAGCCCGTGACAGGTCGGGCTACAGCGAATGCGCCGTGATCCCGCAGCCTTCTCTCCGCGCCTGATTGTGTTTCTTAGTCCAGCTTCGCAGGACAGGTCGGGCGGACAGTGAATGCGCCGCGATCCTGCAGCCTTCTCTCCGCGCCTGGTTGCTGTTTTAGTCCAGCCCATGACAGGTCGGGCACAGCGCGAATGCGCCGTGATCCTGCAGCCTTCTCTCACGCCTGGCGATGTGTTAGGTCCAGCCCACGCGATGGGTCGGGCACAGCGAATGCGCCGTGATCCCGCAGCCTTCTCTCCCGCGCCTGATTGTGTTTTCGTCCAGCCCACGACAGGTCGCGGCACGGCGGCCGCCGTGATCCTGCAGCCTTCTCTCCGCGCCTGATTGTGTTTTAGTCCAGCCCATGACAGGTCGGGCACAGCGAATGCGCCGTGATCCTGCAGCCTTCTCTCCGCGCCTGATTGTGTTTTTAGTCCGCGCCCATGACAGGTCGGGCACAGCGAATGCCGCGTGATCCTGCAGCCTTCTCTTCGCGCCTGATTGTGTTTTAGTCCAGCCCGCATGACAGGTCGGGCGACAGCGGGAATGCGCCGTGATCCCGCAGCCTTCTCTCCGCGCCTGATTGTGTTTTAGTCCAGCCCATGACAGGTCGGGCACAGCGAATGCGCCGTGATCCTGCAGCCTTCTCTCCGCGCCTGATTGTGTTTTAGTCCAGCCCATGACAGGTCGGGCACAGTGAATGCGCCGTGATCCTGCAGCCTTCTCTCCGCGCCTGATTGTGTTTTAGTCCAGCCCATGACAGGTCGGGCACAGCCGAATGCGCCGTGATCCTGCAGCCTTTCTCCGCGCCTGATTGTGTTTTAGTCCAGCCCATGACAGGTCGGGCACAGGCGAATGCGCCGTGATCCTGCAGCCTTCTCTCCGCGCCTGATTGGCCTGTTTTAGTCCAGCCCATGACAGGGTCGGGCACAGTGAATGCGCCGTGATCCTGCAGCTCTTCTCTCCGCGCCTGATTGTGTTTTAGTCCAGCCCATGACAGGTCGGGCAGCGTTGAATGCGCCGTGATCCTGGCAGCCTCCTCTCCGCGCCTGATTGTGTTTGTAGTTTCAGCCCATGACAGGTCGAAGGCACCAGTGAATGCAACAAGCCGTGATCCTGCAGCCTTCTGCGCCTGATTGTGTTTAGTCCAGCCGTGCGACAGGTCGGGCACAGCGAATGCGCCGGATCCGCAGCCTTCTCCGCCTGATTGTGTTTTAGTCCAGCCCATGACAGGTCGGGCACAGCGAATGCGCCGTGATCCTGCAGCCTTCTCTCCGCGCCTGATTGTGTTTTAGTCCAGCCCATGACAGGTCGGGCACGGTGAATGCGCCGTGATCCTGCAGCCTTCTCTCCGCGCCTGATTGTGTTTTAGTCCAGCCCATGACAGGTCGGGCACAGCGAATGCGCCGTGATCCTGCAGCCTTCTCTCCGCGCCTGATTGTGTTTTAGTCCAGCCCATGACAGGTCGGGCACAGCGAATGCGCCGTGATCCTGCAGCCTTCTCTCCGCGCCTGATTGTGTTTTAGTCCAGCCCATGACAGGTCGGGCACAGCGAATGCGCCGTGATCCTGCAGCCTTCTCTCCGCGCCTGATTGTGTTTTAGTCCAGCCCATGACAGGTCGGGCACAGCGAATGCGCCGTGATCCTGCAGCCTTCTCTCCGCGCCTGATTGTGTTTTAGTCCAGCCCATGACAGGTCGGGCACAGCGAATGCGCCGTGATCCTGCAGCCTTCTCTCCGCGCCTGATTGTGTTTTAGTCCAGCCCATGACAGGTCGGGCACAGCGAATGCGCCGTGATCCTGCAGCCTTCTCTCCGCGCCTGATTGTGTTTTAGTCCAGCCCATGACAGGTCGGGCACAGCGAATGCGCCGTGATCCTGCAGCCTTCTCTCCGCGCCTGATTGTGTTTTAGTCCAGCCCATGACAGGTCGGGCACAGCGAATGCGCCGTGATCCTGCAGCCTTCTCTCCGCGCCTGATTGTGTTTTAGTCCAGCCCATGACAGGTCGGGCACAGTGAATGCGCCGTGATCCTGCAGCCTTCTCTCCGCGCCTGATTGTGTTTTAGTCCAGCCCATGACAGGTCGGGCACAGCGAATGCGCCGTGATCCTGCAGCCTTCTCTCCGCGCCTGATTGTGTTTTAGTCCAGCCCATGACAGGTCGGGCACAGTGAATGCGCCGTGATCCTGCAGCCTTCTCTCCGCGCCTGATTGTGTTTTAGTCCAGCCCATGACAGGTCGGGCACAGCGAATGCGCCGTGATCCTGCAGCCTTCTCTCCGCGCCTGATTGTGTTTTAGTCCAGCCCATGACAGGTCGGGCACAGCGAATGCGCCGTGATCCTGCAGCCTTCTCTCCGCGCCTGATTGTGTTTTAGTCCAGCCCATGACAGGTCGGGCACAGTGAATGCGCCGTGATCCTGCAGCCTTCTCTCCGCGCCTGATTGTGTTTTAGTCCAGCCCATGACAGGTCGGGCACAGTGAATGCGCCGTGATCCTGCAGCCTTCTCTCCGCGCCTGATTGTGTTTTAGTCCAGCCCATGACAGGTCGGGCACAGCGAATGCGCCGTGATCCTGCAGCCTTCTCTCGCGCCTGATTGTGTTTTAGTCCAGCCCATGACAGGTCGGGCACAGCGAATGCGCCGTGATCCTGCAGCCTTCTCTCCGCGCCTGATTGTGTTTTAGTCCAGCCCATGACAGGTCGGGCACAGCGAATGCGCCGTGATCCTGCAGCCTTCTCTCCGCGCCTGATTGTGTTTTAGTCCAGCCCATGACAGGTCGGGCACAGCGAATGCGCCGTGATCCTGCAGCCTTCTCTCCGCGCCTGATTGTGTTTTAGTCCAGCCCATGACAGGTCGGGCACAGCGAATGCGCCGTGATCCTGCAGCCTTCTCTCCGCGCCTGATTGTGTTTTAGTCCAGCCCATGACAGGTCGGGCACAGCGAATGCGCCGTGATCCTGCAGCCTTCTCTCCGCGCCTGATTGTGTTTTAGTCCAGCCCATGACAGGTCGGGCACAGCGAATGCGCCGTGATCCTGCAGCCTTCTCTCCGCGCCTGATTGTGTTTTAGTCCAGCCCATGACAGGTCGGGCACAGCGAATGCGCCGTGATCCTGCAGCCTTCTCTCCGCGCCTGATTGTGTTTTAGTCCAGCCCATGACAGGTCGGGCACAGCGAATGCGCCGTGATCCTGCAGCCTTCTCTCCGCGCCTGATTGTGTTTTAGTCCAGCCCATGACAGGTCGGGCACAGCGAATGCGCCGTGATCCTGCAGCCTTCTCTCCGCGCCTGATTGTGTTTTAGTCCAGCCCATGACAGGTCGGGCACAGCGAATGCGCCGTGATCCTGCAGCCTTCTCTCCGCGCCTGATTGTGTTTTAGTCCAGCCCATGACAGGTCGGGCACAGTGAATGCGCCGTGATCCTGCAGCCTTCTCTCCGCGCCTGATTGTGTTTTAGTCCAGCCCATGACAGGTCGGGCACAGCGAATGCGCCGTGATCCTGCAGCCTTCTCTCCGCGCCTGATTGTGTTTTAGTCCAGCCCATGACAGGTCGGGCACAGCGAATGCGCCGTGATCCTGCAGCCTTCTCTCCGCGCCTGATTGTGTTTTAGTCCAGCCCATGACAGGTCGGGCACAGCGAATGCGCCGTGATCCTGCAGCCTTCTCTCCGCGCCTGATTGTGTTTTAGTCCAGCCCATGACAGGTCGGGCACAGCGAATGCGCCGTGATCCTGCAGCCTTCTCTCCGCGCCTGATTGTGTTTTAGTCCAGCCCATGACAGGTCGGGCACAGCGAATGCGCCGTGATCCTGCAGCCTTCTCTCCGCGCCTGATTGTGTTTTAGTCCAGCCCATGACAGGTCGGGCACAGCGAATGCGCCGTGATCCTGCAGCCTTCTCTCCGCGCCTGATTGTGTTTTAGTCCAGCCCATGACAGGTCGGGCACAGCGAATGCGCCGTGATCCTGCAGCCTTCTCTCCGCGCCTGATTGTGTTTTAGTCCAGCCCATGACAGGTCGGGCACAGCGAATGCGCCGTGATCCTGCAGCCTTCTCTCCGCGCCTGATTGTGTTTTAGTCCAGCCCATGACAGGTCGGGCACAGCGAATGCGCCGTGATCCTGCAGCCTTCTCTCCGCGCCTGATTGTGTTTTAGTCCAGCCCATGACAGGTCGGGCACAGCGAATGCGCCGTGATCCTGCAGCCTTCTCTCCGCGCCTGATTGTGTTTTAGTCCAGCCCATGACAGGTCGGGCACAGCGAATGCGCCGTGATCCTGCAGCCTTCTCTCCGCGCCTGATTGTGTTTTAGTCCAGCCCATGACAGGTCGGGCACAGCGAATGCGCCGTGATCCTGCAGCCTTCTCTCCGCGCCTGATTGTGTTTTAGTCCAGCCCATGACAGGTCGGGCACAGCGAATGCGCCGTGATCCTGCAGCCTTCTCTCCGCGCCTGATTGTGTTTTAGTCCAGCCCATGACAGGTCGGGCACAGCGAATGCGCCGTGATCCTGCAGCCTTCTCTCCGCGCCTGATTGTGTTTTAGTCCAGCCCATGACAGGTCGGGCACAGCGAATGCGCCGTGATCCTGCAGCCTTCTCTCCGCGCCTGATTGTGTTTTAGTCCAGCCCATGACAGGTCGGGCACAGCGAATGCGCCGTGATCCTGCAGCCTTCTCTCCGCGCCTGATTGTGTTTTAGTCCAGCCCATGACAGGTCGGGCACAGCGAATGCGCCGTGATCCTGCAGCCTTCTCTCCGCGCCTGATTGTGTTTTAGTCCAGCCCATGACAGGTCGGGCACAGCGAATGCGCCGTGATCCTGCAGCCTTCTCTCCGCGCCTGATTGTGTTTTAGTCCAGCCCATGACAGGTCGGGCACAGCGAATGCGCCGTGATCCTGCAGCCTTCTCTCCGCGCCTGATTGTGTTTTAGTCCAGCCCATGACAGGTCGGGCACAGCGAATGCGCCGTGATCCTGCAGCCTTCTCTCCGCGCCTGATTGTGTTTTAGTCCAGCCCATGACAGGTCGGGCACAGCGAATGCGCCGTGATCCTGCAGCCTTCTCTCCGCGCCTGATTGTGTTTTAGTCCAGCCCATGACAGGTCGGGCACAGCGAATGCGCCGTGATCCTGCAGCCTTCTCTCCGCGCCTGATTGTGTTTTAGTCCAGCCCATGACAGGTCGGGCACAGCGAATGCGCCGTGATCCTGCAGCCTTCTCTCCGCGCCTGATTGTGTTTTAGTCCAGCCCATGACAGGTCGGGCACAGCGAATGCGCCGTGATCCTGCAGCCTTCTCTCCGCGCCTGATTGTGTTTTAGTCCAGCCCATGACAGGTCGGGCACAGCGAATGCGCCGTGATCCTGCAGCCTTCTCTCCGCGCCTGATTGTGTTTTAGTCCAGCCCATGACAGGTCGGGCACAGCGAATGCGCCGTGATCCTGCAGCCTTCTCTCCGCGCCTGATTGTGTTTTAGTCCAGCCCATGACAGGTCGGGCACAGCGAATGCGCCGTGATCCTGCAGCCTTCTCTCCGCGCCTGATTGTGTTTTAGTCCAGCCCATGACAGGTCGGGCACAGCGAATGCGCCGTGATCCTGCAGCCTTCTCTCCGCGCCTGATTGTGTTTTAGTCCAGCCCATGACAGGTCGGGCACAGCGAATGCGCCGTGATCCTGCAGCCTTCTCTCCGCGCCTGATTGTGTTTTAGTCCAGCCCATGACAGGTCGGGCACAGCGAATGCGCCGTGATCCTGCAGCCTTCTCTCCGCGCCTGATTGTGTTTTAGTCCAGCCCATGACAGGTCGGGCACAGCGAATGCGCCGTGATCCTGCAGCCTTCTCTCCGCGCCTGATTGTGTTTTAGTCCAGCCCATGACAGGTCGGGCACAGCGAATGCGCCGTGATCCTGCAGCCTTCTCTCCGCGCCTGATTGTGTTTTAGTCCAGCCCATGACAGGTCGGGCACAGCGAATGCGCCGTGATCCTGCAGCCTTCTCTCCGCGCCTGATTGTGTTTTAGTCCAGCCCATGACAGGTCGGGCACAGCGAATGCGCCGTGATCCTGCAGCCTTCTCTCCGCGCCTGATTGTGTTTTAGTCCAGCCCATGACAGGTCGGGCACAGCGAATGCGCCGTGATCCTGCAGCCTTCTCTCCGCGCCTGATTGTGTTTTAGTCCAGCCCATGACAGGTCGGGCACAGCGAATGCGCCGTGATCCTGCAGCCTTCTCTCCGCGCCTGATTGTGTTTTAGTCCAGCCCATGACAGGTCGGGCACAGCGAATGCGCCGTGATCCTGCAGCCTTCTCTCCGCGCCTGATTGTGTTTTAGTCCAGCCCATGACAGGTCGGGCACAGCGAATGCGCCGTGATCCTGCAGCCTTCTCTCCGCGCCTGATTGTGTTTTAGTCCAGCCCATGACAGGTCGGGCACAGCGAATGCGCCGTGATCCTGCAGCCTTCTCTCCGCGCCTGATTGTGTTTTAGTCCAGCCCATGACAGGTCGGGCACAGCGAATGCGCCGTGATCCTGCAGCCTTCTCTCCGCGCCTGATTGTGTTTTAGTCCAGCCCATGACAGGTCGGGCACAGCGAATGCGCCGTGATCCTGCAGCCTTCTCTCCGCGCCTGATTGTGTTTTAGTCCAGCCCATGACAGGTCGGGCACAGCGAATGCGCCGTGATCCTGCAGCCTTCTCTCCGCGCCTGATTGTGTTTTAGTCCAGCCCATGACAGGTCGGGCACAGCGAATGCGCCGTGATCCTGCAGCCTTCTCTCCGCGCCTGATTGTGTTTTAGTCCAGCCCATGACAGGTCGGGCACAGCGAATGCGCCGTGATCCTGCAGCCTTCTCTCCGCGCCTGATTGTGTTTTAGTCCAGCCCATGACAGGTCGGGCACAGCGAATGCGCCGTGATCCTGCAGCCTTCTCTCCGCGCCTGATTGTGTTTTAGTCCAGCCCATGACAGGTCGGGCACAGCGAATGCGCCGTGATCCTGCAGCCTTCTCTCCGCGCCTGATTGTGTTTTAGTCCAGCCCATGACAGGTCGGGCACAGCGAATGCGCCGTGATCCTGCAGCCTTCTCTCCGCGCCTGATTGTGTTTTAGTCCAGCCCATGACAGGTCGG
The DNA here is from genome assembly GCA_037355805.1 of Ixodes ricinus. Lineage (NCBI taxonomy): Eukaryota > Metazoa > Arthropoda > Arachnida > Ixodida > Ixodidae > Ixodes > Ixodes ricinus. The sequence goes on from JAZHYW010070331.1 coordinate 87,203, forward strand.
GCACAGCGAATGCGCCGTGATCCTGCAGCCTTCTCTCCGCGCCTGATTGTGTTTTAGTCCAGCCCATGACAGGTCGGGCACAGCGAATGCGCCGTGATCCTGCAGCCTTCTCTCCGCGCCTGATTGTGTTTTAGTCCAGCCCATGACAGGTCGGGCACAGCGAATGCGCCGTGATCCTGCAGCCTTCTCTCCGCGCCTGATTGTGTTTTAGTCCAGCCCATGACAGGTCGGGCACAGCGAATGCGCCGTGATCCTGCAGCCTTCTCTCCGCGCCTGATTGTGTTTTAGTCCAGCCCATGACAGGTCGGGCACAGCGAATGCGCCGTGATCCTGCAGCCTTCTCTCCGCGCCTGATTGTGTTTTAGTCCAGCCCATGACAGGTCGGGCACAGCGAATGCGCCGTGATCCTGCAGCCTTCTCTCCGCGCCTGATTGTGTTTTAGTCCAGCCCATGACAGGTCGGGCACAGCGAATGCGCCGTGATCCTGCAGCCTTCTCTCCGCGCCTGATTGTGTTTTAGTCCAGCCCATGACAGGTCGGGCACAGCGAATGCGCCGTGATCCTGCAGCCTTCTCTCCGCGCCTGATTGTGTTTTAGTCCAGCCCATGACAGGTCGGGCACAGCGAATGCGCCGTGATCCTGCAGCCTTCTCTCCGCGCCTGATTGTGTTTTAGTCCAGCCCATGACAGGTCGGGCACAGCGAATGCGCCGTGATCCTGCAGCCTTCTCTCCGCGCCTGATTGTGTTTTAGTCCAGCCCATGACAGGTCGGGCACAGCGAATGCGCCGTGATCCTGCAGCCTTCTCTCCGCGCCTGATTGTGTTTTAGTCCAGCCCATGACAGGTCGGGCACAGCGAATGCGCCGTGATCCTGCAGCCTTCTCTCCGCGCCTGATTGGGGTCATTGTCCAGCCCATGGACAGGTCGTCGGCACAGCGGAATGGGCGCATGTGATCCTCGCAGCACTTCTCTCGCCTGATTGGGTTTTGGTCCATGACAGCGAACGCACAAAGACGAGGAGTACCGTGATAATACATTTTTAGCGCTGTTTCATTGATTCGATCGGATCGTTAGCACTGGCGGCGTTTAAATGTGAAACGGAGTACGCGTATACTCCGTTTCACTCTTGAAGCCGAGACTGCCAGCGGGTGCCACAAGCACGTAGAGCTCTCGAGGTCGCTGCTTTGAAGCGTTCTTCCTCAGAACGAGCTTCTTGCGCTGCAAATGCGCGTCACAAAGCCGCGGGAGCGCGTGCGGGCTATAGGTCCGTACAGTCGCGCTTGTGGCTTCGGCTGCAGTCTAGGCTTATTGGGTGACGGGAGTATAGGGTGTCCCAAGTCACCAGGCTCGATCAGAAATGGACCGTAAAAATCGATGCCTGCACGTAGCAATCTAAACTCTTTCGTCAAAGGTGTATTTTACAGGTCGGTTTTAATGCGAATAGCATTCTTTGGATACTTCACGCACTTTTCGTCTATGTATCTATCTATCTATCTATCTATCTATATATCTATCTGGCTATCTAACCTCTTACGCCGCGGGTCGATAAATAAATAAAAAAGACCGAGCGCCGGCTGGGATTCGAACCGTTGACCCTTTGATCAGCAGGCAGACGCGCTAACCACAGAGCTATGAAGGCAGTCATTCACCGCACTCTAAACATTTGTTTATATCTTTACCATAGGACGCGCTTTGCAGCGCTGTCACAGCTACCGGTGCGCGCGCGTTCCATGCACGAGGAGCTAGCTCACCCTCTCCCGCGCTCACCCTCTCCTCTAGCTCACCCTCTCCTGCGCTCGGGAGACCTCTAGCTCAGCCTCACGAGAGCGGAATGAGCCCTCGTGCATGGAACGCGCGCGCACCGGCCTAGCTGTGACCATAGGGAGTTATTACAATAAACGCTAGAGGGCTCAGCTGGCGCTAGTGCTCTACGGGACTTCCGGTTGCAAATTGAAGCAGACAGCATGCAGTCTACATTTCCAGCCTCCCTGTGTATTCCTATGGGAAAACGCGCGTGAATTTTGTCTCTTCGCCGGAAAATAACATGAATAACTTTTGTCATATCGGTTGTAACGGATAGTATGTACCTTTATTGGTATTGTGAAAGTGTAATTGCTTTAGTTACAGCATTTTTCTTTACCACTGAGCGATGTTAAACTTCGCCTATTTCAGGCCCAAACTCCTGTTTCCAAGGAAGGTATGTGAAAACGAGCGACGGTTCTAAGCAAACTAACGATCGAAAGGAATGCAGTGTGTGTTCAGGTTCGCTAGCATTTCGGTGGTGCTTATATATTGCTAATATGCCCGTCCTGTCATTGGATGAAAATGACTCCGTCGTGCATCCTTACGATCGGTTAAAGAAACATTCGAATTAACGCAAAAAATAAAGCACGTGAGCTACGAAAGGTATGTCTTTTATTATTTCCCATGTCGGGCAGTTTTTATCGGGCACCTGTTCTCTGACTTCTCCCTATTTGCAAAGATTTGGAGCGTGCGGGTGATGCTTTGAACCATTTGAACCCAGAACAAGCATCTTCGCAGTACTTATTTATTGCAAATCTGACTATATTACGTGACTTTCAATTTATTTTGATCGTCTGCAAGCACAAGGAGTTACTTATCCAGTGTTACTGCGTAGTTCTTGCTGCTCTCTCTCGGTTTTCCACATGTCCTTCGTTCGTTTGGCACGTATATCCCCCATGTTGGAAAGCGTCGACGCCGTGTTCGCGCTAACAGTGTCCGACAGTGCACAAAAATACACGTACGAAGCCGTTTTAGCACCGTTTTTAATGCGATGAATTTGAAAGAAAAACGCCGTAACTGACCATTTATTTCATCTGCGTGACTGAGAAATGTTCCAATGTGCCTAGTACGTACAAAATATTCGTGATATTTGCTCTTATAATCGAGCGCAGAGAGAAAATGCACTCGCTTTTCCCATAGGAATGCATTACCGGAAGTCAAATTTCTGACTGCTTGCTGTCTGCTTCAAAATGCAACAGCACACTAGCCAGCTGAACCTCCAGCGTTTATATAACGCTCGATGGCCGACAGCGCTGTAAGCGCGTCCCTATGGTAAAGATAAAACAACCGTTTAGAGTACCGTTGGTTGAGACTAGCTGAGACGCCAGAAAGTCTGGTCGGTACCATTTTGAGTGTTTGTGCGTATGGCGCGTGCTTTGCTCGCCTATCCTAAGTGACACAAACGCACGTGCTGGGCTGCGGAGATCGTGCGCAGGGCTGTGAAAGTGTCAACAAATTTAGAATCATCTCAAGAGTGGGCTGGCGTATCTAGAGTGTGCCGGCCACCTGACGAACGCGCAAAACTCCGCACCGTTTTATGCTATTCGCATTAACGTAGATAATCATTCCCAAAGGATGGGTTCTGCTGATTTTTTCTTGTAAAATTACAAAGCGTAATTCTCTTTCTGTAAAGAATTAGGGCCAAGAAACTTGCCAGGTTTTACGGCGGGCGGCCACCCAGACGACCAAGTCAAGTAGTGGGTGTGTTTGGCGTTCGTGATTGATAGATGGCGTCGAGAGCAGGCGTCGGAAGGTGCAGCCGACCAGCGAAGAAAGCAGACGTCACGCAGACGAAATCCGTTGGCAGCAAAAGCGCCGTCGTTGATTAGCCGATTCACACGACGGACCGAATCGCGATTTTCATCCGCGGACCGTGTACCACGTGACCGGCACGTCACCGATTCCTGCGATCGGCGCCTCGTCCGCGGACGCGCGGACTGATAAAGTCGAGGGCCTTTTTCACTCGCGGACTTTTGGCGGGAGATCGACTTGAAAAGCGTTTAGTCTGGCAACGGCACATTGTTTTCTTTTTTTGTTTTGTTTCTGGGCGATGAAAACAAAAATGGCGCATCGTTGTGTTTTGTGCTTCGCTGGTTCATTTTGTCGCGCGTTTCTTGGTTTCACGTGAGAAAAAACTGCAGAAACTTGTCTGGCTGACGCGACGCAGGTTCCGGTACTCCTCCGGGTCCGCGTCAAGAAGCTCCCGTCAAAACTCGTCTAGCACGCCGCGATAATTTTTGCACGTCCAATCAGGATTTCACCGAGCAAGACCTCTCTTGTGGATGTGGTGTACTTGAGTGTTGTGCACGAGCGCGGAGTGCGTGAAGGCATCTTCGAACGTCCCTCCGCGAGCCCAGAACTTCGTCGCTTCTACGCGGAACCCTTCTCGAGCAGGACCATGCCTGTGTCACTCTCATGCTATTGGGTCAGTAAAGCTTGTCGCGCTCCGCGCGAAGCCTATCACGGTGTTTTGTCTCGATCTGTACGTAACAGCGGCGTACGATTCATTATCGCGGTAGCGAACGTCGATTTCTCTCTTGGACAACGGTGCCACGGTGCGATGTTGGAGTTTCGCGGTACTGTGGGGTGGCGAAGAGGTTCGGTCCGTCCTCGCTGGCGTCTACTCGTCGTGTCCCTCGTGTGGATGCGCTTGGGAGACGGACGATCCGCGGACATGTCGTCACGTGATCAATCCGTCCGCGGATCAGTCCGTCGTGTGAATCGGCCATATGCAGACGCGTTTTTTAGGGCGCAGTTCTTAGGCGCCCGTTTCCGGCTTGAGCAGCGTCGCCGTCGGCGTCAGCTAAAACTCCGCGCGTTTGCATTTAGTTGGACGTGGCACCACGGTAAATTGCTTGGCAGGAAAACTTACCCGCTAAATTTAGAAGCGAAATTTTCCTCTAAATTCTGGCGGGAAGAATTCAGCCACTAGCTTTAGCGGGTTAAAGTTTCCCCGCTAAATTTAGCGGCGAAATTGACGTCCCGTGACCTAACGCAATTCAGTTTCCCTCTAAATTTAGCGGGAAAAATGACGTCGCAACTTCGTGTCACGTCACCTATGAACAAATTCAGCGGCGGGAGGGAGGGGAGGAGTGGGAGGGAAGAAGGAGGAGGGCAAAGTAGGAGGAGGGAGGGGAGAAAGAGGAGGGAAGAGGGATGAGGGGGAGAGTACGGAGGGGGGGGACCGAGGGGCATACGTTCCCGTCCGTGCCCTCCCCTCCTCCTCCTCAAACTGTGCTCCAGTTTTGTATTAGGGTTGTAAACGTCTCATTTTTTACTTTATGTTTTGATTTTATTGTGCGCATTTATTTTTAACTGAAGGTTCGCAACAAAATAATGGTCATTTTAATAAACCACGGTGGTCGCGAGCCGTCACGAAAAGGAGAGTGGGAGCCATCTATCAATACGAGCGCCAAAGCGCGCCCGCCTAGCTCGACTTGGTCATCTGCTTCGCCGCCCACGCCGTTGACCCTGGCAAATTTCTTGGCTCTATTTTTTACAGAAAGGAGCTACGTTTTCTAACTTTACAAGAAAAAACAGACATGTGAAATACACTTTTGACGAAAATTGCGGATTGCTACGGTAAGGAGTCGATTTTTACGGTCCATTTTAAATCCAACCTGGTGACTTGGGAGACTTCATAATCATATAGTGACCAGCTTATATTTACGAGGGGTCCTAAGGGGGCGCATGAATAATGAATGTCTGTCTGAACATAAAGATTTTACAATAGAAGCACAACAGGCTCAGGTGGCGCTAGTGTGCTGTTGCATTTTGAAGCAGATGACAACCAGTCTAAATCTGACTTCCGGTAATGCATTCAGTGGAAAAAAGCAAATGCGTTTTCTCTTCGAGCTCAATTATAAGAGCGAATATTGCTTCGTATTGTGACAGAATACAAAGATTGGAACGTTTTACAATCGAATGTACAAAGAGACGTGTCGAGTTAGAGAGTTTTTATTTGGAATTCACGGTGTCAAACACTGAGCCAAAATAGCCCAAATACACATGTATATTACGTGTTGACGTTGCGCACTGCTGTTACCAGGAGCGCGTATTTACGCATATAGTCAACTTTGAAGCACACAGAGTGAATAAGCGGGACAAAAAACCACAAGGATGCTAATAAATGCCAAATTAAACAAATCAAAATAGACTTACAAGAACGAAGCGTGGAGTTATGGAACGAAGAACGCGTACTGGATTACTGACAAGCTGTGCATGAATAATAAAAATAAAGCAGTAACCAAGCGTTTTCTTTATATCTTTGTTTGGATTCACAGCATATACTGACATATCAGGCTGTACAACATAGACCTGGGCACTCAATTTTCAGCTTACTTAAACATCGCTCGAATAATAAAAAAAGCGTTAACGAATGAATTGCACTTTTATAATCTGGATAAAGCTACATAGTGCCCATGTTCCGAGTAAAGAAAACTACGTTGATTTTTATTATTCCTTGGCGGAGAGAAAAATATGCACGTACGTTTTTCCATAGGAATACACAGGAACACCGGAAAAGTACTGGTAGCTGTTTGCTCGTTGCAACCGGAAGTCCTGTAGACACTATGCGCCAGCTGAGTTCTAGCGTTTGTTGTAATAACTATATGTGTCTGAATGCACAACTCCATCTCACAAATGTCTGCAGTAAAGACGAAGGCATATAAGCGCGCGTGCGTGCGCCTATAGATCAGCAGTGCGCTTTTGTTTGTACGATGACTTGGGGGATCGGTGGCCGAGATAGGCTAGCGAACTCCAGCTCGGAGCACGTGGAGCGAAACTCGCGCTGCAGAACCCAGGATCTGGGTTCAATCTCCACCCCTGCCCGTTTCGATGTGGATGAGCATCGTACCGCGGCGGCGTACCACTACTGAGTGGTGCACGTTAAAGACCCCGGGCTAGCGGTTGTACCGCACTAGCTGGAACTTCTCATCCACAGCGAGTGACTCGTCGCCACTTTCATATGGCTGAACAGCTACAGGCTGTCTAAATATCCACACAACCCCAATTATACGATGACTTGTTCTTAAGAAACACTTTCTGAAGCCACGCGCTCGAGCCCATGCCTTTGTCTTTAGTGCAAATGTTTGTGAGATGGGGTTACAGGAGCCGATTTGTGAAAAAGAATAGCAGCTTGTTGCACGTGGGAATAACGCCGTGACACGCAATATGTGCCACGGGGTATTCCGGTGCGTCGGGTGGTTGTAAGCTTGCGTCAGTGTGTCATAGCGGACGAAGTAATTAATCCACTGGACGTTCCCGAAGAAAGGTCTCTTAGCGAAATGTCGGCGTCCGATTTGTAGCTTCCGGGAGACTTCTTTTTTATTTGTTTACAGCCTTTACCAGCTTTGTTGTTTTGTTTTTGTTTATTATGACACTTAGCGAGCAAAAAACAAAAGAGTTATGACTCGACATTATGAACTCCATGCATGCGAGAAAACGCTGCTGTTTAGCATACCGTAAAGACGCTTTGAACACGCTCCAGGTTAACAGCCGCCTTTGCTGACCTTCTCTTGTCTTATCGAGTTACTAGGCCAGTGAAGCGGGCGTTGACAAGCCTCCACGAAGGCCAATGCTGGGGAGAAAGCCACAGTAGAATCTAAAATGGCAATAACCTGTCCCGCACTGGTCATGATCGAACGCAGTGATCAAAATAAGAGAAAACACAAACAGAAGGTCGGCTATGGCGGCGCCCATGCACAGCTGCTGCACGGCGTGTATATTGCAATGGTGGGTGGCTGACTTAACGGATTTTGTGTTTCTATGCGGGTTCTTCGAAAAATACAACCTATGGCATTGCCAGATTAGGAGGACATTTCGATTCCGTTGAGTACGAAGTAAAGGAGTGACAGTGGTGCGTTTGTTTTCTACTGTTATTAAAGCGCCAAGGCTAGAACCGAGGTGCGCAAAAACAAGTGAAAATCGCACGACATTCGAAACAAGCGACAATAGACGGATGTCACCAGCCAGTTTGACTGCGCCACCACTGCCGCAATGCATTAAAAGCGCTTAAAATCCTTTCTGAACGTGCGACAGCTTCGCTCGGCGGGTGTAGAGCACGAGATGGTAAGAGCGTCTCGCCTAGTCTCGCCCACTGCCACCTGCCTCCCGCGAACTAAAGGTATACCGGCTAAAGCCCCTCTATCCTGGGAAAAGTGGCGCCATTCATTGTTGTGGGAAATGCTCGAGACATGTGCCGCGCGCTACTTCTGGGAAGAACATGGCGTCTGAAATCTAGCTCACTTAGAGTGTAGCAGAAAGGACGAGTGGGGCCACCGGAGTGCTATTCCTGCACTTCCGCATGTGGAAAACAAATGGCTGATCAAAGCCACTTAGGTGCCTACATGTCTGTCTGTCTCAGGGTGAAGACATCCATTGTTGCCCTGAATGTGCCAGCGCGTGATGCTCTGGAGCACTCGGTGCGTGACTTGGGCGGTAACATGGCATCTGTGCATTAGCCAAAACTACGTGCTCGAGCTGAGTGACACCGAATTGCGCGCACTCGAAAATGGCATAAAAAAACGATTGGGCGGAAAAATTGCTGAGATGTCACCACTGAAGCAAAAGCGCGCGCGCCTGCTATGAAGGCACGTGCACTCTAAAGCCACTTCGCTCGTAGCGTCCTCTCCGGTGTTACGAGCGAAGTTCTTCGGATTACGGGTATATTATGAAAAACGCGTTGCGTTCCAACGCCAAGGTCGACCGGCACACTGGTCAAGGTCATTGAAACAATACAACGCCGGAAAATATTTTTATACAACCTGAGACGTTTGGCGTCACATCAATACATTACGCCACCGCGACCTAACTTGTCACAACGCCATGCGACATCACGACGACACCCCGACGTCAGCGTCGTCATCGACGTTGACAACGCGCGTTACACATCAAGACTGCGTTCTGACGCCATACTGTGTCGACAACGGTGTCGATGTAAACGTTGACGACGACGACGACAACGTAAAGCGACGTCAAAATGACGGGGACCTTTTCAGTGCGACGCGTCATAAAGATTCTTGGTGTGAGGTCGTCGACGTCGTTGTCGACATGACGCAACTAGACATCACGACGACGTCCCGACAACTTCACGACGTAGCCGTCGACGTCATTATCGACGACGACGACGACGACGTTACACGACGTCAAGGCTTCGTCGTGACGTCGTTGTGACGTTGAACTTGACGACGACGTCAGGACGACGTTAACGTAACGTCATAGCGATGTTTGACTTAGCGCGGGGCCTCGACGTCAACGTCGGGATCGACGACCACGTCCACTTCGTCCTCGACACGGTTGACGTCGTGACCGCGTTACAATGGTGACTTGATGTCACGTAATGGCGTCGTCCTCAACGCGACGCGATGTCACGACCGCGTTACAACGGTGACTTGATGTCGCGAAACGGCGTCGTCCTCCACGCGACGTGATGTTACGACGGCTTACGACAGCATCTTGGCGTCGCGTAACGTCGGAGTCGACGAAGACGTCGTAATGTCACGTCGTCGTGACGTGGTGTTTTGACGTTACCTCTGACATCAAAATGATAAAAAATACGATATAGCCCCTAAGGCAGGCACGTAGCCCGGGGGGGGGGGCATGGGGCCTGGGCCTCCCCCCCAACCCCCGAAATCTTCCATTTTGCTGGGACCTCCTCTCCCCCTCCCCCTCATACAGCATTTTGTCATGGGTGGGCCCCCGGAAACAAAATCCTGGCTACGTGCCTGCCCTAAGGGGCTATATTTGCCATATGACCTTGACCTGTGTCGTCGCTCGCTTCGATCGCACCGAAGGTGGCACTGCGATCGAAGTGGCTCGGTTCCACCTGATCGCTTTCCATATTTTGAGGTGCAAGTCAAAGCTTGAGCGGAGACTGTAGCTCACCCTAATGCCCTCCCTGTATAAAAAAGGTAGCGACATCTCCCTCCTCCTCTGACGCGCACACCTTTTATCTTTATGTTTTTTTTTCACCCGCGCGTCGACTGTGGCGCCTCCTCAAATGGCTCAAGATAGCAGACGGCCTTCCTATACTTGAGTCAGAGCGCAGTCAAAGGCTGAAAGACACGCAAATTCATACACACAGGTTAAAAGCGCACTGTCACGGTCTACCAGCCGCGAAGGATTTGCTCAAAGCAAGACGATATGAAAATCGTGACGTTGCACAGTCGGCGTTATTTGATTGGCGACATGAGCTCATACGTATCCACTGCACTCGGACAGCATAGGCATTCCATTCTCCTTCCTCCTCTGACGCGCACACCTTTTATCTTCATGCTTTGCTTTTTTACACCCTCATGACGACGGTAACGCCGCCTGGTTTGGCCCAAGATAGCAGGCGGGCAGGCGGTATCCTTCAAAAGATGTCGCCCCACTCAGTCGTTTCTAGTTCACACTATACTCGTTTCACCTGTGTTGTACCACAGCGAAGGCTAGAAGCGCGAGCTCATAGCGTTAAGCTGCCCCTAATGCGCCAGAGCTTGCGCCGACAAGATGTGCCCTCAGCAAGGAGCTCGCGCTTGTAGCCTCTCCTGGGGTACATCATAAGGTGAAACAGAGTATAGCCCAGTGCTGCGCTGTGCCGCTATTATCTTCCCAGGGCTGCAAATTGCACATGCCTCTTTGCATCGACGCACCCTTAGCTACTTTTAAAACATGAAGGGGCTTTAATTTCGGCGTCGCACATGCGCCGTACGGCTGGTGAGATCAGTAAGAGTTGTCTACGCTATTCTCCAGAAAATGCTGCGCGTACGTTTCAATCATGGTTGTAGTACAAACATTTCTGTTAATGTCTGTGCATTAAACATTCACTCTTGGTCCGCTTAGAAAAGCAGTTTGGAACTATCTCCTGATATTCCGAATTGCGATTGATTTCGGGTTGGTTTATAACATAATGTGCTAAACCCAAACGCAAAAAAAGAAAAAAAAGGAAAAAAAGAAATAGAAATCGTATAAAATTGGAAACACGAAAAACAAAACAAAACAAAAAAACATTCCACACGAAACAAAAGGAGAAAAAAAGGCGAGTTTCAGGCAGGAGGATCGAGAATGCAGCACAAATATGAAATTTCAAAATTAGGACTTAGTGAGAAGCTGAGACTACAGTGTTTGTGCTGTTCTTCTCTTGCCTCAGTCTCGGGGTTCTTTGTAATTATATTCAATTCTACACCAGCTCGTTCGCACTCGTACTTTTAATTCGTAATCCACACCACTTGTCCCAAAAAGAAAAAAGAAAAACACGAATTACGCGTAGTGTTAATTGTACAGAAATATGAAATATATGCCTTTAACAACACCGTATTTACGATTTGCGTGAGTAGTAAATGTCTTCGGTTTTTGGAATAGCGTTAAGCGATTTTGGCAACTTCGCTAACTTAGTGCAATTTTAGGTTGGCATTCCTCGCATGCCTTTTTGAGTGTTTTCCGGTCGTGACGTCGCGCGACGTCACATGACCATCAGGAAAGCACGTGGCCTCGTAACCACGTGACATCACGTCACGTCATGGTGTCACGTGACTCTAGACCAGGGTAATAGGCTGACCCGGCCCAGGGAGCCGCCAACAAAAACCAGGAAACTTCCAAGAGACGCTGGAAGGGGGGGGGGGGGCACAAAGTTCTTGTCCAGTCCAGTAATAGAAATTCAAACTGCTTTAATATATCCGAGTCTAAACCAAACCGTAACCTGTCTTCGATTTAAAACGTTCCGAGGGGGGGGGGTGGGCAGGGGCAGGGGAGGGAGCCGCGAGCCGCACTTTAACACGCGAAGAGCTGAATGCGGCTCGCGAGCCGCAGCTTGGCCACCCTGCTCTAGACTGACATGTGAAAAACTGACGCCATCGAGTCACATCCCACCCACGGACACGAAAGCGATAAGAGCTAACCCTAATAGTGCGACGCATTCAAAAATAGTTAAAAACCTGCAATTTTACTTGTACACTAAATTACAATGTCTGATCAGTGTGGATTAAATAATGCATGTCCGCAAGAATGTAATAAAACTGAAGTGGAGACAACTATAGGTTTTTTTTTTTTGCGGTTTATAAGAAAAGCAGGTTCAGATGGTGTATCTAATGCGTGAGAAAAGCTGGTTATTCGTCGAATCGGGTCTTTTTTGTGGAAAGTTTGGTTTACAGTGTGTAGTTTATACCTGAGGCAGATGCGCTTAAGACAGGGTAAATACGTTTCTGGGAGTAGTTTTTTTCCGGCTTGGTTTGGGTACTTGGTTGTGACCGTAGTTGGATTCTAAGTTTTATTTTTTGAGACACCCCAGATTAAAAAGCAATATAGATGCTAGAAGGTGGTTGGAATGCAAATCTATTTTTTTATTGGACTAACAGTAATATCAACATTTTAAAACAAAGGTTTAGTCATTCGTGGTCGCTAAAGCATACCTCAATAAGTACAAACTCCCAAACCCACAGACCGTGGTGTAGTACTCTGTAAAACGACCTTAATTAAATTTTCTATTTTTTTTTGGTACGAGGCATGCTGAGATTTATTTATACCCTGAAAATTACAGTCATCGCATAACTACTGTCAAGCATAAACTTAAAAACTACGCTCGTGATTTTTTTCTTAACAGGCCATTGGAGTTTTTGCGTTTCGTTTCTAAGGTTATATTTATTAGACTTATGACTTTCCAGGTGAATGCAACTTGGAAGGAAGCTGAAGAGGATCTTGAAAAAAAAGATGAGTTAGAGGTGATTTCTAGCGTATTTTTGTCACGTGACTTTGAATATCACCAGCATTTGACCCAAACGTATCAATGAACGCAAGAGAAAAAAAACAAAAACGAAACCATAACCGCTGGGTGCGACGTCCTACCCAGAGGTTTCAACGAGACTTGCACACGTTACTAAAAAAGTAAAAAAAAAAACACATTTACAATTGCCTATGGCTAAATGTAACTATTTACAGTTACAATTACACTTCCATAAAAGTAAGTGACCGTTACTTCAAAAAGTAATCCGTTGGACATTCGCGGCGTTACCTTCAACCTTATTGTCTAAAGGCAAGAAACAAGACGTAAGTGTTATGGAAGCGTTTATTGTTGCCGCATCTCACACTTGTGTGACCTTGAGCATCATCTGGCTCTCAAAATATCGCATCGGACATCTTGCCTCGTTTCTATTCCATGTGAAGATGTCCGCCGCACCAAATATCACACAAATTATTTATTTTTATTTTTTTTGTTGGAAGGAAACAATTTGAATTCGGAGTTTACCTAATATTGTTTTGCACATAGGAGCCCGGTTCTTTGTATCACTGCTCGCCCACTTCGTTGTGGGCGACCAAGCTGACGAGTTACGATTTGCAAACAACCAAACCCCACTCACCCCCCCCCACACACACACACAAAAAAAAAGGTTTGAGTTGATGTTTTAGGTGACGTGAAGAAAAGAATGCCAGTCCTTCAGTTTTTTAAATGCAGATGACAGTGTAATTTCTGTAAAGCTTACCCTTACTGAAAAGAAAAAAAGATTGCTTTTTTAACGTTATTTTGTGAATATTTAAAGTTCCCACATTTTTCCTCCGCCAATGAAAACAAAAATGTAACGGATTACAATCTTTCCCTTACATAAAAAAAGTAAGAAAATTACTTTACAATTAGTTTCTGAAATATGTAAGTATTCCCTTACAAAATTACCGATAAATGAAAGGGATTACAAGTAATTTCGTTACTTGTAACGGATTACGTACAAGTCTGGTTTCAACTGCTTCACGCGTGCCGTTTGTGAGGAAACACGTGCAACGTTTCTGACTGCTCAGGTCAGGCTTGGGTGATGCGCGGAAATGTTGAAATTTCGGTATAAAGCGTCATGATATTTTCCTCCTACCGAACACGCCGGAAAGAATGGGCTTCCGGGAGGTATTTTGAAATTACTGTTGTGGCCACTTGGCGCATCCATCTGAAATATAATTTTGATATTCGTTATCTTAGAGGCCAAGTGAAGATGATTTAAGTGTTTATCCTCGAATACAGAACCGGTTTAGTTTTCCTTATCGGCTACTATACTCGTTTTTACCTCAACAACAGTAGTAAAATCAGGTGCGGCGCCCCGGAGAGCATTACTAATTTCCCCTTTTTATGTGGAGAATTAAGCTTTATTTATGTTCATTTTAGATTAGAAATGTGCTATCTTATCAAGACGTACACGCTTCAAACGTCCAAAACATCGCTTGTTCCTCCGACGAGAAAACCTAGTAAGAACTACGTCGCGCGGCGTATCAACAATGCGCAAAACTTCCTTTTTTGATGAGGTGAAAACAAGTATAAGACTTGTCTTCTTTTATATTACGTTTCTGATAAAAGTAATCGGGGTTACCAACATTTGTGTCCGTAGAAAGATACGTAGAACTGATCAATCATTCCGTTTATTTTTGTATCCGCCAATTCTGAAGACATGAGTTAAACTCTTTCCTTCGAAAGCTTGTAATATACAAAAATAAACATCTCATATACGATATGGCTATACCTTTTCAGTGAGAAATTTCTGATTGACGCATGAACTACGTCGTCATAGGAATGGCACGCCACGGTGGAAGAAAGGGTCTTCAATAACCTCAACAGATAATTTAAGACTGGAATGCATTCGACTCCGCTTATTTGCATTAGACAGCGCGCTCACAGCACCAAATCCGCCCCTAGCGGTGTAGACAGCTCGCGTCCGAGAGAAAGCACGCGTACCGCGCTACCCAATGTCGCCAAGCCGAGTAGAAAAAATAAAATAAATTCAGCATTATTTGATTTAAATCAGATTCATTTAATTTAAATTACTATAGCTGGGAAATACCAAATACCTACTATTAGGTGCATGTCAAACATGACAGATTTATTAACCAATCCGTCCGATTGCAAAAAAAAAAAGTGGAAGAAAGAGTTACTCTACATATAAGGTTTAATTAACAACTTATTAATGATATGTAAACCCTGCCATACTTGAAAAAAATCAACTTCATATTTTAGTTAGTAAAAAAAAGAATCTTAGTTGCTTTCTTTTGCGATGCTGCTTTTTCTTGCAATACGCCTTTACCTTTTTATTTTCGTTTTTTTCCCCGCGTTTTGATTTGCTTGGAACAGGACATTACGTAACTGACAAAGGAAGTGCAAAGTAGAAAGAAAGTAACTTCAACGCTCCGATTTGCTTAGAAGAAAGTACCGCTTTTTGCTTGCATTCAGCTGGATATAATTCTTCCTTTCTTGGTGATTATTTGATATAAATGAAAAACAAATGCACATTGAAAGCAGCACATGGTATACGAACAGTATATATAAAACATTTTTGGAAATATTTCCCCGTGGAATGTTTGATTTCAACCACGATTTACATCATCATTTAAATCACAATTTCAATCATGATTTCAATCACCCTGATGTTTATTATCCCTCTTGTCGCACCGCTTTCGTGCTGCGCCAAGGAAAAGGGCTGCTGACGCACCAAGATACTGAATTCATCAAGGCAGCAGAGTTGGTTGTCTCCGCTGCCTCAAATGCTGTCCACGACGATAGATGGCGGCAGTCAACCCTCTCTTTAATCAAGGGGAATCCCAGAGGCTTCGCGTCCAGCCGTTCGAACTACGCAAAAGCTGTCGACGACAATTTCATTAAATTTTCGCGGAGTGAAATGTATTCCCTAGAGAAGTATTTGACCTGAGACTGATTGAAAGGAAAAAATAACAAGGTTAAACAGTATTTCGGAGAGCCACCATTGAAAATATGTCTCGACCAGTCTCGTACACGCTCCTCCAAATAATGTATGAAAGCTGGTTTCTCGATCCTTCTCAATAATTGAACGAGTCCCCGTTACAAGTTCTAGTGGTTCGAAAGGATCGCGTCGCCGCCACAATTTTACCATTTGAACCGGTCGTTGTATTCATGTTACTCGTGCATATTTTAATAAAATGATGTGCCGGATAATTCATAAATAAAATAAAACCAGTATGTGAAAAAAAGAAGAAAAGAAATCCACATCAAATTACCTGTGTCGCCACGATCACATTTGTTCCAGCTCTAATTGCATCCTACTATCTCTCGGACACCTCCCTATCCCTTAAAGTCGGAGGAGGAAGAGTCGATAATAAAGAGCCTAAATGCCTACTAAATTCGGGTAAAATTGCAAATACACACACACACACACACACACACACACACACACACACACACACACACACACACACACACACACACACACACACACACACACACACACACACACACACAGACACACACACACACACACACCACACACAAAGGAACGCCTTTCCCCACGCCGCTTTCTTGAAGACGTCACGAGTTCCCGTTCCAGTGCCATCGATGCAGGATAGAACGACGGTGCTCCTCCATTCCTCCTAAAGGAACGCGTTCCAAGAACGTCGTTCCCTGAAACGCCGTTTCGTACAACACTGGTCTCAACCGACGTCGCAAAGACAGCGTACTGTAAGACATATTTGTTTTATGCAAAATGGCTTAGGTGATGAGGAGCGTACGATGCTTGGTTCCCCCTTACGACCGACCACATCGGATGCTACAAGTCATCGGAGCTAATCCAATGTCGTGTCAGTGTCACGTGACCTTGAAGGAGGACACACTGACGAGTTAGACGCGTAAAGGCCCATGCAAACGCAGACGGCTGCAGACCGTTGCGAAGAGCGTTTGCGCAAAGCTTGTACGCACAGTTGTGCGCGGTCGACCGCTGTCGAGGAGCCAATAAGAACCCACTATCGTCGTTAGCGGCTCACCGATAATAGACAGTTTTAGTGGATCGTACGCTAAAGCCTTGCGTACGCAATAAAATTGCGGGTCGGGAGTGCGCGTGCGCAGAACGCAATAGAAGAGCTAGCGTATTGCGTACGCACGCAACGCTGGGGATTTTGCGTGGCGGGCTAGCGGGCTCTGCGGGACGCTCTCGAGAGATCTCGGACCCAACGAGAGCGCCAGTTTCAAGATGGCGGTTACCTCGACTGGCGCAGCAAGGGCGACGTGGTGTTTTCGAAGTTCTGTGTTACGTGAAATTGCGTGGTGTTCAGCTCGGCAATTCTTTCCGGGACCCTACGGCGGTCGAATCAGATCGCCGTGCAGCTGAAGGAGTGCACAGTGAAAATGTTCGCCGCTCGGAATGTGCGTCAACGCTGCGATCTGCTCAACGCTAAGCCTATTCGCACAGTTCATCGCCGACGGACGAACGACTCTAAAAGAAATCGCCGAAGTTCTCGCTATGCACTGGACATCAGTAGGTCATGAATTTCATTCCGCGATAGCATTGATAAAAGCTGCCGTTTCCACGGGACGACTGACGGAGGCTCCGTGATCGAATTTGGCTACGCACTCGTACTCGTAGCCTCTGTACCCCGCAGAAAAGCGCGCTTGACGAGGCAGCTGCGGCTTGGTTTAATTTGAAATAAAATGATTGGACACGTTTTCATTTTCAATATTTCTTTCCAGGAGCATGGTTGCGCTATAAGCACGCGGAATTCTACGGCTCTAGCAAATTTAACCAAGATCATGCGCGGTGTTCACTCGAAAACGTAACGCACAACTAAATTCGGTCCGAGCAGGTCATTTTTAGCGTACGCTATACTATTGCGTATTGCGTACGTAAGAGCCAGCAACGCTATACTAAAACTGTCTAATAGGGAGTTTTAGAATAGCGCACGCTAAAGCTTTGCGTACGCAAAGGATAGCGTCGTCGCCACTGCGCATGCTCCGAACGCAAACCAGGTTTTGCGCTTTGCGTGCGCAATTTTAGCGTGCGCTATTTCTCGGAAATACCGTGCGTACGCAAAGAGTCTTTGCGCTTCTCCAAGGAGGATTCGTGATGAGAAGTTGGCTAAAGCCAAGACGAGCAGAGTTAAAAAAATGGCGGCTTTCAGGATTATGTTGGCGGCTGCTTTGGCGGCGTCGTGAGTGCGACGTCGGCGGCATCCTCGCGACTGCGATTTTCAATACGGGACGACATTGTACTCGGTTTGGCAACGATCACCGGCAACTTGATGCTTGTGACGCGCGAACATTTCTCGGCGAAGGTACGATGTGCGAAGGTCAGTACACGAGACCTCTCTTGCCGAGGCGACGCAAGCGGACACGACCGGTCAACCGCTCGCGTCGCATTCTCATGTTTAAACAAATCTAAAATGGTACTCTGGACCAAAACAACTTGTTTTTTCTAAAGTTACAGCATTTCGTGTGTGAAATAAAAATTGTGACTGTATCTTGGTGGCGTCGCAAGCGCGAGATGCTTGGGCTTTTGCGTCGCGACGGAGAAACGCTATTCTAAAACTCTCTTGCGTCGCGTGCGCTAATACAAGCGCTAAATTTAGCGCTAGCGTGCGCTAAAATTGCGTACGTTATTCTAAAACTCCCTAATAAGCGAAATCCACGGTAAATTGCTGCACACGGTAATAGCGTTCACGTGACCGGCCTTTTGGGGTGATCCCGCTAGTCTGCGCGACTTCTGCCCAGCTTGAACCATCGCAGCCTTGGAAAAGCTTGAACCGCAATGCCACCCAGATGCGGGTGTCTGGTGTTTGCCATACGTGCTGCTCGGACATTGCGCACACATATATGAAAAGAAGTTATTGTGACAGCCAAAGCGTTGAAATAATCACAAGCGATGCTCCGCTGTAGCGAATGCTCGAGGGGCGAGAGTGGCCGAGTAGCTCGTTCTTTGTAATCTCGGCAGACAGTTGTTGCTTGACAATCTTTTTTGACAGTGATAGCTGTTATTCGCTTTTCCCCTCATTCGAAATGATGATGTTGTCTGTCGTCGGGACTCACTTGACGTCATGCCGTCACGTGACGTCAAATAGATATTTGACGTCACTGTTTCATGTTACGTCATGGCGTAACATGACATCACGTCGTCAAGTGATACGGTGTCACATAACCTCATTATTTCACGTGACTACTCGCGTAGTCACATGACATCATCTACCTAGGTATTTTTATAGTTAGCGATGGTTCGTCCATTCATATAAGGTGCAAGATGCATAAGGGCAGGCTAGACACGTAAGAATTTACTAGGGTCCGCTATGATGTCGTAGCTATAGCTGCATTGGTACTGTGGATTCACACAGGTCTGCTCATTTCTATGATTATTTATTTCAAAAGCGCTTTGTATATTGACTGGTTTGCGGGGCATTCGCAATATACCCCTTTTGTTTTGAACCTTTAGTAAATGTACCGTTTTTCTTTTGTAGTTTCAGTAAATTAACCGTTGTTTGTTAGTTGCCCTTAAAGGGGCACTGACACGGTATTTATTCTCGCCGAGGTTTTTAGTTGTACGCGACATATGACAGCCCAACTACCCAGAACAGGATTTGCGGTTCGAAATTCGGTTTCTTTCCGCCCGAAAACCGCCGATCAAGAACTGGCCGGTTCGAGTCTCGCTCACTCTCTTTTCCGTGGTCACGGGCCGTTTTCTAAGGTATCGACGCGACCACCAAATTTAATCAAAGTCGTGGGTCATTGAAAGCACACAGTCAATATTAAAAAAAAAATATGAAACCCATTTTTTTTGTGGCTTTCAAAAAGCTGCAAATACGTTGATTGAAAAAAAAAAGGTAGCACAGACAACCGGAAGCTTTCTGTGCGTTCACTGCATAATTCTCAACATGGCGTCGTTTCGCGTATAGTGGGACTAGCACTAGCGGATGGCAGCGGACGACGGGCGTTGGACCTCTACTTCAGAACTGTCGTTCACGGTACTGCCGAATTCTGTCTTTCTTCGAAAAAGAAATTTCGGACCGATCAAAAGAACTGATATTCATACCGTACGACACGCCCGACCAGCAAGCCGATTGCACAAAGACGTCGCCGAGCCGTCGTCCCTTCTCGTGGCTGAAGACATCGCTCGCTCAAACGTCAAGCACTAAGTGCGTTTAAGTTGAATACGCACGCGTACGGTTTCTTTACGAGGGGCGAATGTGCCCTATTCGTGGTGCTGCTCGACTTCAAGCCGGGAGTGCATGTATTGAAGGGGAATCGGCAGCAAACTTCTGACATACAGTCTACCCGCTGCATAACTACGCATGATACGCATGATAGAGTTCCTTCAGTAGCTCAGTGGAAAGACGTCCGCTTCACACGCAAACGGCACGGGTTCGATTCCTGGTGTGGAGTGTACCTTTTTTTTTTGTCAGGCATTTTGCGATGTTTACATTTCTTTTTTTTTACAATTATCACAAAAAAGATTGTTGTGGACGTTACGTCACCGAACTAAATGGTATGGATTCCATTTTTGACACCTGCGAACTCAATGTAGTCACTTTCCACAAAAAGCAAGGAGCATATGAATCGGGTAGCGTCCGCTTTCTGAGCTTCGCGTAATGGTTCTATAGGAATTGCAGCCAGCCATTGATCCCGACCCGTTGATCTTTCGGAAACTTGTGCACTCTGCCGCACAATGCCCCTTTCAGAGGCAGGACATGTGAGGCAACAATTCACGCAACATCTTGGGAGTATTCTTTTCGGAGCCGATCACGGGAATTCACTACGGCACTCGGGCACTCACTACTAATTGCCAACACTTAAATGTACAAAACAACTTATCTTGAAGTACAGAATAGCGAGCGGAACAAACATAACTGCAAAGGAAGCGCTCGGGGAACGAACGCATTTCGTCTGCTACGTGCAAAGAGAAGAAAAAAAATAAATAAAAGAAACCGCACGGTCGGGTGTAGCCACGTGACTTCCGCCACTCACGCTATCCTCTCCACTTCTCCGTTTCGGTTTCGGTTTCGCGCAGCTGCGTTTTTTGGCTTTATTAAAAAAAAATACGTGACTCTGTAGCAAAATATTAATTGTGTAGTATTCCGACACCGTAATAAATCGTCTGACAAAAAAGGAAAAAAAAATATTGGGGGCGTCAGTGTTTCTTTAATAGAGATTACTCAAAAATTTCGCTGCGCCTAACGGCTGTTTCTTTTTCTCTAGCCAGTTTTTACAAAAACAAACATGCTGAGGAAAAACTTTTCTTTTTTTTAATTTGAATACGCCGTAATACATTTTGGAACCGCGCTCACATGTCGGTGTGTTTTTGCGATAACAAAAGTTCCATTACGATGACAGAATGCATTTTTTTCAAACTGACGTTTATTAGCCTTACCAGTTGGGCGTCTTAGAAGCTACTGGCTCTAGAAACTTCCGAGGACGATAACATATTAACAAGCAAAAGATGAATTGATGTTTTCAAAAAGGAAGACATGGACAAACCCCGTGTATACTTTCACGCCTGAGGCACAGCATCGGCCTTTAAAAAAGACGCGCTTCGGGAACTGTTAAATCTTTCGATCCGGAGATCGTGGACGCGCTTTGTCAATAACACCTAGAAGACAAAAATGCGTGCGGATTTCCTCCAAAACGTCATCAAACGTCATCATCACAAACGATGACGTCATGCATGACGTCATCCTTAATGATGATGACGTTTGATAACGTTTGGGCGAAAAGCGCAGGTCTTGGCTTGGTATTGGCTCAGATATATCTAATTCCCAATATTTGTGCGGGACTGCAACGCCACCTGTCGTGCTCCCTTGTTCTAGTCTCTTCTTGTGTCGACTGTACTTTTATATTTCTAGAAATTACTTGTGGAACAAAGTAGAGATTATAGTACATATCCAATGCAGGAGATAATGAGGAAAGATATTGGATCGAGACAATTAAGGAGCTCAGTTCGAACGATCTTGGCACGTTGTCTGGTATGCATATCGTGGCATGCATCAAGTGGCTTTAGCATACTATGTAGCGTGCATAATTATGGGAAGTTAACCGGATGCGTGAACGTCGTGTGAGTGAGCTATAAAACTGTGTCCTGTTTTCACCCGTTATAGACACCTGTTTCCTCTTCCAAATGAAAGCCACAATGTACGTGTTAATCCGAAAGTGGAGGTATTCCAATGGGCACCATTTTATTGCGAGCAGCAGTGAGCAGTCTCATTTAAAATTGCGAGAGAAGCAACACCTCGCCGCCCCGACGCAGAAGAAACTATTCTTTTTTCGAGAATACGCGTGACGAATGTTCTGGTAAGCGTATTTACTGTTGCTCCTTTCAGTTGCCCTAAAGGGCCCAAATGTTCTGCATGCATGCGACTGCTTGAAGACGTATGTCTGTGAACCTCTGTGTTTCTGTGTTTAAAATTCGTGGCTCATTCGAACCTTGCGAATTACTCTAGCTGCGGCTTGCATGATTATATACGGTAAGAAATAAATCCGAAGGCGTATCCAGCAGCAGTGCGTGAAAGACGGCTAAATAGAAGACACAAACGGTGAGGATGTTGGTTGGGAGAGTAACAATTATAATTTTTTGTTACTTTTTGAATGCGGTATACCAACGACATACACGATGCGAAGTTTATAATTGTATTGTTTTAAAAGTTCAAACGATCAGGCGCCCCGGATGTTGGCATTGCATTACTTGGTAGTTTCTCGCATACAACAAGGTATGGCATTGTTGTTTCCCGATCACACTCCAAACCAGTGGTATGGGCTTAACTCCACTCTTTCTTGTCCCATTCCTAAAAGTCGCCTCAGCGCACATCCGTTCACACACTCGCATACCCCGCTCTCTCCGACACCTCATAGATAAGAAGGCCTAATTGCTGAATCATTCTGCGCCATCAAAGGAGGTCGCCGCAGGGCACCGCTTGGACACGACTCCCTGGTGGTTCCTTTTCCGCCATACTCCCCATTTCCCCAGCTCCATTGCCCCTAGAGTGCTCCCCACTTTTATGCTCCTTAGACCCCCGCGGCATATACCGTAAATATCCGCAACCTCGGTGGTTCCAAGGCAACGCGCAGGTCTACGTCTCCCCATTTGGCGGGTTCGAACTCCGGTCGAGGTGCCCCCAAGGTGATCACGGAGGCCAAATGCGCAGAAGGCGCCGTGTAGCCGAGATTTCGGTTGGATGTCAAACTGAACCCGGGTGGTCCAAACTTAAAGCGACATTCACACGGAGGAGAAATTGCGGGGAGCGCAGGGTGAAACTGGTAACCGAACCTATATTTCGCACGCTTGACTGGACCGGAACCGAACCGGAACCGAACCGAACCAAAATGTAAAGCAACTGAACCCAAACCCGAACCGAATCAGAATAATTACCGGTTCAACACCCCGATAAATAGCCTTCCCAGAAATGCCTGATAATCCTCATTATTATCTATATGCAAATATCTGAAAGTTACACGAAGACTCAATTGCCGCAATTGTATTGCTGCCGTCTTGGAAGGTGCTTTCTGTTCGCTCTATCATCCAATGACACATGAGAACAATTTTGGTTTATTTTGTTCGGGCTTATATCTAGCTTCCTGTCAGGTATGCCCTGCTATAGACGTTTCCGAATACCGTCTTCTGGGCGCTGCCATCTTTGTCTTCTGGGCTGTGGAAGGCGTTCTGAGCGTGCGTAGTAGCTGTCTTCCACGAAATATGAGACGCCACGCATGAGTAAACGTCCAGTGACTGAGCATTTTTGACTGGAAGATAAGAGCTGGAACGGTCTATAGGCCAACGCGCTGTTTGCAAACAAACCCGCGTTTGCCCGCATCAGTGTGGTGGGCATTGCGCGTGCGCAGAAACCAGATTCGCGTGAGAGGAAGCGTCTGCGCAGGCGCAGTGTTGACAGCAGCGCTACCGCAATAGCGTGACGTCAAAGCTCTATGTGTTCGTCTATACCAGGTCACAGCCATTCCTGTTTGTTTACGTCTCTGCTGCAAGGTACGATGTGGATCGTTTCGCTGAGCGCTATTTTCGGGACCGCCTTGGCGATCGCCCTGGTTTTCTTATTGACGAGGAAGAGCGATGGACGTAGAAAAGCAAGACTGGTTCCAGGCCCAAAGAGGTTTTCCAGTCCTCGGACACTTGCCCTTCATGAGGAAAGGTATTCTGGGGGGCAAGTGCGTGGAATGGGCAAAGAAATATGGCCCTGTTTTCAGGTGAGTTTCTCCCAAAGCGTGCTAATAAATATTGCCGAATGCGAAGCTTTCATCTTACTTACTTAAGGAATACTGTACAGAAATTTATTTTTAGTTTCTAGAATATTTGTGTGTGTCAACAATGGGGAAAATATGGCGATAACTCACTATGCTGGCTTTAAGCATCCTAAAACTCCATAAACCATGACGATACGCGGCCGATTTTCCAATTAAAAAAAAAACAATCAAAGATCGCAACATATTGAGGTTATCTCCGGGAATGGAAGGAGTATGTTCCGAAACCAGGACCACTTTCAGCCAACAGCAAGCGAAGGATCCTCGAGCCTCCGACCGGTGAAACCGCGGAGTGATAGGGAGTTTAAGCAAATCGTTTTCGAAGGCCCACAACCGCCACGGGAGCGCGCATCAGTGTATGCATCGAAGTGGCAGCGCGCGCTTTCGCTACAAAGAGCGTGGCCTCAAAACACGATCTACTAAAACTCTGATACCTAGCGAAAGCTCGCGCTGCAGAACCCAGGATCCTGGGGTTCAATCCTCACCCCTGCCCGTTTCGATCTGGATGAGCATCGTACCGACGTGCGGTCCTGTATCACAACTGCGTGGTGCACGTTAAAGACTCAAGGCTAGCGGTTTGTACTGCACTGGCTAAATTTCTCATCTACAGCTGGGAGACAAGCCGTCCGCTGAGGCAGACTAAGTTTTAGGCTGTGTAAACATACACACACCCCAATTCGTTTTATCTCTGATATCTCAAATGCGCGCGGCTCGTTGCCCATACAGCCCGGACAACGATTCAGCCCAGCGATCGTGCGCTCGGTAGCTGACGAGCAAACACATCACTCCAGCGGGGGAAAAAAGAAAGGAAACACAGTGCGTTGTTTTTGAGACGATTATTGCATTATTATGTTCCATCTCCGAAAATTTTTTTTTATTATTTGACTACTCTTATTTGCTTTTATCACCTATAAAAGCCTACACATTTTGTAATAACAGCGTTTGCAATATCAACGAAATGTCGCCTTTTCATTGGTCACATGCCACCCTGGCTACCGGAACAATGCTCCTCCCATCGCCGGAGATGACCTCGATGTGTTCTGCTCTTTGATTTCTTTTTTAATTTGGAAATCGGCAGTGCATTGTTATGATATATGGATTTTTAAGATGCTTAGAACCCGCAGAGTGAGTTATCGCAGTATTTAGGCGATCTCAGAAACCTCCTCAGGGCACCTTCAATAAATTAATTCTGCTTTTAGTTAAAATATTGTTTTGTAACAATAAAAAGTTTGGCAATTAGAAGCAAAAAAGAATACGTTTTAAAGCCCTTTGAGACCATCTTATATGTTGATTTCAAATGTCTCTAAGTTTAATTTGAGCAATACATACCGACTTTGAATAACAAAGTAAGATATGCATAAACCTAATAAATATGAACAGGGAAGATATTTCAAAATCATCTAATGTTCACACCCGTTAGAGCCTTTTGAGTGAAGGTATCCAGGAATCGTGAATATCAATATTGAGTTTTATGACCCCCCCCCTTTCATTGGCCACGATAACGTTTGATGTGATATGGACAAATGTTTAGGCATTTCAAGGAACACAAAGGGTGTTTCGACGTTTCTGTTTCATGTTAATCGCTCTTCCAGCCAACAATAGGAGGGAGGCTGGGGAATGTAATTGCTGAGAGTAGTGATATACGGAAATTATAATTCTCATTAGTGTGTTTGTGTGTGTGCGCGTGTGTGTGTGTAATGGGGGAAGGAAAAACTTTCGTTTATTTCTTATTTGCTGCTTTTTAAAAGAAAAGGCTAGATCTCCAGTAGTACAGAGAGAGAATGTGCAGCGACAGAAAAAAAGAGAAAGAGGGAAATTAAAATAAATATTTTTCAGAATAAAGGTTGGAGTGGTAGACATAATCATGCTGAACGATTATCCGTCAATCGAAAAATTCCTGTGCGAGAAAGAAGTTCTCTACCGCCCTGAAAACATGGTGTTCTGCGACAACGAAATCACCGGTAGGGACACACCATTCCAACTAATGGTCGTTCTCGGTAACGGAGTAATCAGTCTTTCTTGGTTCTATCTTTTGCACAAAAAAAAAAAGAAAAAAAGAAAAAATATACATATATCATATATATATATATATAATGGTACTTTATGTAAGGCACAATTTTTTATGACTGAAAGTGTATTGTCATCACCTTTTTTTCTGGCACTGAACTTGTATCATAGCGGTATAAAGAAACCCCCTGGCTGGGCATATTGACGAACGGCATTGCGACACTCAAAACCAATTTGAAACATTATATCCGCGTATTTTTAGCGCACCTACTGGGTGATTTAAGGAGAGGCCAGGCTCTTTAAATTGACCGCAAAATTCGGTTTCTTAACCTATCGCGCTACTACGTTGTGCAGCGTTGCCCACAGATGGTGAATTTCTTTTTGTAAAATTTGCAAAGAGCGAGTTTATTTGAGGAAAAAGTAAAGAAAAAAAAGGCTTAGCTCCTATGGAAACGCAGCGACGCCACCGGTCTTCAAACGACACGGCGCCGTTTCGCACGGGAGCCAAGAGACGGCGCAAGCGGTCGCGATGCCAACTTCGCCAACGAACGAGCATACGGCGCCGAGAGCCGGCATCTTTAAAGACGGTCTTTCCGACTCAAATGCGGCGCACGTTCCGCAGGCGGCGACAGTCGCAGAAACAAAAACAGGCGCGGTAACAACAAGGAACTGCAGTTCCTTGTCTGCTAAAGACGCCGGCTCTCGGCGTCGTATGTTCGTTCGTTGGCGGCAGTTGGCGTCGCGACCGCTTGCGCCATCTCTTGTCTCTCGTGCGAAACGGCGCCGTGTTGTTTGAAGACCGGTGGCGTTGCTGCGTTTCCATAGGAGCTAAGCCTCTTTCTTTCTTCACTTTTTCCTCAGATAAATTCGCTCCTTGCAAATTACAAAAAAGCACCATCTGTGGGCAACGCTGCACAAAATCGTAGCGCGATAGGTTAAGAAACCGAACTTTGCGATCGATTTAAAAGCCTGGCGTCTCCTTGAATCACCCTGTATTTATTTTCCTAATAATGTTTTTCTTGCATTCGTACACTTACAGGTTAAAAACATGATAGCAGATTAACAATGTATACAGTACATTGATAATCCGGAACGGTGTAAATGCAAGCACTAATATTGTTTCTTTCATGAGTATAATACTCTCGACTGAAAATATTACACCTGCGACCATTTATTTGCTGCTAATGTCCCAGCTCTGATTAATGGTTAAGTGCTTAAGACGAAGTTATGGTTCAATAAGCTAATATAAACATGTATCACGCGTAACAAATTAGTAGGATAGAAAATATTTCGACTTCCTTCACACTTATTTATTATAATAAACCCTTTTCTTTATATCTTTAGCAAAGCAAGATCTTTACAAGATAAAAATTGACACCAAAGCCCAGTAGACGGTTACACTATACATCCTCTATTCGCCATGTCTACCGAGGTTCATTTTTGTTTCCTCGTTCCACGATTCGTTTCTTGCAGGGCTGGCTACCCTAAACGGACAGGCGTGGCTGGACAACAGGCGCATCTGCATCCGCGTTCTCCGTGATATGGGTTTTGGAAAGAAACCCATGGAAGAGCACATCAAGGTAACGGCATACGGAGGATAGTTAGTTTAGCCGGTTCCAGCCTACCACTCGTCGGGGACAGCATTAGAATCGGAATTGATGAAGTGTACGTACTACAAAATAGTTTAAGCTGTTTGCATCTGTAGCACTACGGGGAAATATTCCTGTTCCTTGCCTTGTTCTAAAAATGAACTGCGGCGACAGTCGAGGTGCTGCACACTTTTCTGCACACTTTGTTGCATGGAACGAAGTGCGAAGCGAAGTGTGCGGTGCCTTATCCCGATAAATTTAGCGGTAAAACGATTTCTCCGCTAAAGATAGAGGGAAGATTTTGCGAGAAATTTAGCGAATAAATGTTTCTGCTAAATTTGGTGGGAAATATTTTCCTGCTGTTTAGCGGAAAAATGTTTTTGTTTTTGCTTTGCTGTTTAGTGTTAACTTTAGCGGGAACATTTCTCCGCTCAATCTAGCGCAAAAAGTTATCCAGCTAAATTTTGCCGGAAAATGCTTTGTGCAGTTTAATTGTACGAAAACGTTTTCTGCAATGTTTACCGAGAAATTTATTTTAGTAATTTTAGGGAAAAAATTTGCTCGCAAAAGTTGGCGAACATTTTTCTCAGTTTACTTAGCCAAAAATACTTTTTTTTAAATTTACCGTCAAATTTCTTTGTAAATTTCCCGCTAAATCCAGGCTCCCCCTCCTTCCCTAAATTTAGCGGAATATTTTCCGTACTAAAGTTGATGGGAAATTTTTTCCGCTAAATTTATTGGAGCGCCACGACCTCACACAAATCACTCCCTGGGATCCGCTTCGAAACCTCGGCAAAAAAGGCTAAAGCCAAAAGAAAAAAATTACACCATCTTCCCGAGGGGAACCATGGGGTGATGCGGAGCATCGCGGATCGTAATTAATTTATTCCCTTCTTGACTGATTTCTTTTGGCCGGCCGGATTTGGGCTGCGGCGGACGCGAGCGGCCGAGAAACGCTAGCACACGACAGCCGCAGAGTTGCGGGGAAAGCCTACCCCACTGGAAAGCCCTGGCGTGGCGCTGCGACCCGCGCGCCCAAAACTATCCTCCTTTCACTCCTCCGGGGGAACGCGCGAACCACGCGAAGTGCACGCAGCTGGTAGAGAGAGAGAGCGGAGAGACTAACGCGCAGCTGTTGGAGAGAGGGAAGGAGGAGAGTTGCGCATGCGTAATGTGAGTGCGGACTACGACGCCGACGCCGACGCCGCGGGACATAGACCCGAGCAAGAGATGCTCCGCATCTAAAAGAAAAAAAAGAAAAAACTAACCAAGTACGTGTTTTGCAGCAGCACGTAAGAGACAAGGCCTACGTATGACGTCATCACAAGTGGATCCGAGCAGCGCCTCCTAGCTTGCGTCAGCATCGCCGACAGCGCGCATCTTGCAGCTTCTCACAACAAGCGCGACGCCAGGACGCGGCGACGCCAAGACGGAGGCGTCTGCCGCTTTGCGGCGCCTCTCGTCAAGCTTGAGCGTGTTTTTCGCTGGGGTCGGGTCCGAGATCCGCCAACGATGACGTAATGCGCAGGCCTATGTCTTCTAGGTGACATCGATTCTCCGCCATTTGTCTTTTGATCCGCAGGAAGAGTCCCAGCACCTGGTGAAGAGGCTAGAAGGAACCGACGGCTCTGCCGTCCTAGTACAAGGGTACGTCGCCGCGAGCACGTCCAACAACGTGTCGGCGCTGGTGTTCGGCAGCCTCTATGACTTCGAGGACCCTAGACGGAAGGCCATGGTCGAGAATTTGGAGGAATTTATGAAAGCGTTAGGCACGGGCACCATGATCGAGTTCTTTCCCGAGTGGATCAGGGCCGTTGTTATGGCTCTCCCTTTCGCGAGAGTCGTCGCCATCAAGAACGTCATTAGGAATCTTATAGAGCTCACCAGGTAAGGTCATCGTACGGGACATCTGCATGTTTTTTTTTTCTTTTCATACGGGCATTCTAAAAATTTACAGTTCCCACTGTTGCTGAACTGTAAGAATTGTGATATTGCAGAAATAAAGACAAAGACAAAAGGAGTTTATTCACAGATATGAAATAGACACTATAAAGCAAATGCAGTTTCAATTGCGATTCGTGATTTGGGATATGGCTAGTCTTTGCTTTAACTAACCCTAAACGTTTTGAATGATTTAGACAACAAAGTTGTAGCATTTATTTGTAGCATTAGCATTACCTGCTGATTTTATCTAATGAGATGCCGAACGGGAAGACACTGCGATGGACAGACATGTTTATTTATAGTTCCAAACGAGACAATTGGTAAAGTTTTGAAGTGAGAAGTGATAATTCAACATTTTGAAAGCAACGTACAGGTTCCCACTCACCACCCATCTTTATTTCACGGAGCTACGTGACTTTTCCGCATTATTCACGGATTGCATCCTGTTACATGATTATAACAGGATGCATAATATACGAAACCTTGTTTCGTTCAAGCCTTTACAAATAAAGAAGGGAGCCAAACGCGTTCATTTGAGAAGAAAGGGAAGAAGGAAGAGGAAGATCTGAAAAAAAAATAAATAGCATTTTGACTTTTCTGTTGCCACAAGTTTTTCCTACTCCGATAAGCAAGGTCGATGTCTATTTTGTAAAACCTTCACATTGACAGTGTATGTTTTTCTTTATTTTTGTCCCAGAGTATCCTGCTTTTTGTAAAATAAGCAGCCACTAGATGGAATCTTTTCTGTATAACTTTATTTTTGTGTAGACTTTCTTACTGTCGGGTCCTAGCTGCAAAGAGTTTAATATAAATGCAGGTCTAAATAATAACTGGGATGATCCGTCTTGTAAAGAACGTTCAAATAATAGCTTTACCTGTTAAATGCCTGTCAACGGCCGTTGTGATGTTGTACACTAATACTATTCACGTTTACCCTTACATTTCATTCGTATGAATGCATACAGTCAACATGTCAAGGAGCACGAGGATACTCTCAACCACCACATCAACCGAGACTTTATTGACGGATACCTGATGAAAATGAAGGAACACGAAAATAATCTGGCATCAAATTTTAATAGTAAGTGGTACTGAACAACATTTCGATTAAATAATTATTTAGTTTTATGAAAGCTACCATTTTAGAGATGCCTAAAATATAAACTTAAAGTTCAAATTAAGCCAAAAATAAAGGAGTTAAGTGCATTGTGTGTTTGAGCGAAATGGGTCTCCCGAAAGACGTTTAAATGTAACGGTTTAAGCGCATGGCCCGTTTGTAGATCATCTGTCAACCAAAGTGAAGTTAAGACCAAAACTGTCGCGAGCTCTTTATGTTTATAACTGTTTTATAGTCATATATAAAGATAGCCTAACCTCCAACAAAAACTTCTGCTGTCACCTTGGCTGATTTTACGTTGGTTTTATTGCTTTCATCCGCTTATCTTGGGATGGAAATATCTTTTTACCATATCCGTTTTTTAAAGCGAATTCAAACGAGGATACAATTGATAATTAAATGACGAGGTTGCCTCTAAACCCTCACCAATAAGACACCTAAAAATCTCTGGCAAGCAGTAAAAAAAATTCAGCACCGTAGAGAGAGCTAATAGAGAGTAAACCGTATGCTAGATCTTCGCGTTGCTTTACCCCGTCCCACCCATGCACGGTGGCAGATTCCACCTTACGTTTGACAGTCGCGGACGCTGCGAGGCATCTCAGCTAATCTATCTCTCTGAACGTAGCACGTGATACGCTCTCCGCGCGTCACTGCGCCCCCACCCTAAGGTCACCCAACGCTCACACGGCCTTGGATTGGCTTGGATGGCTTGTACCATGGGCTGCGGCCGGACGTAAGGTGGAAGGACATTTTGCCCGCAAGGCCCGCAATCCGCAGCGTGCGGGCTACTAAAACTCTCCGTGCTGTGAAGTATCTATGTTTTCCGTAATTCCCTGGCTTCCGTTTCATGCAGGGACCTACCTGGTAGGCAACGTGCTTAGCCTGTTCGTAGCAGGGGCGAGCTCTGTCTCTTCCTTCGTACACTGGCACATGCTGAACTGTGCCCAAAGCGTAGACAGGGTGCAGTATCGGATCCAAGAGGAGATCGACAAAATCGTGGGCCGAGATCGCCAGCCGACGTGGGAAGACCGTCATCGGATGCCGTACACCGTTGCCGCCATCTGGGAGATGTACCGCTGCAAGCCCACCCTCACCCTTCCACGAGCGTGAGTGCGTCCTCACGCAGCGACATCACTATGCCTTTTTTTCATTTATATCCTTGAATTTTCGATTAAGTAGGGTTTGCGACTAGGTGCCGCACACTTAAATAGACTTGAAAAACCTAGATGATTAAAAAACAAGGGGTTTATTGACAAGGTTTCGGGGAACATTTTGAACGAGGAAAACAGAAGTTAAAAGGCAGAAAAAAAAAGTTAAGAAAAATAAGATGCTGCAGACGATGAAAAAGAAGCCGCTTTATGTGGGCCAGTACTAGGCGCTTGGTATTCCACTGAGATGTATGTCAGACGGCCGAGTTCTGGCAGAAAAATGAACACGATAAAAAAAATATTCACCCGACATCAATGTTTTTTTATTGAGCAAGGTGCGCCTTTTTTTAGGTGTTGTATCTTACAATGCGCTATACCACCTAAAACGTGAAGCACCTAGAATAGGTGACTGTGGGAATTGTGCGACGGCTGAGCGTTACTTAAACCTGCGTGATTATGTTTCTTGACTGCAAAAGCGGTACCTAACCCAGAACTTGTGAGAAATGTGAGAAAGTATGATAAACACTTCTGCGTCTTTTGAAGCTCCGTCCAAACCAACACGCGCAGCGCAATGCGTTTCGTGCGTACCGATCGTTGGTGGAGTGATACTGGTACTATAACGTTACTGCTATTTCTCGTGGTGTTTGACATCGTGTTAAACAGCTGAAGTTCAGTAGCTTACGCAATCAATCTTTAAAATCGGTGCACAGCAAAAGCTGCTGGACTACAGCATGGCGAACGCTCAAAAAGACATTAGAAAGGAACTGAAAGATCGTATGCGTAACCATTCACTAACCTTGCCGGACACGTGTAGTGTATAATGTTACGACTGTTGGTTCGGTCTGGCCTGGCAGGCTGGAATGGCCTGGAAAACTGACCAAGCCTGGCAGACTGGCCTTGCGGGCACATTCATGTTTATATCAGTTGGAAAGGCCAGGTGCTTCCTGGACCTTTTCTTTCTTGGTTTACCATTTAACAAATCACATTTCAGTGTTGGAGAAGACACGTTCTTCGGCGAATATTTTGTGCCTAAAGGTACTGTGGTGATGCGAAACGTCTGGGCTGTGCACATGAGCTCGACGCTTTGGAAAAATCCCGAGGAGTTCGATCCGTCCAGGTTTCTCTCAAGGGACGGCTCCAGGCTTCTGAATCGGCCCAGATATCTCATTCCTTTTTCTGTGGGTAAGTGTGACCTTGAAGGAAGATACTAGTTTTGTATCCCTTATTGGTATCAGTTAAGAAATATATATTGGGTCCAGTATTACTTTATATTGGTTAGCCTTACAGAAAATTTTGTCATCTTTCACTATAGCTCTTGCAAAAGGATGTCGAATGTGACATGCTCTTGTGATATACAGATGACCAAAAGTTTCTCAATTACTACGCAATAGTTCATGAGTTCGCAGAAGCTTGTTAATAACTGAGGACAAACGGATGCTATTTTCATTGCTTTTTCGAAGGCCTTTGGTCGTGTGACCCATAGTTAACTAATTCATAAACTCCAAGCTATTCGGTATTAACGCGTATATTTTATCATGGATATAGATAGAAGCGTATCTTAGCGCATATGTACAATTTGTAGAAATTAGGGATCAATGTTCAACAATACTCGTCGTATACTCCGGAGTACCACAAGGTTCGGTGCTCGGGCCAGTACTATTTCGTATTTATTTGAAAACTTGGATAGGGATGTCGATCCATCGGTGACGTTCAGGCTATCTGCGGATGACTGTGTCATGTACTCTAAGATAACTTAAAAAAAGCAACAAAGAAAAACTGAATTCGTCATTACAGGCTGTACCACGCTGGTGCCTTGACTGGAATATGAAGAATAATCAGGATCAATCGGTTGCCATGACGATAACGGTCAAAAGGGAATTTTTTGACCTTACTTGCAAAATTTCGACGTTCCCTTTAATGGAAACAGACACAGTTAATTATCTTGGGGTTGTAATATCATGGGACTTACATATATCAATTATATCTGCGACACGGCTCGCCAAAAATTAAGTTTCCTGAGAAGAAATGTAAAACACTCAACGTTAGAATGTAAATTGGCTACTTATAAGACCCTAATTCGACCTTCATTAGAATATGCAAGCATCGTGTGGGATCCTCACCAAAAATACTGATCAAACGCCATCAGTAAAATTTAAAATTCATGCTTGCGATTTATCTTTTCAAAAAATACACGCAAGGAAAGTATGACGGTCTTGCTTAAAACATTCGAATTGCAAACACTGAAAACGGGACGAAGAACTGCCCGATTAAAAGTTATGCATCAGTTATACCACGGTTCCCTCAAAATAAATTCGGATCAATATTTAAAAATACCATACAGTCACTAAGATCGAACTAAATATACTAAAATTATAAGACCGTATCACAGCAATAATGACGCATTCAAATATTCATATTCCGTTCAAGCCATAGAAGATTGGAATTTGCTACCGGAAGAATTGGTCCAAATCACCGAATCGCAGTTGTTCTCTGGCAGACTGACTAAGCATTTTAATGATCTAAACTCTTTTTCCTGTGCAGTGCAAAATTAAGCCTTGTTTATTCGAGTAAGTGTCGTAACTTATGACTTTGCATTGCTACAGTATTTTTATGTCCTTATATTGAATATTTTTCGCTCATTAACTGTTATCAAAAACGTTTCATATGGTGTCGTTCGGTAATTCAAATTTTGAATTTATGCTATGCGCGCAGTGACGTATTGTTCTTATTATATGCTTGTACCTTGCCTGGGCCTACGAAAAGGCCTTGCAGTATCTCAAATAAATAAAATAAATAAATAAATAAAAATAGGTTTCATTCTTGAGCTATTTGTATAATTAATTTTATTACAAAATAGCCTTTTGACCGATTAATTATACTTGCAACCTCGCCCTACTAGACTGCATGCATGTCAAGCCAATATTCCCTTTTGAGTAAGAATTGACATGTTGAGTTTAATTCGCATCATGTTTAAAAGGTGATAAAATGAATATCTGAAAATTATAACGCATGTGCACATTTGAACTTGATAGATAAGTGTTTTAAAACATTATTTCTCTTTAACCTAGTGTGCATGCTCTTTATTTTATAGTTGTAGCATTATAATTTAAGTTTCTCATTCGATACTGTATCCTGGCGTTTGTGAACACTGGGAGCAAACTCAACATGCTTTCGATGCGCATTGCGCGTCGCGAGCTCATATTCTGCACAAAGAGACCAATCATAAATTTCCTCAGCATTCGTGTTGATTTCGAGACCTGTCTCGTATTTCATATTGCCCTTTAAGCAAGAGGAAATAAAAAGGATGTGGAATCGCTGCTGTCGCTACGTTGATTCTCGACGAAGTGCGTTAGCATTTAGCGCAGGGGTTCCGACTCATCGAAGGATGGGAATTCCAACCTCACAAGGGTCCACATACTATTGTCTTTGCCTTCGGAGAGCCAGTCTGCTTTCCCGGGCGTCGGCGGTTTCGGATACAATCACCACAGCTTTCCTCGATCGTCGCCTACGGTCCGCATACTGTTGTCTTCGAAAAGGCAATTTTTAATTCCGAGTGTTTGTGGTTTCGCGCAAACAGAGTCGTCGAAGCGCCTCAGTTTTACGTTGTCGCGTACGTTGTGCCACCGCCACGGCCGCTCGATCCCCTTCCCTCCCCCTCATGCGACACGTCATTGGAAGCGTGCCACAAATACTCTTTCGTTTTTGTAAGAGAGAAAGTGAACGTAACGACCGAACGAACGGTGCGAAAGAGCACGGTGGGAACTGCTCACCGCGCCGCGTGCGCAGTTCCTCACGAAACCAGTCCAAACCAATCCAAACCAAACAATACAGTCCAAACGAAAGACATGCTGCGTGCACCAAAGCAACAAATCCTAAGGCATAAAAAAACACTAATTGCTCACTTAAGCGCGGTTCAAACATGCCCGTAATACAAAAAATCAGCAGAACCCATCCTTTGGGAATGATTATCTACGTTAATGCGAATAGCATCAAACGGTGCGGAGTTATGCGCGTTCGTCAGGTGGCCGGCACACTCTAGATACGCCAGCCCACTCTTGAGGCGATTCTAAATTTGTTGACACTTTCACAGCCCTGCGCACGATCTCCGCAGCCCAGCACGTGCGTTTGTGTCACTTAGGAAGGCGAGCAAAGCACGCGCCATACGCACAAACACTCAAAATGGTACCGACCAGACTTTCTGGCGTCTCAGCTAGTCTCAACCAACGGTACTCTAAACGGTTGTTTATATCTTTACCATAGGACGCGCTTACAGCGCTGTCACAGCTACCGGTGCGCGCGCGTTCCATGCACGACGGCTCATTCCGCTCTCGTGAGGCTGAGCTAGAGGTCTCCCGAGCGCGGGAGAGGGTGAGCTAGAGGGAGAGGGTGAGCGCGGGAGAGGGTGAGCTAGCCCTCGTGCATGGAACGCGCGCGCACCGGTAGCTGTGACAGCGCTGCAAAGCGCGTCCTATGGTAAAGATATAAACAAATGTTTAGAGTGCGGTGAATGACTGCCTTCATAGCTCTGCAATAAAGAAAAAAAAACTGCCTTCATAGCTCTGTGGTTAGCGCGTCTGCCTGCTGATCAAAGGGTCAACGGTTCGAATCCCAGCCGGCGCCGGTCTTTTTTATTTATTTATCGACCCGCGGCGTAAGAGGTTAGATAGCCAGATAGATAGATAGATAGATAGATAGATAGATACATAGACGAAAAGTGCGTGAAGTATCCAAAGAATGCTATTCGCATGCGGGTGCCGGAACCCGTAGTGACGTCAGCGCTCCCTCCGTACGGGCGGTGACGTAGTTACGGTTTCCGGCACCCGTAGTCAAGAGTTGAAAATTTTGAACTTTCCCCTTTCCGGTTCGTGATGTAGGTTTCCATATTTTCTCCGCGGCCAATCAGCGCGGCGCGCTTCCTCCTCCGCCGCCCTCCTTGCCACTGGGGAGCCGCCGTGGCCGGGCCCCGTTCAAACCAAACCGTGAAGACTTGGATCGGGGGCCGGAAGTGATTACGTCAGTACGGATTCCGGCTCCCGGATTCCGTATTCCAAGTCTGTTTGAACCTCGCTTTAATCACGTATGGACCTGAAATACATTTGTAGAGACGAGAAACTTGCGTCTAATAAAGGGGGAAAAGAACTTTCAGCCTTTCCACTCTGGTGAAGAAGGAAGAGCAGCGGAGCTGTAGCTTCTGTTCTCGGCGGTGGCTTTCCAGGCGAGCGATCTGCTCTTCTTTCGCGAGGGAATCTGAAGCGCTCGACGCAGAGGAACTTTAGGCGATAGCGGCCTCGCGGCGGTTGCGGAACCATTCGTGCTGCTGCGCCCATCGCCGCTCGTTCCGCTCCCACTCTTCTTCCTCCGAAGAAACGCTGCCGCCGTCTATGAGCGACGGCAGCAACCAGTTGTCTGGTTGCCGAGGCTGGAAAGGTTGCTGCGATCAATAAGTGACGGCGGCAAGCAGACAACCGGAAAACACAACACTCTGGACAGCTACCGCCATCTATGAGTGACGGCGGCACCTAGAGTGCTATGTCGACATTTGTTTGGTACCGGACACAATCCTGGGGAAACTAGCCCTTAAGAGGTCCGCTGTGAAAACCCGTAAAACCCCCTGGCTGATTCAGGATAGAAACGGGCACAGCTCTGTGGATCAGCCCTTAATTTGTACTTGTGGAAAGCAGCTGGCAGCTTCCATGCGGGTACATAAATCTTAGAATAATGAAAACAAGAACCATAAGGGCCCAGAACTCCTATTGGTGGCTCCTGTTGAACGCTATATGAACCGCACGTACGGCAGTGCATAGTGCGTAGAGCAAAAGCTCGCACTGCAGAACACAGGTTACCCAATGATCCTGGCTTGAATTCCCGCCACTACAGGCTTAGATTTGCGCGGGCATTACACAGGTGGGCGGACCTTTAATGTTTGCTGCGTTTGGCATATTAAAACCGCAGGTTAGCTCTCGTACGCCTGTATCCATTTCATTATTTCATTCGTTTATTTCAATATCCCTCAAAGGTACATCAAAAGTACATTACATAAGGGGGTACAAGGAGACAAATTTGAACAACAGGTAAATCCGAAAATAACAGTTCAATAATCAGGAACATGGTGAATATAAATATCGACAACAATGCATGTAATTAAATTACTCCTTTTCAGAAAAAAAAAAACCCTGCTCTGTCAGACCTATAAAAAGAAACAGATCAATTTCTCATTTAGTGACCATTCAAGCGTACGATTTGCTATCAAGAAAAAAATGTGTATAAAATAATATCACAATAATTATTTACTTTAGGAGCGCCTCAAACAGTTTACAATGCTTTTTGTGTGTTGGTTTGTTTTTCAGGCAGACGTATGTGCCCAGGAGAAACGCTGGCCACGGTCGAGATCTTTCTGTTTCTCACATCGTTGCTACAAAAGTTTACTGTGCTCCCTGAGAAAGGACGTGACTTCAAAATTTTCTTCAAAAGTGTCACAATGGACGACCTTCAGGATCAGAGGCTCCGATTTATTCCACGTATTCCTTAGTTCGTCACTCTGATAGCGACACGAATCGTCTCCCGAGAGCAGACTGAGAAAATTATTCCTCAATGTTTCCACATCAGATGGTAGAATCATGGTCCGAGTTGTATTTTTGTACAGCTATATAAATTGTATATGTGAAAGGCACATTCTTGGAAGGAGCATTCCGCTATATATAAAAGTCGTAGAAAATTTTCTTCCGGAGATATAAAATTTCGAAGCTCGAGGCTTTGAAATTATGCACTGCCGTCAATTTCACAACGAAGCATGCAGGTAGTAAAAAAGTGTCCTACTGATTTAA
Source organism: Ixodes ricinus (assembly GCA_037355805.1). Lineage (NCBI taxonomy): Eukaryota > Metazoa > Arthropoda > Arachnida > Ixodida > Ixodidae > Ixodes > Ixodes ricinus. Next base: position 125,609 of record JAZHYW010070331.1, read on the forward strand.
AGAAATGTTTACAACGTGTACGCAAAATATTAAAAATTACAATAAAAATTTTATGAAAAACAAATGTGCGATTACGGTCGACGCGGGCACTTTCGATTTTTCTTTAAAAGCAAACCGAAACCAGAGCTCTGACCGAAAACCGAAACAAGGAGGTAGCGCCATCTATCAATAAGAGCGTCAAACACACCCCGCACCTCCACTTGGTCATCTGCGTTGACACCGGCCGTTGACCCAGGCAAGTTCCTTGGCCTTATTTTTTACAGAAAGTGAACTACGCTTTGTAATTTTACAAGAAAAAACCGACCTGTGAAATACACCTTTGACGAAAAATTTAGATTGCCACGTGCAGGCGTCGATTTTTACGGTCCATTTTAGATCGACCCTGGTGACTTGAGCCACCCTATATAAAACGAGATGCTTAGGCATATTTGTAGTTGTATTATGAATGCTGAAAAGCAGCTGATTTCTATAAACAGGGCAAAAATAATTTCACGTCAATATTAAAAAAGTAACGAAAAAAAACCCTAAACAGTTTATGTTTTTATTAATTATGCTTATTTGTCTGCAATGTGTTGAACTAATTTGTGATGGCAAAACACTGAGTAACAGATAATCTCCAAAAGAGAGAAAGAAAAAAACTACAATAAACCCAGGGGCTTTGTCGCACGACGTCGACTCGAAAGAGACAATTTCTAGAACCGACAAAGGCTGTACTGTGGTGCCGCTCTATCGTAGGGTGTAGAAAATCGTGCTGTTTCTAGCTTATGTGTTTATTGCGTTGCCGCCCAAATTCCCCCTCCCCTCGGCCTTTTGCTTACGTAGGGACTCTCGGCGAACGCCACTGCCGCCGAGTGTTGAGAACTGTTTGCACGGCCCATTACCGTGAAACTCTAATCCCACACACGAGGAAAGTCTGTCTCCGCGAATAAAACGCTAGGGAAGTTGTATCTGGAAACTGAGTATCTTGGTGTTTTACATTTTGTGACGGCAAACAAACCAGCTTGTCATTTCTAAGTATACAGGCGTACTGTACAATGGAATACAGATAGAACTTGATAATTACAAATGTTTTGTTGTCGGGTGTTTCCACGCCAGTTCATACAATTTGTGTATTTCGGTAAAATGTTTACTACGCGAAAGACATGTCGTTTCATATAGTAAATTACATTTAGTTAAGTAATTAATACATTAAGGTATCATTTCAATTAGAAAATAATGATGGAAATCATCGTTCATCAATTGTGGGTATTATGGTTGGCACTATATGCTCAAGAGCATTAGTTTCTCAAGTTGGATAGCTATCCGTTCTTTAGTTTCATCAGACTTTCACATGTTCAAGCCACAACAATAAAACTAGGAAAACTGCAATTTTTTTACGCCATCGTTCTTATACATGCGTCTCCCAGAAAATATTTTTTCCCCGCAGTAATTGCCGAACGCTCATTGTCCGCCTAAATGTAGCGCTAGCGGCCCAAACCAGCTGCCAAGGTTTCAGAACTAATCGTTACCTAATTCAAAAGTTATGCGCGATTTTCTGGAAACTTCCGATATGAAAATGGGGCCTGTTTTTTTCGCCCGTTTTCGGTAACTGGTGCCATTTTTTCAGCTCCCTCTATGTGAGAGATCCGCCGGCTGCCATTTTTACGTTGATGTAAAAAAATTCACCCATAAATTTGAATAAGATAAAGGTTAGTCCTGAAAATTTGACATCTGGGTCGGACCACTAGCACTACATCTGGACGAAAAATGAGCGTTTCATAAAGCGTAATTCATTTTTGTAAAAGAAAAGAAAGAAAGAAAGAAAATAATTAGTTTTTTTTAACATTTTGTATAATACCTACGTATTTTCACGTATTTCTTTTAAAACTTAATGGGTAAACGTACTGTAATCTGGGTGCATTGCAGAAGTCCGGTAAAGAGTCAGGTTCACGACTTCGGTTTTTCATGTTTCCATCGTTGTATGAAACCAAATAAATATTTTTACATGTTGTTAATTCATAGATTGAATAATTCAGTTGTAAGTCAAAGAGTTGCAGAAAGGGCAATCATGGCTACTGGCCTTGACAAGATGACAACGAACTGGCGTTGTTACAGAGGATGGTGGCGTTTTTCCTACGCACTTTGTGTGTGTTTCCTCGAAGAGGCTGCCTCAACACTGTGAAAAGACATGTTCATGCTTCTACAGTTGTTTATTATATACGCACTTATATAATACCCGTGTGTCTAGTTTCCTTCACAGCATCCTGTAGCATTTGCTGGAATTTTGCGGGGATATATTAAGTTAGAAAAGAAAGGCATTTTAAGCCAAAAAGTAAGACGGCAATTTACTAGCGAAGAATTAAGTTTCGCACGCTCACATCACGCCTGCAATGTGACATCGTAGGATTAACATTTTGTTTAGGTCGAAACTTTTTTTTTTGGATTGCATGTTCGTTGAAAGCTTTCGGTAAATCATGCTGATTGACGGTCCCAGTGCTCTTCAAGAAAAGAATAGAGAAGGAACGATTTTAATATTTAGAGGACACTATAGTTTGCGATGTTGCACAAATGATCATCTGGAAAGTGTATGTCTATTGCGCCAGATAATGACACAGCGAGCTTATTTGCACCTATAACATAGAGTTTAGAGCGTTAAAAGGACTATAAGGTTTTTAGAATCTTGAAAGGAACAAAACTATGCAGCGAAAGAGGATAACAATGCGAGAAAACAACAACAACAACTGGGGTTTAGAGAAAGTATGATTCCATATCATTACTAGAATAGACAGTAGAATTTAGTTCGTTTGTTCTTTAACAATTACGTTGATATAAACGACTAGCTAAAACATAACTTGCAAAGGAACCTCGTGTGAGTCTCAGCGTCGCCTTTCGCCAGTAGTAGTAGTGGTAGAACCGTCTTTATTTGGTGAGCTACCAGACCCACTTGTCTGAAGCCACCTGGTCCACTAACGTTTCGCTAAAAGACGGCTCCTTCAAGACCCTCAAGACTCCCAAGTCCTCATATTAAGTCCCGTTATTTCCGCCCGATAACGACATCGAAGTGTCATGCGTTGCTGCCTGTCACAATCCCGGAGGTGGATACGGCAAGCGCCCGTTCTGTTGCAGCTCGCTTTCTAGCTTGACAGTCCACGGAAGCTGCACCATCCGGAGATAATTGGGACGCCGCGACGAAGGCAACACTCGTGTTCGCTCGTACCTTTTGCTGGAGATTCTAGAGTCAGCCGCTAGCATCGCGATATCCGATCGCATGACATGATGGCTTCCCTGACGTTATTTGTTGCCACTTCGTGACCACTTTCGACATACGGGTGGGATACAAGGCTGAACACACCAGTTGAAGCCGTGTCCCAGGCAGGTGGGTTCTGCTACCGCAACGAGTTTGTCATGCCGCAGCCTAAAATACTTTTCGGGCGCACGTCACACAATCAGTCACATGTTTCAATAGCTGACCGGCGTTTGAGATGGAAGTTTCGTCATCCGGAGCGAGGCGTCACGTGATTTCACGCTTCCGGTTCCTCCGGTTCCGGTCGTAGTTTGTCCAGCTGCATCGAAAGCCCTTTCAGGCGTGGTGGCCGAGCTATATTCGTGATGAAAATGGTTCACTGCTCCGCAGTGCGTTGTTCTAATGCAAGCCATAAAGGGCATAAGATGTTCCGATTCTTGTGGAACAAAGCACAGAAGCAGCAATAGTTGCCGTCGCTGTTAAGGGCCGTCGCTGTTAAGGGAGTGAAAGAGCGAGCTGACCTGTGGCAGCCAAGCGTCGGTGACCGTTAATGCGCGGCCAATTTTGTTACAGGCCAGTACAACATGTTCTCTCTGTCTTCTGGTAGGGGCCGCGGAAAACAACGATCTCTCACCAGTCTCTTGACACCCAGAAAAAGGTCTTGATTAATCCGCGAAAGGGTAAGCACAGCGTGTCGTGCAAGGCATCCGCGAGAACGCGGGATGCGATCTCGCAGGCAGTCGATCAGTCCATCGCACGACGTTTCGTCGACATATAGTTTTAACGACAGACCGTTTAATCGTTGCGCCGACAACTCAGGTTAACCTTTTCTGTAAAGAGCCGCCGTAGACCGTTGCAGCGAAGCGGCGTGAACGGGTGGCTTGCTATAATATATATAAACAACAGGACAGGTCAGCTTGCTATAATACTATAAATAAACAAAAGCCAGCAGGCAGCACCTACATCTGGACTGATAATAAAGCGGTAGTACGACCTTGCGTAGCCCATATCACAATCGGTGCTCGTTTATGCATGCTTTCTAACTCAACATTATTTTAAAAAGAAAAGTGCGGAGGGAGGGTTATGGTCGTACTCGGGGGACAACTTAGTTGAAGTACAAAAAACACGTTAGTGTTTAAAAGCAAGGGTTCTCGCGTACTCAAATGTCGTCAAAACAAACTTTTGTACGGAAGTGGTTTCGATCGCGCAAGAAAACGCATTAGCTGAGTCGGAGAAGCCGTCTGACTGACTTCTTTCCCTCACTCTTCAACTTTTGGTTGTTTCAAGATTTTCTGAACCAGTCTCAGGTGTTTTAACAAAATGAGGAAATGTTCGCCAAGCTCCGATCAAGCATTTAGCTATTCGCGTCCCACAGCTGACATTTGCACCTATTTCAGTCTATGATGTGGACTAACGTAACCATAAAAAATAAACAAAACCCAATGAAGAACGCTGGCTTGAAAGGAAAACAATATAGCTAATCCGAGCCTGAGTTTTCATGCGACGATCCGGAAAGCGCGGCGCGACTGCAGCTTCCCGCTAGCCGCACTCGCTCCGCGCTTTCGAGGCTGTTGTCGATGATTCTGCGCACCGATTCCTACTTAATATATCCGCAGAAGATAACTTGAGGCGATCAGAAATTCGTAACTCACACAGCAGCTGATGGAAGTGGCTCGAATCGATCGGATGTTCAACACCCGCACACGCTTCCAACACCGCCACGGTGGTGCGTCGGCTGCTAGCTATGAACCGGATGTGAATAATACCCACGAGTGCTTTGCGGCTGGAGTGGTTAATACTCTAAAACCCCAGCTACGTCAGCGGCAACGGCCGACATGTTGGATGTTTTGAGCTGCTGGAGGTTTGCAATCTGTGGAAATCTCGACGCGTTGGATGTTTTGATTCGGATGTCAAGTGGTCTTTTGGACGTTCTGACTCATTGTATGTTCTGCCATGTTAAATGTCTTGATCATACAAAACTTGAAAGTATAAAACAGGGAGGGCGAGGACGGGAACTTTCGTTTTGTGTCCATTAACCAACACGCTCGTTTTCAAGTGTAATCTTGATCATACGCGAGTCTGATTTTAGTGGGTTTCGTTAAAAACCAAAAGGGAAAAGAAACGTGCATCCCAGTTTGAGATTTTTGTGTCATACCTTTTTTGTTACTTGGTCTTGAGTTTCCACGGCGTTGGCGCTTTATTAGTTACACAACGATTATTTTCGTTCATGGATTTTATTAGCAGGCCGTGGAGTTTCTTGTTTTAAGCGAACGACATCGATAAACATCCGTTGGTGTCAAAAATACAAGGTCGGTCAAAACTAGGGGTGTGCTAATAGTCAAGCTTTGAATTCGAGTAAAATAATAATTCTCCGAACAATTCGATTCGACTTTCTAATTTGAGTATTAGAGTTCTCCAAGAATTCCATATATCTAATATGGGTACTGCTGGCAAACCTTTTGTTTATCCAGGAACGCTGGTGATATTGTGAAATTTCTCTGACAGGCCTGTGTTGGATCTAAATCAAGCCTGCATTCAGAAGCTTTGAGTAGAAAAATAATCTTGACAGAGATTAGTTTGTTTCCTGTGTTCCTCGAACGAAGCAGACATGCTCCCAGCTGCTTAGATGCGCTCACCGAATACCTGCAAACCACTCACGTCGCCATTTTAAATTCAAATATCTTACGTCATGCAGCCAGCTCTGTGCACTTTAAATTTATATTCGGTTTTCACGTCCATAATATGATAAAAATATTATCAAAGTACAAATAACCGCAGCATCTAAATGCGATTGACACAGTTATAACGTAATCAATCCATAAAATCTGAGTGATGTCATTGCAACCTTGGATACCTTATCTTGTTTTCTGTCTGCCATTATCGGATGGTTTTTGAGGCAAGAGCGTCACGAAAATGATAAGATGGCCAGGTTCATTTGCAAAAAATACCGCGTCCCCACAGCAGGAGGCGAACCAGGAGCCTCTGCTCTGTTCTCAGACGGTCTACCCCTGCACCAGCAAAGCTTCTTTTTTTGTTGTTGTTGTTCTATTGAACAAAATACTTTCAGCATAAAATTCGATACGATGTTAGTATTGACACAAGTCACTCAAGCCTTTGTGGGCCCTATAATACTATCAAACTCGCCCAGTCGGTTGGAGTGTCGGCAGTTCTATACGGTCGGTGGACGGCGCTTGAGCGACAAAATCAGAGTGACTCTGTGCAGATTCGATTCCTGGGTTGGCGTGTCGGAATTGCAGTCGCGTTATCCTTGGGCTGAATAGCAATATGAAAATTTCGTAAGAAATCGTATTGCGCTTCTCGACTGCCAGGTAATGAATCGTCGCACTATATGGACATATTATTTTTTTCAATGTTCCTTGTAGAATGTCCTAAAAGAACACGCTCACACTCCTCCCCCCCCCCCCCGCGCAATCTGGTAAGAATTTACCAGAGGTTGGCGTCGGCTCCCCTCCGCGAACGGGGACCCGAATAAAGGCATTGGAGTGAGGAGGCCACGGGGAGAGGAGCATAGGCGTAGACTTCGGGGGGGGGGGCATCGGGCTCTTGCTCCCCCCCCCTCGGGCCCGGGCCATGATCCTTTCCGAGACGCTGTTTACGTGCCATGTAACGAGCTTCTAGAAGTGGCATGTAAACAAAATAACACCCACGTTGCCTTTATTGACAAAATACATGGGAAATGGAATCCCAGCGTGCTTTCGTTTGCTTCAATCCAGTTCTGGCGCGAAGGTAACGCGCAGCCTCTCCTCCCCCACCTATGAGCGACGGCGGCAAACAGACTGCTTGTCTGGTTGCCGTCGTCGCTCAATGATGGCGGTAGCTGTCCCAAGGGTTGTGTCGACATTTGTTTGGTACCGGACACAAAACTGGGGAAACTAGATTTTAACAGCTCCGCTGTAAAAATACACGATACGTCCAGAACCACATCATCATACTCACAAGGCGTTTGCCAACGAACGCGATATCATCCAGCAGCCCATTGGTTGACTGCGGAAATTTTTATACAGCGAGCAAGTGTTTCAAAACGCACCTTTGGCGCATCGGAACGCAAGAATGTTCGCGCCAATCAAAATACAACATACAGAATCCGCAGGAACCACGGGATGACGACGCAGCCAGGCGCGCGCCGTCATTAATTGAGGTGGGTGGAAACACAAGTACATGGGCGCATTTATTTGGGAGGGGGGGTGACAAATGCACGATGTGGCAAAGGGCAGACAAACTACTTGCACACCGTCTTGACTAAGCGTCTGCAGAGCAAGCTACATCGAATCCGAGGCCTTCACCTTTTGCTGTTGCGCTCCGGTGCCACTAGTGCCAGGATGGTGTATGGCGAAACGCAGCGTTGTGCAAATGTGGTCCATTGAAACATTTCACATTTCACAGTACTGCTTATTTTGAAAAACAAAACAACTCGCACTCGTCTAAACCACCAAGAACAAATGACAGGTTGCTTGCCCCAAAAAACTATAATTTATTCTAGTCCTCATTTCTCATGCAAGCATTTCATTTACGTCATACAACCAAATGTATTCGCCGTTCAATGAAGGGTATACGGACACCTTCTAGTCTTTTGTGCTGGTTGAACTACAGCTGTTGATTTGAGGAATGCCTCGATGAAGTTCGGCAGTTGTACTGTTGACAAATGTTTTGCGAATTGGACGTAACATAGGCGGAAAACCGGAATCCTCAAACCTTGAAAGTAACCCTTAGACGAATTAACTATAGGCGAGTAGCGTTGTTTGTTCCAATGCTTAATTCTGTTTCAATCGGCGTTTCAGTGCTTGGACATAACACTGTTTGTTTTGAAATGAAGCTTTTCTGCACTTTTTGTTGGTGAAGCCGGTTCAGTATATTTTTGCGTTCACAATATTTCTCGGCACGCAAAGCAGACCGGGACCACATAGGACGATAAAGAGGACAATATCGCAAAATGTCGGTCTAGCAGACGACGCCCCAGAAAGTTAAATTGAAGGTCGTGACGTTTGCAGAATATTTGTGGGGATAACCTTGCAGAAAATTCAAGATTAACGGGTAAACTAATAGTAATATTCTCGAGTAGAAAAAAAAGTAATTTGAAGAAACGTCAGCGGAATAGAGTAGTGCCTTGCAAATAAACGTGAACATAACTATCAGCCTAAGAAAACTTGCAACATGTAGGTACATTTGTTATAAAGACGAAAAACCATAGCTCAGCGTCGGATGCAGGAACTCTGTAGTATTCTTAACGTAAATGACGTGCCAGATGTCATCGCACACGAGCATCGTAAATACGATTTCCTTACTCTAGTAATTCTTGTCCTATTAGTCACAGGTGACACTGTGATGACGCTTGTTCCGCCTTTTGTTGCGCTCGTTGAGGAGGAACATAGCAACCAGCTTTGAACACGGTGTTTCCTCGACTGCTTAAAAATCACTGTCTCCAAAACAAACAAACAGAATGGGCAGAGCAAGGAAAATGAGGTGCCCCCAGTAGAGTCTGTGAAAAACTCGTAGACGCACAGAGTGTACAACGTGTAGACGGGAACCGAAAGTCACATTAGAGTGCTATGGGGACCGTCTCCTCGATTCGCAACAACTCTCACCGGATAGGGGGATCCCGGACAGACCATGCCCACGCCAGGACCGTGTCTTCGGGTTTAGACTTGTGACAGAAGAAGAAACGTTTAAGATGCTTAGACACGAGCTCCACGATGAAAGCAATTAGGCTAAAGAGGATGCCGATTAAATACAAGTACAAATAGCGCGTGGAGGTTCGCACCACGTGTTGATCATCGCTGCTGTTGAACAGTGGAGAACCTTCCCACGCCTCTTTCCGCCACTCATAGTCTATCAGACCTGACTGCGCAATGATCCTTACAAGACTAACGAGTTCCCGGGTGTACGGGAAGTTCTTTGCAGCGAGGGCTGCTTGATAAGAAAAACTGATCGAAGCACTCGAGGCAACTAACCCATGTGCGGATGCATTGCGCAAATCACTGACGCCCAACACTCCGTCAATGAAAACGTGGGTACCCTGGCCTGCACGCTGGTAGCACTCGTTACCGCTGAGGTCACAGATGCAGGAACCAAAGGTGTCGTTCAGGGCGTCGTTTAGGGAGGTGGCGAGGGAATCACCACAAGCGGCGAGATATCTGTGCCGAAGTCGTCTCTCCTCACGCACGGAAGGACCTGCCTTGATTCGACGAGCTCCTGCAACTCCTGGGTCGTGTCGATGCTGCTCGAAACGGGAGGTACGGCGGATTCGGAGGTTAGGACCGACTGGATGTATCCGCTGATACAGGTCATCGCCAGGAGCCATAGCATGCAAAGACCTGACGTCCTCGGGTTCGTACGGGACGCTGGCAAAGGGGGACGCTTTGCCAATGACCGCAGAAAAAAGGAAGAGAGAGATGATTCCCATGTCTCCGCGCCGACCCAAGAGGCGGCGTTCAAGGCCGTGAAACACTACCACGGCTAAAACGCTCAAAAGCAGAAAACCTAGGAGCCCTTCCGACATCATGACCGCGTCAACGACACTGAAGCCCACCTTCGACTGCGCGAGACTGAAAAACCGAATGGGAATGCATTCAGTGACGGCGTTCACGAAAATAAAACGGTGCCGTTCATTCGACTCGACGGCGCCTGTCACCACGATGTCAAAGTTTTTGTGCATGATGTCCAGGCTGACCTGATCCGGGGTGTCCTCGCTCATTATGTACCGCCGAGGCAAAACGGTGATATTTAGGAGTATATTGCTTTCATAACGGCGGTCATGGGCGGAAAATTATAACTTCCGTCTGGATAGGGTCCATTAGGAGTCGTTAGCTTATCTGCGATTGCGAACACTTTTCCACGTAGAGTCGAGAATCCGCTTGTATAACCACGAGAAAAAAATGACCAATCTCAGCTGTCCTTTGCGTGCAGTTCCGATAAGTGTCGCTGGGTACATCGATGTCCAGAAAGCGTTTAACCGTAGCCAATGAACACGCGACTTCTTGAAGATCTTCGTACGGCAATGTCTCGTTGACATCCAGAAAGAACAGCCACTTCACCAAAGGCGTGTATATAGTGTCACGCTTGATGCGTTCGAGAATGGCGTTTCTTGTCAATATGGAGGACCGTGGAACCAGCACAGCCACGTTTATGTCACTTTCGGAGAAGTTCCTGAGCAGTTTCATTTCGTGATCTTGGAACTGTGTCCAAATCTGCACCAGAAGGGGTGCCTCGAACGCCCACGACAGTACCTTGTCCTGATGATCCCTTGGGGCAGTAGACAAACCGGGGAGGCACAGAATTATAGTTCTGACTCGTAGGTTCCTCAGCGTGTCAAACACGGTTCCGACGTCTGAAGGTTCACCTATTGCAAGCATTTGGGGGACGAGTATTCCTTTGAGAAAAGAACAACCACGTACTTCATGGTGGACCTCAGTGAGTTTTGACTTGGCATCTTGCTGCTCTGCGAACTGAGATGAAAGTCAAGAAACTGGCGGAAGCAACAAATAAAATATTTATAAGTGAGCCAAATGCTGCGTTTGTTTTATGGGTGCGACCTGACGAACATGAGTTGAACTTCTTTGCAACTCAATAATGCGTGGCGGTTGCCTTCCATTAGGGTCCCGCCATTATAAAGCGGGCAAACAGAACAACCATCAGCATTATCGGATATTCCTTTTCACGCGCCTGTCATTAGAAAAAAAAAAACATGCCCTGGTAACGCCGCATCGTTCTTGGAACATGAGTTTTAGCCGTTCTAAAAGTGTGAGCAAACAGTAGTGTTATTTGCAGAGAAAGTTTTGTTAACATAATGCTCCTGTATGAACGACGCCGACCGATAATATTTTTCACTGGTTCGGTTAAAACTACGGCACTTTATATCATGCATTTTATTCTTACTGGCATATTGTTCTTATCTATTAAAGGGGCAGTTCAATGATTTTAATGTTGAAAGAATTTTCAGCATGTATTTATTTTATTGTTTATTTTGGTACAAGTGAGAAAAACAGACGTCGTCTTCCCTCAAAACTATTCCAATGCAGAATCGCAAAAAAACAAAAACAAAAAACACGTTTTTTTTTTTGGGGGGGGGGGGGCCGTTTCTGGTGGTTACGGGAACCGCGATGTCGCGCCTTTGGGATTACGTGGAAGTCAACAAGACCCTTCATCCTTCGCTGCTACACTCGCCATCAGCCCCGTGGCGAATCGTCTTTTCTCTCGACCTTGGGCGATGTTAATCCTTGAAAAAGTCGACAGTAGCGGAGGGAGTGGCTGGGGGCCCTGAACTCTGAAGACACAACGTAACGGGAAGCCAGGTGATAATCCCATTGACGTCACTCGAAAGACGGCCTGAGAGTTGACGGGCTCTCCGACCTTCAATTGGTTCAAGTTTCTTAATTAAAAACCCGTCGCGCGCGAGAAGAAATGATTTCCTATTTTTTGTTTTATATGTGACAAATATGAATCCTCGCGTTTAATTGGCCAAAGTCTGAAGATCGTTGCACAGCCTCTTTCATTGATCTCTTGGGTGGTGAATCACCAAAAGGATTTTTTTAGCACCAGATCGATTTACAGCGTATTTACACCTCTCAGTTTTCTTTGGTGCTATACTGTATTTTGATGGTCTCATCTCATTTATAAATGTACCATGACATTCACACTCAATTATAGAGACTTTTTTAAAATCTATTTGAAGTAAATTTTCTTCTGTGTTGCTTAAACATTTGAGAGTATTCGAGCGTTCTACTGCCGCTGACTTTATTTCTCGCTTTGCCACCTCCCAGGATCGACTCCACTTAGCTAATACAATAACTACTTGTCATGTTCGCCAGAAGTGAATCCAGTTGAAAAAAACTCCGGGATCACAGAAGGTGTCGTGCGCGAGTTGCGAGCGCATTATGAGTTGTTATGCTTGGTTGAGGGGAGGTTTGGGATGTTTCGGATGCGTCAAACACACGACACACTCGATTCATGCGCTCCCCGAATTTATCGAAGTTACCGAGACAACTTTAAATTTATTGAGGAGAGCAGTGCGGGAGGAATAGGCTTTATGGAGAAATTTCTATGGCTTCTGCTGCTTCCGAGGGTACGTGTAGTGCCTTGTATCTTATTTGCTCTATCTCGCGTGAGTAAAAACGTTGTGGCGCCAGTGTGCGAATAGCCCCCAACCACTCCGGTCCTGAACTAAACGACGGGTTTCGCAGTATTTTCCAAATCAAATACACACGCTATCTTTTGGAAATGGCCAATTATATTGCACAGTCAGACTTAATTCACTCTTTTATTAAAATAATGATGCGAAAAAAGCTATGAAATATACGTGAGAAGGAAGTGGACCGGGGCTTCCCAATAGATGGCGCCGCTAAGTTTGTTGCCGAACAAAAAGGGGCGAATAGTGCTCTTGTATTGCGAGGAGCCCCTTGTGATAACTGTGGTAATTGCTAGGGGTGGGAGGTTCGTCGCGCCCGCTACGCTATGGCTGCTTTGCGAAGTCATGACGTCATACGTCCGCTGCGCTATGCGTTTGTGATCCGCCCCGTAACGTCTTGAGATAACGTGGGGAGCTACGCTACGTCATTCGGGAGTCCGCTCCGACCGGCGACGGTCGCCTATAGGATACCGAAGGCTCCCATGGGTCATACTTAGTCCAGCTGCTTGCGCTCCCTTTCAAATCTGAATGAAAGGTTAAAAAGCACGAACAAACGAAGACAATAAAGAAACACGGACGACAGGACAGGCGCTTCTAAAATTCCTTTCAAATTCTCCTTGTAATGCCCTATAAAAAAAAAAAAGAAATCTTTTTTTTTTGAGATGCCGAGCAAAGGTGTTGGGTTTGCGAATCTTACGGTCGAGGGTTCGATTCTTACGGAGCCTCTTGGTGAATCTCTTTTTGTTACAATTAATTATTTTGAATTATAAATAAGTATGACCAACTACGTATTCTACGAATGCCCTGGGCTGTGATGCTTTTGTTGCCTTGGCCTATATGTAACGCTTTTTCGTCAGAGTTGAGCGTAACGCTTTCCGGTTCAATGTCGTGAGAGCCATTTAAAGTTGCGAATACCCGTACCAACGCTGGAGGCCTTTTTACTCCTGCGTGGGCTACAGCGGTCTGAACGTCATACCGCGTATCCTCGTATCTGGACCACCGTTTACCACAGCGGGTTTACACTGAAACGAAAGTGTGAAATAGCATTTTAAGTGGTACCGCTTAAAGGAGCACTGACAGGTCAAAATCATATTTGCTTTTAATATCTTAAACGAGTGAAAACGATGCCTGGACATTAATTACCCTCATACTTCGAAAGCTAAACCTCCAGTATTTGTGATGTAAAAAAAAAAATCCAAAAGCCGAATTTGAAGTTTTTGCGCGATCTGCGCGAGTGCAGTGACGTCAAAGATTGAGTCATCCTGCAACTCGAGTTTCTCTCACGCCTCCGAGCCGTTCCGACCCGAAGAGTGGTGTTCGCCCGCGTCCCGCGAACCACCGCTCTTCTCCGTGCGTTACGCCTATCGCTTTGAGCAGACGACGCTTCACTTTAAACTTCGAAATTCTTTTAGGACCCTTTCAGCAATCTCAATTTTTTTGAAACAGTGTGAGAGCGAAGAGAACGCGCAGTGTACTTCTGTGAGCGATGTAAGGGGCCACGTGGCGCCGGTTTGGTGGCGAAAGGCTGCACCGGCGGTCACAACGGAAACTATACGGTACACTAACACCCGATCCAATTTTTTTTTATTTTTTTGACCGTTTGACGAGTTGTTTTGCCATACACCTAAAAAAGAAAACTTCGTCCTATTCTCTGACTCACCGATCATCCTCACTAATATGTGCCGAGCGCCGAGGCGCCGCCATTTTTTTCCCAGGGACGACAAAAAGCCAGGAGGCGACATCTCTCCGAACTCTGATTTTTTGGTATTTTAAAAAGATGGGCCGTAGTGCGTTCGCAATAGCGTCAAAAAAAAAAAGAAGAAGAGAAAGGTTTTACGAATTTTGTTAATAAATATGATAGAAATATCGCTTACAAAGCTTCTAAATGTCATAATCGATTACGCCACAAATAAAAAAAAGAAAGCGTGGAGGTGAGAAGAAAGTGAGAAGAACGTCAAAAATTAAAAAAGAAAGCGCGCGAGGGGAAGTGTTTTTTTTTAGGTTGTGATTATTTTTTGCGTGTTTATTACTACAATTTGCATCGTTTTAGACCAAAAAAGAAAAATGATTTCCGTTCGGACGCAGCGGACGCTACGAGCTATCCCAGCCAATTCCGCTCTGTGAACGTATAGCCGCTTTGCGCGCGTCGCTGTGCCCCCGCTCCAAGGTCACGTGACACTCACATCGCCTTGGATTGGCTCCGATGGCTCGTAACGTCCGCTGCGCTGAGAAGTAAGGTGAAACGGGGTATACTTGGGCTGGGAGTAGTACAATAGACTTCTTCCAAAACCGACGCGCCCCATCGCGGCGAAATACCACGCAGTGCACTCTGGGAACTAGTTGGGCACTCAGTTTCGGTTTCGACTGAGCAGCTTCATCTCATGCGATCACGCCGCGACCGAACGCGCTGCTTGCGTTTTCGACTATCTGACTTTTCACGAATGTACAATACACTCACTCATGAGCGATACAAAAACAAAGACCGGGGCATTTTCCTTGTTTCCCGAAACACCGGATATTGTGCGTGCGTATGCAAACGTAGTAAGACGTGGCTTAGTCACCTCACCCCACGAGTGCATCTTTGAGCTCGTGTCAGTAATCCCGTCTAGTACCAGTGAACTTAGAAGTGAACTACAGCTGAAATTTGATCACCTTGAGCCCTACACATATTTTGTTTGCCAAACGTCCGCTTCTTGTTACTTCATTGGGCGAAAAGCAAGCCGCATCCTCACAGGAGTATCAAAGTTGAGCCAGCGTTGGCGCATTAACTTTAAGGAAACGCAATAAATTCGACCTCACTACTGCACAAAAGTTACTATTGTGTCTTCCTCGTGTCATCATATATCGCCCACTCAAATTTTATGTTGATATAAGATTAAGTTTTCGCAAACGCTGAGATCGGCTAGCTACGACGGTGGCCCTAACAAGCGTCCCCTACTCCTCGCTAAGCCTTTTTGGACGACCTTTACTGACGCCCAAGATCTGTACCTGAACGGTGTGTCTGAACTTATCTCGGCATATTCAGCGAGGAAGAAAGCAAACACATAACAAATATTATGGCCATTAGCAACCGTCAAATGCGCTTTGAATAATTTCGTTCGTTTTGCGCACCGGGGTTCGTGCCCGTCCGGCGCACTTCCACCGAATGGTGCGACATTCTTCACACAAGTGCTCGACTTTTGCTTTCTTAAAACAGTTTGTATGTGCGAATGTGCCTATATGATTGCAGGATAACTTTATGCGTATACGCGATGTTGACTATTAGTAAAATGCAAGCGGTTGGGGACTTCACGAATTCATGCAGTGCTGCGGGGCAGCACAGATAAGCGATGAGAAGTGTGTTCAAATGGAGCTTTTCAATGGCGACTCCGAGTTTTACCTCGCGTACCCAGGCGTATTAAGAAAAACAATAATTGCAAAAAGTTATATTTCGTCTATGGACGCACGAAACAACCAAACTTCCTGATCAACCAAACTAATGTGAAGGCGCGAGCTCGATGTATGCATACTTACTGGTGTCTACAGCTTGTTGACTCGTACACAAGTAAGATCCCCGAGCTTCGCAGCGTCGAGTTCCCAGCACTGGCTAGTCCACATACCTCGAAACGCTAACAGAAAGGCTCAAGTACAAGAATACAACAAGGATGCGTTAAGACAAGCTATACGTCTCGGGCGTGTGCTAAAGCTTTGAGGTCTGGCCATTTAGGTTAGTTTAGAGACCACAAATGACGCTCTCGGGACCAGAAAACATAAAATAACGGCCGTTTATAGTTCACGCTCAGTGTATAATCTCTTGTCGACGTGTCGATCGAAACCGAAACCATGGCACTGTCCTCCCTGGCCAACTAGTTCCCAGAGCGCAACGCGCGCCGTGTTGCATGCAGGGCTTTATGGAAGTAGTCTATTGGCGCTGCAAGTGGTAGCATTTGGGCTGCAAGTAGAACGTTTGAGATTGCAAGTGATAGCATTGGGACTGGGGTTGTCCTGGCACCACTGTGGCGGCAAGTGGTGGCATTGGGGTTGTGAGGGGTACAGTTCGGGTTGCACGTTGTGCTACTGGATGGACTGCAGGCAAAGTAGATAAAGTTATTGATTTACTTTGCGTGGTAAACGAAAAGTTAAATAGATATTATTTATTTGATTTGTATCAGGTTAATTTGAATAAAATCGCTGGAGCTAGGAAAAGCGATTCTTTATTCTTACATGTATCTTAAACATAATACACTGATTGATCAATCCGACCGGTACTAATGCGGAAGAAATAATTATTCTACATTTGGATTTGTGAAGTACAGTTTAATTAACAACACTTTACTGATGAAAACCCCCATACTTGAACAAAAGCAGTTTGGTACGTTTAGTTAGTGAAAAAGTTTCATTTTCTTTTTCATTCGCGTTCTGAGTAGAACGAAGGCGAAGGTATAAAGAATGCTCATCGCTCTGATTTCCTCAGAAAAGCACCGCTTCTTGCTACTGTGTAGCCTGCTATAAATCCTTCCTAATTGGCGATTGTTTTTATTTAGATACAAACAAGTGCAGATAGAAAACATCAAATGATGGACAAACGGTAAATAATAATTATTTTAGGGGTTATTTTTACGGGAAGGTAACATCTAAGTCATCACTAGTAATGCCAATATGATTTAAATCACGATTTAAATCATCTTGATTTTTCTTCTAAAACATGGCTGCAAGTTGTACTGCTTGGGCTTCAAGTGCTACCTTTTGGGCCGCGAGTAGTACCACTTGGGCTGTAGGTGGTTTCGCTTGGGTGACTCTGCCACTGGGTCACAAGCGTTTTTCTAAATTTTGAAGCATCTTTTGGAAGCGTGCGACAAGACAATGGCGCCATGGTGCAGCTCCTAGCAGAAGTATTTTGTATTGAATGCGGCCAGACTGGCATAGACAACCTGTGTAGCAGCCAACCTTTGTTTTTGTAGTAAATGTCAGCTTACCTGAGCACAGCGCTATATAATAAGTTCGGGGCCACATACGGCGCTAACGTTTTCTACACGAGACCTGAAAATTGAAAACACAGATTCCCTCCATGCGAGCAAAGAGCAATCACACAATGAGGGAAGGGAAAAAGACTTCTATGTAGATTTAATCAATTCCTAGCACTTGTGAATGTCATCCCTTGGTGATTGCGGCACAGCGAACACACAAACGCTTCGTAGGGGCATCTTCCAACCCAGGTAAAGGAAATAGAGACACTTAAGACTGTTTACGTATAGGAATGCGAAAGGGCATTATAGCCCCGCTGCTGAAATGTTTCGCTCAGGCGGTCACATCACGCTCCCCCACTGCGCAGGCGCGGCACCCCCGCCGGTTTCACGGCTCCCGTGTCGAAGCATCTGCGTTGCTGTGCTTTTCTTTGGGTTTTTGTCTCAGGCGCGTCCACTTTGGCCTTGAGCGGCGCGCGTTTGATGTATATTTATGGCCATCTTTCGGGCACAACGCCTACGCCTCCTTTTCCCGTAATGGGACATATGAGACTTTCGCCTTAAAACATGGACGAATGCTGCTGCCGTTGTCGATCACAACTGCGGGACACACGATTGAACTCGAGCTTCGAGCAACTGCGGCGAATCGAATGACGAAAATCCCACCCAGAG
The DNA here is from genome assembly GCA_037355805.1 of Ixodes ricinus. Classification (NCBI taxonomy): domain Eukaryota; kingdom Metazoa; phylum Arthropoda; class Arachnida; order Ixodida; family Ixodidae; genus Ixodes; species Ixodes ricinus. Next base: position 143,589 of record JAZHYW010070331.1, read on the forward strand.
CAACGCTGGACTCGGGTAGGTTTCGAATGTCAAGGTGCCAAGCCTTTATTCCGGCGCCAGATCGTGAAACACGGCCGCAGGAAGTCGCAAATGGGGCGAAGACGCTGCTGGCACATTAGAATAGGCAGCGAGCAGTGCTTCACTATGCGGATTAAGTTGGAGGCTGTCACCGGTGGCGCCGCCAAGCTCTGCCAAGGTGGAGCGGCGCCCCCTCCCCCATCCCCCTATAAGTGTCGCACGCTTCCAATAGTCAATGACATGTTAGGAATCCAGTTGACGTTCCGTCTCCGGCGCGAGCTTTCTGCCTCTCGTAGCATTTCGTCTCAAACTAAAAAAAAAAAAAAAACAAGGATAAAGTCAACGAGTGCGTGCTGGATGCGAAGCTTCTACTGGTATAAGGGTAATAATCCCCAGAGAAGGAATTATTACCGTTATACCGTTAACAAGGGGAAAAAGGACAAACAAAAATCTCAAAACACAGCTAGATGACTGGTGCGCGACTGAAAAAACCCGGCTGGTCCTGTTATCGAACCAAGAACCTCCCCATTTCCAGTGCAGCCCTTTACCTACTGAGCTAACCAGGTGTTAATTAGACGTCAATAGAGCAAACGGGTTTTAACAGCTGCCACCAGTCTAACACCAACAAGGGCAAACGGCCTGCATTTCAAGGTTATGATGATAATAAAATTAATGCAAAGATGCAAGAGAGCTGGACAAACGAGCTGGTAGTTCGAAGTCGTCTGATCAGGTGCTCGTCGAAATTTGAGAAAATATTACAGCACCATCGAGGTAGACAAGGCAGCTCTGCCCTTTCAGGCATGCCAGCCAGCACCGTGTTTATGACACGCTGGAAGGTTCTTGGTGCTGTGTAAAGTCCGAAAGGCTTTAAACTCGTACAGCCCATCGGGCGTGACGAAGGCAGTCTTCTCGCGGTTACGTTCATCGACTTTGATCTGCCGGTAGCCACTCTTCAAGTCAACCGACGAAAAGTAGTGAGAGTGGCGCAGACGGTCAAGAGTAAGGTCGATGAGGGAAAGCGGATAGACGTCCTTCTTTGTTACCGCGTTTAGTCGCGGTGGTCTACGCAGTATCTCGAAGTTCTGTCCTTCTTCATTATCAGGATGACTTGGGACGCCCACGGATTGCTTTAAGGCTGGATGATGTTATCGTCGAGAATTTCTTGAACCATGTCTCAAATCGCTTTCCTCTGCTTCATGGAAACACGGTGCGACGACTGGTGGACAGGGTGCGCATCGTCGTCGGTAATGATGCGCTACTTCGCAACTGCTGTTTGGCACTTTCGACAACGTCTCAAAACAGTCCTTGAATTCGGACAAAATGTCAATAAGTTACTGTCGTTTTGTAGCTGGGAGCTCAGGATTGACGTTGAGCTGCGAGGCCGGTGTGCTCTTGTGTTGCGTTGGCGAGAATTCCTCTGAAATTGCAGTGGTGTCGGCTGGGTCCCGGAGGTCCTCGATGTGGCCGAAAGTGGTGCCCTTCGTAAGGTGTTGAGCCCCCTGTCTAAAGTTTGTCACAAGCTCCACGGGACGTCCATTATCAAGCTCCGTCACACCCCTGACGACGCCGATTTCTCTTCCCAAGAGAAGTTGAACGCTTCTTTCTAGCAGGGCTGCGCCGCAAGCGACTGCATCAGTTTTGATGAGTACTAAAATACTCGACCGCGGCGGAAGGTTCGCATGGTCATCGAGGACCCAGATTGCGGATTATAACACATAGTGTTCCTTGATTTATCCAGCCTTGATTTATCCAGAGGGTGATATCGTCGGCGTATATGGAGTAGTTTATGTCTGGTATGGGAGCTAGCGCCCGATTATGTGGCACATGGAGAGATTGAAAAGAGAAGGCGAGAGTACTGAGCCTTGTGGAATGCCGCGCTGGGAGTGATCGAAGGTAGGGTATGTGACTCCACTTAAACTGAGGGTATATATGCGTTCGCGAAGAAAGCATCGGACATAATTATAGAGCCTGGTGCCGCAACTGGTTGCCTGGAGCTCTTCTAGAACACTGTCGTGATGGACGTTATCGAGAGCCTTGTGGAAATCGATTGCGAGAATTGCCTTCAACTGAGCTGTGCTGGGAGTGGAGAATACTGCCTCCTTGAGCTGGAGGAGCGCGTTCTGAGTCGAGATGTGTTTCCGATAAGCAATGAGGGAGTGTGGAAAGTGTTGTGTATTGTCTAAGAGAGCGTGGAGTCGGCGAAGAATGACTCGCTCCATAAGTTTTCCGGCACATGAGGTAATTAATATGGGACGAAGGTTTTCAGTATCATGTGGTATGCCGGGTTTGTGGATGAAGGTGATCATGGCCGTCTTCCACTCGTCTAGGAGTAAGCCAAAGCACCAGGACTCATTCATGAGTGTGAGTAGGTGCTCGTAATCCTGATCTGTGAGGTTGCGCAACTGCTGCGGTGTGATTCCGTCGGTTCCCGGAGCCGTGTTGACTCGGGTTTCCGCTACTGCCTGTTCGGGTTCGGCGAGTGTGATGTACTTCGACAAGGAGTGGTCGTCAGGTTTGCGCCCGGCGTAGTCGTTGTACGCGGGCTGCATGGGAGTGGTGATGTGCTTGTTACGGAGAGCCTGAATAAGCTGGTCGGGTGTTGTATATTCATTGAGGAGTTTGTGTAAAGAGGTGCGTGCGGCCGTCTTGGACTGAGACGGATTAACTAGACTGCAGACTAGACGCCACCCGGTGGCATGATGCAGGGTATTGCTAAGTTTGTCACAGGTGCTCAAACAGTGCTTTTAGGTAAGAGAGTCTGAGTGGGTGGCTATTTCGTCCTTGACGAGGGAGATGCGTTTGCGTAGGCGGCGGTTGCACTTGTTGCACTTCCGCCTGCGAATGAGGCTATGACGAGCTTCCTACAGATAGAGAAGGTGAGCGTCCACCGCCGGTGCATCGTTTTGTTGTCGTAATTATTGAGAGTAGAGCTGAGTGCGATGATGAATGTGTCGCATTCACATGTGGTGGTCGTCGAAGGGGAGGAATCATGCGGGTCGGTGTCCTCATAAAATGTTGTCCATTCAATTGTTTTCAGTTTTTTGCAATTGGCTGCTTAGAGAATGATCTTGATGAGGGTGTGATCGCTACTGAGCGTGTCATGCGCGTTGGTCCACGTGGCCTTCGTCGGACATTTTAGAAGGGTGAGCTCGGGAGTAGTGTCCCGTTCCACTGAATTACCGTGACGGGTGGGTGAGTCGAGATCATTAAGGAAAGAGAGGTGTTCATTCTGAATCATGGTTAAGAGTTTGTTACCTTTGGGATTGTCCTTGCTCTAACCCCATGCCGCGTGAGACGCATTGAAGTCACCTGCAACAAGGTACGTAAAGAGTCTTGTGGGGCAGAGGCGGGCCGTCAATCCAAGGAACTGGACTGCTTCGGGGGACAGTAGGTATTTGTTACACACACGCGGTGGGCCAACTTTTTGCCGAAGGGATGAGAGAAGAGAGTTCAAATGTGTGGCTGTATTGCGTGTGTTGAATGGCGATGATTGCAAGGTCTTTTCTTCAGTGAGGACACTACCGATCAAGAAAATAAATATGTTCGTACCTTTGTTCAAAACTCTGTGTCACGTCCGTGTCATGGGCTAAACAGCCTCGCTGGTCATCCACCTTCGCAGAGTGGAATGGCTCACAATTATTTGTTCAGATTATCTATCCTAACACAATGCATTACCGCGAAGTTGTCATCGCTGCCCATATAGAGTGCTCTTTTAAATGTGTCACTACTTCCGCTCTCGAAACAATTCTACTTGTCATTTTTGTCACCCAGAAACAAAAATTCGGTTCACATATCAGTGCGGGTGAAAAATAAATCGGTTTAACGATAAGCTTTTTTCTTTATTAAACATTTTAGCTCTTTACTGGGAGCAAGGCCACAGGAGCCTACCGTGCGCGCAGGTGTTACATCCTTATCATGTTTAATTCTGGAAAACGTAGGGAAAACGACAAATTTAGAAAGGGCTAGAAATCAATCCGTTCGTTCCTACGATTAATGACGCAATATAAAGCAGCCCCCACATACTGTGCAGTGCTGACTATCGCTTAACAGATAGTCCAGTATAACAACTAGGGCTGGGCAATTGATCGATTAACCTTCCGATTAATCGATTAAGGCTTTAATCGCGATCAAACTTTTTAACCGGTTAATCGGTTTTTTAATCGGTACTCAAAAAGAAGTCAACTGGACGCACGCATGGCTCTATTCTGGACGACCTGCCCAAACTAGGGGTGACTCATGCCCCCCCCCCCCTTTAAGGAAAACGCTGCGGGCGTGTATCCGGTCGTTCTGTCTCGAGCGGTGTTCCATTACCAGCCAGGTGTTATGAGCAAGGTTCAATTCTCGCGCTCGCGAAGCGTCACGTGTTCGAGGATATACATTACAGTTCTGCCGAGGCCAGACGAACAAGCCGGGCTCGCAATTGATCCCTTCACGACCGCGAAACTTCACGTGTTGAGGATCTATTACACATCCTGCCCAGGCAAGACAAACAAGCAGAAAAACAAGCTGGGAAGCTAACAACGCCATTGACGCCATGGTTACTTGTTCCAGTATTCGGCCCGTAAAAATGGACGAGTTCACGCTGGAAAGTTTGGGCTTTACGTAAACTCCAGCGGTGAAGTTTTTAACTCGAAGGAAGTCCACTGCATCGTCTTCAAAAAGCCGTTTTCGTACAGTGGAAGCGTAAGTTCGCTTCAGTATCACCTTCGAGCGAAGCACCCATGTACGCCGCTGCAGCAAGGACCATCCGCCAAAACGCAGAAAACAATCAACGCCTTCTCATCGAGGCCCCTTTCTCTGAAAAAAGAAGAAAGCATCGCCCAAGCCCTGACTTCTTGTCTTCCTGTCGGAGAATGTGGACAAACTTCTTTGTCTTCGGAGCTGGAGCAAAAATATGTGAGCCTTTGAATCGTTGAACTATATATGTATCCTCAATTATAAATAAATGTCCTTTGCGCCATGTAACAGAGAGTAAACTAAGTCTTCCAAGGCAAGACGAGTTGTTGCATTCTTCTTAATATATTATTTATAAAAATCAACGCAACCGATTAATCGATTAATTAATCGATTAAAGGGTGGCGATTAATCGGGTTAAAATTTTTAATCGACGCCCAGCCTAATAACAACTCAGTTACTATAGACCTTCCAAAAAAAAAGGACTCCTGGCCGGTTCTATTTTCAGTGTTCGAGCGTATGGCGCGTGGTTTACTCGCTTTCCGAAGCAACGAACATGCGCGTGCTAGGTTGACGAGATCGCTCGCTGGGCTGAGAACGTGTGAATCTTCGAATGGTGTGTAGACCCTGTGATGCCTATACTCGTTTCACCTTATGTTGTACCACAGCGAAGGCTCAAAGCGCGAGCTCATAGCGTTGGCAGCTGCCCTTAATGCACGAGAGGTTGTGCCACCGAGACGAGCCCTAGAGGAGGGAGCTCGCGCTTAGCCTTTCCTGCGGTGCGTCATAAGGTGAAATATAGTATAGCGCGGCGCCACTCGCGCATAAACAGAAGAGCATCGTTTTGCCTGCGGGGTCGCGTGATCTTTAAGCGCGCGAACTCATAGGACTGCGAGCGGCTGAGGGCGCAAGCCAGACTTTGATGTTTTGGAAAATATACCAACGAGTATTCGGGCTGTAGTGTCTCTTGACTACGCGGATACGACACTGGCAACGAGAATTCAAGAGCCTGCGACGCCTGGAACCTCCGACCGCGAACCATGTCTACTCAAGAATAGAAACCTTTTCAGGCAAGTCATGGGCCTCGTGGATTGAACGTCTGGGTTTCTACTTCGTTGCGAATGGCATCAACGCCATGGACAATAAGCGAACACTCCTACTCACGCTCTGCGGTCCCGAAACTTGCGAGATCGTACGAGCGTTGGTGGCACCCAGAGGACCCAGGGACGTCGATTTCGACGAACCCGTGACAATCCTCGGCGCTCACTTTGATCCTCGACCGTCAGAGCTGTAAAGCCCGTACAAGTTTCAGTGCCGAGACCAACTACCGGACGAGTCGATCAACAGCTACGTTGCGGCACTCAAACATCTGGCGGGTGACTGCAATTTCGGCATGCTGGCTTCCACAACTACGCGCGTGATGTCTAGCGCGGCGCCACAATCGGCATCGCAGGAACCAACGTCGCAACAGGCATCCCGTGCAGCGGCTACGGCTGGGCAACCAGCAGCGCCACAACGGGACACCAAACTGCCGTTGGACGTGACGTTGAGTGACAGGTTTGTGTGCGGCATCCGCGACGAGCTTCTGCAGCAACGCCTGTTCGCAGAAAAAAGATTTAACGTTCTCGAGCCCCTTAGATATCGCCATCCGAGCAGAGATTTTCTCGTAACAGCAACAAAGCATCAAGAAAAGAGACCTCCAGATCAACAAGACAGGGGCAGCAAACAAAGACGCTGCTCCAGGCAACAATCGACAGTGCTATTGATGCACAGGTCAGCATAACCCACAGAGATGCCAAATTAAAAATACAGTGTGTCGCTACTGCAAAAAGCTTGGACACATCGGAAAAGCATACATTGCGAAGAAAAAGCAACAAGGCAAACCAGCTTACATGAAAACTAACCACAATGTAGCAGCGACTGAAGTGGTGAGCCAGCCAACGTGCTCATCTAGATGTTTCTGCAACGAATTGAACAAGCTACACACGCCAGGGGGCGTTCCGAAGCTCCATGTTTCCCTTAAGATTCAAGGTAAACCACTTCAGTTCAAGGTCGACTCCGGCGCTGCATGTTCGTTGATCACCGTATAAACATTTCGCTCAACCTGGCCCAAAAATCCACCCAAGCACACGAAAGACGACTTGGAACTCTACACTTGGAGCGGTGAAGGCCTAAAACTTCTTGGCTCACTTCAAGCATGGGTATGCTTCAAGTCAAAAGATTACCTCCTGCCGCTTAAGGTGAAGAAAGGATCTGGCTGCTGCCTTTTGGCAAGGGATTGGTTCGACGCTCAACATCCGAGTGGAAGGAATAAACCAGGTGCAGCATCAGACCGCACGACCAGAGGTGGAGGAAGTCCTTCAACGACATCTTAATATGTTCCAGGACGACATCTCTGGATACACGGGACTTCGGTACGATTGGAGCTAAAGGAAAGAGCTTCACCGAAATTTTGCAAAGCTCGGCCGGTTCCTCTGGCGCTCCGGTCAGTGGTAGCAGACGAGCTCCAACAGTTCCAGAGTCAACGAATAATTGAGCCGGTCCAACACTCTGCATGGGCTACGCCACCTGTACTCGTCCGAAAGAAGAGCGGAGCCATCTGACTTTGTGGCGACTACCGGAGCACGGTAAACGCCGCATAAAAAAAATGACCGCATCTCCACTTTGTGAATTATGTTGATTGGAGCGAAGCTTTGGTGGTGCTGATGATACTGATTTTGTTCATAGGTAGTGCTGATGGTGCTGATTTTTTTATTGCTCATAGGTAGTGCTGAGTTCCGGGTTGCGCTTCGACTTCATTATCACTGCTTTATGGTCGGTGAAATGCGGAGCCAGTGGGTCTTTTAGCGAATCAGCTTGGGTCGGCTAGAAGCCGTGGGAACGCATCTCCACCATTTAAGTCAACGGTCCATGTCAGAAAGAGAATGTGGGGTATGGAACGTGGTTATATACGCATTTGAGCATTTGACCGCAGCGCCCTCTCGTCTATAAACGTTGAGCCAATGCATGCAAAGTTTAACGCGGTTATATACGCATTTGACCGCAGCGCCCTCTCTTGTATAGACGTTGAGCGGCTACGTGCAACGTTTCATTCATGACAGAAACCCCGGCTCTTGAGTTACTACCACATCTCAGAGCCCCCTACTCGTCCCGCAGCCGTGGCCGAGTGGTTAAGGCGATGGACTAGAAATCCATTGGGGTCTCCCCGCATAGGTTCAAATCCTGTCGACTGCGCAAACATTTTTTTCTTTTTTTAAGAAGACATATGGGATGGCAATCGATGTGAGCACGGACGCCGGACGGACAAGGCTAGACCCTAAGGAGCTTCGCCCCTAAAAAAGCCAGCCATCCTCTACCCCCACAGGAGAAGTGCTGTCGAACCTCAGAGGAGGAACTGTTTTCTCAACCCTGGACTTGTGCCAAGCATACCAGCAGCTAAGGGTGACGGACGAGACGGCATCAGTGGTTACAATCAACACTATCAAAGGACTGTACAGGGTGACGCGACTTCCGTTCGGGATCTCAGCAGCGCCCGCGATTTTTCAGCTTATGATGGAAACGTCACTCGCTGGCATAGACGGAATAAGCGTATACCTTGATGACATCCTCATCAGTGGCGCGACCAAAGAACAACACGCTGAACGCCTGGAACAAGTGCTATTCCAGCTAGACAGCACCGATCTGAAGCTCAAAAAAGAAAAAAAATGCAAGTTCAAAGTCACCGAAGCTACATAGTATGGCGCACCGTGCATTCACGAGGGCGCCCATCAAACCATTTAGCCATCTTGGCCGCGAGGCAGCTATGCAGTTGCCTCGCCTCAGACACGATCACATGGTCGTGTCGCCGCGGGGTCGATCGGGATCTCGAATTCGGCTCCCGACGTGCCGCTTTCTCTCCTAGCCACTGGATGGCGCTGCAGGCGCCCCATGGCGGGCGAGGAGAAACCTCCTCGCCCATCGATCGATATAGTCGGTGTAACCAGGAGGCGAAGGGCCTCTTAGGATTCGAGACGGCAACGAAGACCAGGCAAGTGTGCGCGACCGGATCTAGGGCAATCGCGGGACACGAGGCCTGGGGGCCCTCTTTGTGTTTAGCTCGGACTTTACGGGCGAGTGTGAATATTAGTGTGATGTCGCGTGTCTTTGTATATTAGATTGAGTGTTTAATTGTAGCGTTGTGTTTTATGTACCAATAAACGGGGAGCGGAATCCCGCTCCCGTGAAAGAACCAGGCTGGACTCTGGTTGTTGACGGACCACGTGGGAAACGGCGTATCGGCGGTGGTACGCGAATTCCTACAAATGGCGCATCAACGTTGGGGCAGGCGAGCCGTAATTACGGTCGCAACGTCCGTCGACGACACTGCGTGAAAGTTTACGCGGGGCGGTCCCCCTGGTTGGCGGGTCTATACCGCGGCACTGCGAAGGTGGGAAGGGTACGTCCAAACAAGTGTTCGAGATGGCCACGGGTAATTTCGCCCTCACAGATTTAATGTTTTTGGCCGACGTCGCGACGTCGACGGGGCTGGCGGAGCGAAACGCCGCGGCGATGACCGCAGCGCTGAGTCCGGACACGCCGACGGTGTCGCCGGTGGTGTCTATGCCGCAAAGCACGGAGATGTCCCGTGAATCCACGGCGTTGGTTGCGGCGTTCGCGCACGCCTTACAGAGCATGCAGAGGGAAACGCCGACGCCGAAAACCCTCATCCGTATTCCGGTGCCGGAGTACAGCGGACACAGCGATCGAGCTATGAGCGCGACCGACTTCTTGCTGGCAATCCAGCGATATCGGAAGGCTACCGGCCTGACCGAGAAGGAGACGCTAGGCAGGGTTCTGCCGGTGGCTCTCGTAGGCCCGGCGGCCACGTGGCATCGCCTTGTGGGCGAGTCAGCCGGAACGCTCGACGAGTTCACCGCCCTCTTCCGACAAGAATTCTTGCCGGCAGACTACCTGCCAAGAATGCGCAGGGAACTGGAGGAAAGAACGCAGGCTCCCGCTGAGCCCTTCGCGGAGTACCTGCGAGCAATGCAGGAACTCCTGCAGATTGCCGATCCGAATGGCTACGAACCAGGAGCAGGTCGAGCGGGTGGTGAGGCAGGCGCATCCCACCTTTTCGCGGTATCTGCGTGGGCGCCCATTCAGAAGTCTGAGTGAGCTCGCACAGGAGGCGCGCAGGGTTCAGGCCGACATACTGGCGGAGCGCAGGTACCACCTTCCCCCAGCACCGACCGACACGCTCGAACCCCGATGCGCTTGGCACGGGCCGGTGCCACGTGGGTATCGACGGGGGAGGCCGCAATGGCGGCGGCCAGCGGTGAGCCGAGCGGAAATCCCTGGGAGCTCACGGACGGCGCCTTGGAGCCAGGATCGCTCCTAGGAAGGAGCGCGGCCGTCCACGCGACGGAATTCCGGCCGACTGGCGCACCACGGATCGCCGCAGCACAGGAGCAGACTGCCGCCGACCCGCTGCCACAAAGGGGTGAGCGCATCGGACGTTCCACTGGGGAGAATTCTATCCCAGGTTGGCGAGGCCGCTGCTTTCGGTGCCACGAAATCGGGCACTATAGGCGCGACTGCACAAGGGAGATTTCGGGAAACGGAGGAGGCCGCCGATAAAGTTATCGGCGGCGAAACAGACCAACGAGCGGGTCCCCGACATCCCACCGACGGTGTGCGTGCCGACGGCGTATCGAGTCGGAACAGCGACACGCACCGCGGCCCCATTTATTTCCCTGACAGTGGCGGGAAAGGAGTTCGCAGCTCTTCTGGATAGCGGGGCTAGTGCGTCGCTAATTGGGGACGAGGTCCTCAGGCATCTCCAACAGAAGTCCGTTCGGGTGAGGCATGGGGAGACCACTTTCCAGTTGGCTTGTGGGTCGACGACTTCGAGGGGAGCAGTGCGTCTCGTGGTACGTTGGAATCAACGCGCGCAGAGACAGCGGTTCGTCCATTTGGCCGGGCTGACGGTGCCCATCATTCTTGGACGGGATTTCCTGGCCAACACCGGCATCATCATTGACGTGGCAAGTGGCGGGTACCGAGAGGGGCACAGGCACCCCTTTCAAGTGTCCGAGAAAGCTCCATGGGGACCGTGGCGGCAGCGCTGGGAAAAGCGACAGAACAGGAAAGAACCGACCGCTACGACGCCATGAGTCACCCAACTCCGAGCTCCGTCGCGCACTGCGACGCAATGGGCCACCCGTTGGCCAATGCCGATGGACTGTCCGGACCAGAGCGAGAGGTTGGCGGCTTTGCTGCACAACTTTGACGAAATGTTCACCGAACAGCCGGGCTGCACCAAGCAGGTGCAACATCGCATTGAAACCGGGGACGCGCGCGCTTGGAAGTCCAATCCGCGTCCTGTGAGCCTGGCCAAGCGAAAAGCGATAGATGCCGCAGTCGATGAGCTCTTGGAGTCGGGAATCATTCGCCGGTCATCAGGACCCTGGGGATTCCCGGTGGTTTTGGTGCCAAAGAAGAACGGAACATCGAGACTTTGCGTCGATTATCGGCGCTTGAACGCGGTGACCGTAAAAGATGCGTATCCATTTCCGAGCATCGAAGAAATCATCTCGAATCTGGGGACGGCGAACTATTTCACTACCCTCGACGCAAGCAAAGGCTACCTCCAAGTGGAGATGAGCCCGGGCGACGAAAGCAAAACTGCATTCGTGTGTCACCGAGGCTTGTTCGAGTTCACTCGGATGCCGTTCGGATTAACAGGTGCACCGATGACATTTCAGCGGTTGATCGACGGGGTGCTCGGAGATGCCAAGTGGCAGCACGCGCTCGCGTACCTGGACGACATCATTGTGTACTCGGAAACTTTCGAGGACCACCTTCGTCACCTCGAGGACGTGTTGCGCAAACTACGGATCGCCGGCCTCACACTAAACCCGACTAAAGCCCAAATTGGAGCTTCTGAGATCAGCTTGTTGGGATTCCGGATCGAGAGAGGAAAAGTTTCCCCCGACGCGGACAAGTTGCGGGCGATCTTGGAGTTCCCAGTCCCTACCGATGTCGGGGGAGTGCGCCGTTTTCTCGGCATGATAGGATACTACCGAGCCTACATCCCGAACTGCGCAGCCATGCAGGCACCCCTCACGCAATTGCTGAGGAAAGCGGCTCCCTGGAGCTGGGAGGCGCCGCAGGAGGAGGCGTTCCTCCAGCTGACCGAGGCCTTGGCGCGTACAGCATCCCTCAAACTACCAGACCTGAATAGGCCCTTCACGATCCAGACGGACGCCAGCGACCAGGGTCTCGGCGCGGTACTCTTGCAGGAGGCAGAGGGAGAGATCCGCCCGGTGGCATTTGCCAGCCGGGCGCTGAACCCGGCGGAGAAGAACTACACGGTGAGTGAGCGCGAATGCCTCGCCATCATTTTCGCTCTTAAGAAGTTCGATCATTATGTCGAGGGGACGGAATTCACGATCGAGACGGACCATATGGCCCTCGCGTGGCTCTCCCGAATCAAGGAACCCGCCGGAAGACTGGCGCGCTGGGCCTTGACACTGCAGAAGTACGAGTACCGAATTCGGTACCGGAAGGGCACGACAAATGTGGTGGCCGACGCGCTCTCCCGCGCACCCGTGGATCCCCCACCGCGCGAGGCAGCAGACTACGGAGGCGGTGCCATCCACCGGGAGACGGGAAATCCGCCTCGCGCTCCGCTCCCCACTGTGGCGGCGTCGCGCAGCTGGCTGAGGCGATTACCTCACTGGGACCGGCGTTCAACCGAACGGAACTGTTCGAAGCACAGCAGAGCGATTCGTTTTGTCGCGCTATCTTCGACCGGCTCAGGCAAGAGATGGATCCTGACCAGACAGGCGAAAAGACGCTCCGGCACTCCGGAACACTGAGAGGGCCAAGTGCCACTGCCCAGGAGTCAGACATTGACAGCTGACCGTCGATTCCCATCGCGATCTCAGAGTGGCAGCGCTGCGTCACTACCACGATGCGGACGGTCACGGCAGTGCACTGCAGCCGCGTTTCGCTACCTGGCCGGGCATGAAGGGGCAGCTGTGCCGGTATGTCCGGAGCTGCGCAGTGTGCCAATAGCGCAAGCCCAGGGTGGGCGGACCACCCGGCCTGTTCGAGCCCATCGTGAGTACGCGGCCATGGGAGATCGCGGCCTGCGACTTGATGGGACCCCTGCCGCGGTCAAGCGGAGGCTATCAACATGTGTTGGTAGTAACCTGCCACTTCACCGGATTCGTCGAGATGTTTCCAATGCGGAAGGTGACAGCCAAGGGAGTCCTGAGCAGGCTGTCCGAGGTCTGGTGCCGCTATCGGGTTCCCTGAGAGACTGTTGGTGTTGGGTTGCTGCTCTACCGACTGGGCGCGCGTCTTGGACTGTTCCTCATCTCGTGCGTCATCGGCCCTGCAGCTGCTGCCCTGAGACGCGGCTTGGTGTGCACCGAATGGTCCTCTTCTGGGAGACGATGAAAGGATGAGTCGCCGCTTGGACAAACACCAGCCTGGGCTGAACTCCTCGTCTCCGGGCAGCGTCTTCCCCGGCCGGAACCACAGCTCGGGGAGCCTCGATGGACGTCCGCGACGCCACGCAGGACGGTGGGTGCAGTTCTCGGTGACATTGGACTTCCAGCCCCGCACCGCTCCGGGAGGGCTGTCGCAGCTGGGTCACAACCACTGTCCCTCTCCGGCGCACCACTCCATGGGGAGGGGGGGGGGTGCAGTTTCTTGGTGGCCAGGCACACTGTTCCAGGACCCCGTTGCCCCGGAGGCCGCCGCCAAGCCGAAGTCGACACAGTCTACTGTGAGGTGTGCGGTGGCCGCGCACCCCAGGCCTTGGGCGAACTGATGAACCTCAGTGAGGACGACCCATGGGAGCAGTGGTGAGTGTGTGTGTGTGTGGGGGGGGGTCTCCACGCCAAACAAAGCGACGGTGTTCCCGAGCAGCCTGGCCGTACGTCTGAATTCCAGCGTACTTCGATTTTTAGGAGAGGGGAGTATGGCGCACCATGCATTCACGAGGGCGCCCATCAAACCATTTAGCCATCTTGGCCGCGAGTCAGCTATTCAGTTGCCTCGCCTCAGACACGATCACATGGTCGTGTCGCCGCGGGGTCGATCGGGATCTCGAATTCGGCTCCCGACGTGCCGCTCTCTCCTAACCACTAGATGGCGCTGCATGCGCCCCATGGCGGGCGAGGAGAAACCTCCTCGCCCATCGATCGATATAGTCTGTGTACCAGGGGGTGAAGGGCCTCTTAGGATTCGAGACGGCAACGAAACCAGGCAAGCGTGCGAGACCGGATTTAGGGCAATCGCGGGACACGAGGCCTGGGGGCCGTCTTTGTGTTAACTCGGACTTTACGGGCGAGTGTGATTATTAGTGTGATGTGGCGTGTCTTTGTATATTGGATTGAGTGTTAAATCGAGAGTTGTGTTTTATGTACCAATAAACGAGGAGCGGAATCCCGCTCCCGTGAAAGAACCAGGCTGGACTCTGGTTGTTGACGGACCACGTGGGAAACGACGTATCGGCGCTGGTACGCGAATTCGTACAATTCCTAGGACACAGGATGGACGCTTCATGGGTACACACAACTGCTGACAAGATGCAATCAATTATGGATGCTCCAGAGCCAACAGGAAAAACCGAGCTGCAAGCCTTTCTGGGGTAGCTCGCATTTTATGACCGCTTCCTCGAGAACAGAGCTGTAGTCGCATCAGTCCGGTACAAGCTCCTTGAGAAGAATGTTCCTTGGTTGTGGAAAGACATTCACCGGGAAGCATTACAAAATCTTAAAGAATTAGTAAAACAATGCACGGTCCTTGCGCACTATGATGAAAACAAACCCCTGCTGCTTTCCTGCGACGAGTCCCCTTACGGCGAAGGAGCAGTACTTGCTCAAAAAGACGCCCTGGGACGTGAGACTCAGTAGCTTTTGCGTCACGAACACTAGGGGCTGCGGAGAAAAACTATTCTCAGCTTGACAAGAAAGGGTTGGCCATCATCTACGCAGTCTGTGACTTCCACGAATACATCGCTGGACGACAGGTAACCATCTACACAGACCACCAACCCCTTTTGGGAATACTTGGAGGCACAAAACCGATACCACAAGTCCTATTCCCGCGTATGACACGATGGTGCATCAAGCTAAGTGCGTACGACTACGAGCTGAGATACCGACGGGGACGGAAACACCAGAACGCAGACGCCCTGAGCAGGCTACCTCTACCTGCTCGTGTCGACGAGCCTTACCTACCTGGTGATGTGCTAATGTTAGCCTGCTCGCCAATTCCACACCTCTGTCCAGAACGCATTGCAGCGCTCACTGAACAAGACAAAGTTCTAACACTCGTCTACCTGGCCATACATCACAGCAGACAAGGAGAGCTAAACAAGGACGAGTGCAGGGCCTACAAATGTATCGCCAACGAACTTTCGACACTCAACGGTTGCTTGACCCGAGGTTCAAGAGTAGTGATTCCTAGTACAGCGAGAGCTCAAGTACAAGACTTGCTCCATGCTGGACACCAAGGCATAGTGAGAATGGAGGCAGCTGCACCAGGTTACGTTTGGCGGCCTAGGGTGGATAAAGACATCGAAGCCAAGGCAAGGGCTTGTAGCATTTGCCAAGAGCACCAACGGGCACCACCTGAGCACAATCCCCGGAATGGCAACGACCGTCGAGACCTAAGGGTACACTGCAAATCGACTTCACTGGTCCCATTGAAGTTACAATGTTGCTGATTGCAGTTGACGCCTGCAGTAAATGGTTGGAAGTTCGTCAAATGAAAAGTATCAACTCTAGCTCACTGATTCAGGAACTTCGTAACTTATTCGGAACGTTCGGCGTGCCACGCAAGGTTGTTAGCGACAATGGTACATAATTAGTGTCAGACGAGACCGAACAGTTCTTTAAAAATAACGGAATTCGTCCCGTCACAAGTGTCCCATATCATCCGGCGACCAATGATCAAGCGGAAAGGATGGTTTACGAAACCAAGCAGACGTTGTCTAAGGACAAAACAGGAAGTTTATCGCTCCGACTTGCTCAAATTCTTCTCAAACAACACGCAACGATTAGTCTCACGACAGGGAAGACCCCGGCTATGCTAATGTTTGGTCGAGAGTTGTCAACCGCAATCACTCTACTACATCCGCAAGCCAGAGGGAGGGATGAGGAGACGTTGGAGTCAACTGTCCCCAAGAAATATTTCAACTAAACCGTATTATAAGACTGGGATCTCGTTCTTAGATCATCAAAACAGAACTAGGCACGGTACGGCGACATGAAGACCGCATAAGGAACACCGTCATAGACTCTTCGGAAAAATTGGTGACGGGATCCTCAGCAGCACGAAATAGTAATAATGGCCTACAAGCTGTGCCAGCACAGTGGACCATTCCGACCATTGAGGGACCGGCACCAACCGAGGAGCAAGATGCTCCAGACGCTCAACCGGACATCTTCCTATTCCAGACGCGGTTATAACAACGGGTTCGTCTAGGCCTCAACGTCAAGGCGGCCTCCTCGAAGATACGGCGGCAGCATCTGAGGGAGAAGGAGTGTGATGTCTATGCGCGGCGCCAGTCGCGCATAAACAGAAAGGTAGTTTGCCTGCGAGGATCGCATGATCTTCGAGGCGCGAACTCATAGAACTGCGAGCGGCTGATGGCGCAAGCCAGACTCTGATGTCCTCAAAAATATACCAATGAGTATTCGGGCTGCAGTATCTCCTTACTACGCGGATACGACGGACCCCTTTCTAAAAGTCGCGTTCTTATTGTTAAAAGGTCTGAAGAGTCGTGGTTCAGATAAGATTGATTGTACTGTCTAGGTTTATTCTAGCATAGCAACACAGGTGTGAGTCGTGCCGTGTCTGGTGGCAATCTGGTGGAAGGAGAGGCCGCGCGCGGAAGTGGCGGGCAGAGTCCAGGGTCACCCGGCGGCAGTGGCGATGATGGTGATCTCCCGACACCTTTCTCACTTTGGAAGAACAACACTCACACTTCTCCAAAGCGGTGAGTTGGACGACTCACTGGTCCGCTCCTGGCGACGGCCGTAGGTTCCACAGCTGGTTGCAGGTGTCCTCTTGTTCGCTGTGTAGTGCCGGTCGTCGTCTGCACCACATAGGAACGGGGTTAAGGCGCTGGCCCTAGAATGTGGCCGTAAGACGCTGGTCCCGTCAGAATTATGACAGCAGTTCCAGGCGGAAGGGTGTCGAGCTCACGTGTTCTGCGGCGTTCATCTATTGACTATAACAGAGTGGGGATATCAACAAGGGTATCTGTGACCACCCAAGGTTAGCCCTTGCCGCCAAAGAAGGTGAAAGAGAAAGAAGGGGAAGAAAGAAAAAAATGATAAAGGTAGGAGAGGAGAAGAAAGACGACTGACTGAATCATGTTGGTCGGGCCAAGCCAGGACACCCTTTGTTAAGTAACGAAGGATTTTGTTTTGAAATAAACCTGGCCACACTGGCCATCGTAAACCAACCAACGTCGTAATGTGTCCAGCGCGATCAAACAACTTTTAGTTTTTTTTTCTTATTCGACTTCCCGGGGACTTCCATCGGGCGAACATCATCATCGGTAGTCACCTATCTGACTGACCGGCCAGCCCCTCCCTTCGGAAAGTTGACTGGCGCAGTGGACAGGATCCTTCTGACTTTCTGCGACGGGCGGTGAGCGAAAACGACGGCATCAACGGAGGCAGGCGGAGCGTACCTGGGCTCTACGCGACGAGTGTTTCGTCTGCTCGGATTGCGGACAAGGGTCGCGTCTGCTGGATTGCGGACAAGGGTCGCGTCTGCTGGACTGCGGACAAGGGACGGTCCTGCCGGAGTGAGGACCGTGGCAATATCTACGTGAGAAGCCCGGGAGGTACGGTTACCCAAAGAAGTCGTGGCGTCTGCTGGACTACGGACAAGGCTCGCTCCTGCCGGAGTGAGGGCCGTGGAAATATCTACGTGAGAAGCCCGGGGAGTACAGTTACCCAAAGAAGTCGTGGCATCTGCTGGACTGGCGGACAAGGCTCGCTCCTGCCGGAGTGAGACCATGGCAATATCTACGTGAGAAGCCCGGGGGTACAGTTACCCAACAGAGTCGTTGCTTCTGCTGGACTGCGGACAAGGCTCGCTCCTTCCGGAGTGAGGACCGTGGCAATATCTACGCGAGAAGCCCGGGGGGTAGGGTTACCCGAAAGGAGTGGTGGCAGCTGACAGGCGGTCCTGGGCGTCATCTACGTCGGAGAACAGGACGGCCTGTGGCTTCACCTGCAGGACCGGCGAAGCATCTTCAGCGAGCGGCGACCGAATATCTTGGGCAGGCCTCAAGAGGAGAGACGAGAGTCGTCGCTGCAGTGCTGACCTTCGTTGTGGTGCCGGAAAATTGCGCGTTTTCGTGATATTTGTCTTCTTCTCAGTAAACGGAGGGGGAACTGAGGCTTCCAGACGACGGGCACGATCGCCAGAGCCTAGTGGGGACACTGCGGAAAGTGGGTGGCGGCGACTGGAGGAGCAACTAATTGGATGTCGCCAGACAACAGTGGGTCAGTTCTTTCCCGTTTTCTCCGAGGTCACCATGACCAGAGAGAGCGTTGGCTCGCGGACCTGCGGCAGGGTTTGCGAGCCCTTTCGAACTCGCCGGTCTGGAGAAACAGATTCAAGTATAAATTAGGTAAAGCAAACTTTCTTTTTTCTGCTGGCGTTTTCGGATTTGCTTGCCTGCTGCCACAGTTAATTTTTTTTGCCTGTTGTATATATACTGGTCATGGTAGGAATCTGGAACGTGCGGGTTTTGGTCTCACCGGGCTGTCGTTTGTTTGTTTGTGTTGTTTTCTCTAACGCCCAACAGGTTTTTTCGGAGGGGGTATAGCTCCTTTGTTGTTGTGTTTGTGGGTGTATGCTATGCGTCTGTCTCGGAAAGGGGGACAGATGTTGCGCGAACAGCAAGTGTACTTGCAACATTCTTGGTGGGGAGGTGTTAAGTAACGAATGATTTTGCGTGTAATAAGTAAGTTTTAAAATAAACGTGGCCACACTGGCCATTATAAACCTACCAACGTCGTAATGTGTCCAGCGGGACCGAACAACTTTAGTTTTCTTTTTCTGATTCGACTTCCCGGGGGACTTCCATCGGGCGAACACCATCATCGGTCGTCACCATCCTGACCGACCGCCCCCTCCCTGCGGAAAGTTGACTCCCGTCTACGAGAAGCAGGGCCGAAGTGGTATATTGCCCCGCCCGGGGGCCCCAAAAGGCCCAAAAGGCTCAGCGCAACCACCAGGATCCCCATTTCCCCGGACACGGGTTAGGCCACGCACAGTCAGGCGTGGGTAAGTGAACCCTTATGGCTCGGGGTTCGTAGTGACGCCACTCACCAAGCACCCACAAAAGCAGATACCCCGTGCGTTTTTCGGCCTGGTGGCCCACGAGGAAGGGGTCCGTGGTAACGCCACTCACCAAGCACCTAACACTTAAGGTGCAGGCGCCCCCTGCGGGGAAGCGGGGGGGGGGGGGGGAGGGCGAGGAGCGAGAGTTTTCTGTGTGTGTCAATCGACGGGGACAGGGAGAGCAGTACCTCTCTGCTCTAGGGTGATTTTTGTGCTCGTACATGAGCATTTTTTGCTGGGAAGGGCCCTCTTATAGCTACTGCCACCGCCGTAAAGCTGTGTACCTGGGCAGAAATTAAACCACTAACCTCTCAATCAGTAATCCGATACCTCATCAGACTGCGACACCAGCATTTTTTGCCTGTTATTCCTGCGCCAGCTGAACGGCTTTGAGGATCTGTGTTATGGTTGCAATGCTATGCAGTATGGACCGGTGTTGCCCACTGAAACCATTGTCGCTCCGATGGTCACAGAAGCTAAAAACACGCTGCACATTCCATGTGCTCTGACTTCATCTCGAGGGCTGAGATGCATTACAAATTGTTTTTTTACAGAGACTGTGCCACAAACCATACATTGTCTTTGGCGGTTTCTATGAATACATACAAGGACACCATACGTATGCGAACTCACATGTGCGTCCACATACATGTGACAGATCTCACAAGGTCCGTATTGGTGAACGCACAGTGCACGTTTACCGCATGCTACTTGGTCGATGCCGGTCCGGGTATCGCACGTGACGGCATGTGTCGCTAGATCGACTTTGATTGCACACCACCCATTGTGGAGGTTATTCTTAAGACAGCTGGAAACCGCCCAAGATTATGTCGGGGTAGTGACGTTAACGAATCTCTGTAGCGCGTTTATGTCTGACAAACAAACGAGTAACAGCTCTTAGAGCGCAGCTCTTAGGCGCTTGTTTCCGGCTGAGGCGGCGTCGCCGTCGGCGTAACCGCGGTGACGTTTCGGCACGGCGACGTTTCCGCACCATGCCGAAACGTCGCCCTCGTGATCGTTTCGGCAAGGGGGAGGGAGGATGAGGGGGGAGGGGGAGGATGGGAAGGAGGAGGGGAGTGGAGGAGAAGGGGGAGAAAGGGAAGGGGAGGAGGAGGACGAGGGGGGAGGGATGAGGTGGGGAAGGGTACACACGCCCCTGACTATCCTTCCCTCCTCCTCCTCCTGAAGAGCTGCGCTCTAATTCGGCGTTACAGGGAGTTGTAAACGGCTTTCATTTCAGAGCGCAGCTCTTAGGCGCCCGTTTCCGACTTGAGCGGCGTCGCCGTCGGCGTCGGCGTAACCGCGCGGTGCATGTCGGGGACATGTCGCGGGGGTCACGTGACCTCGAGGGGTGAGGGTCACGTGACCCCCCTCCCCCGAGGCCACGTGCGGTACATGTTGGGACATGTCGCGAGGGTCACGTGATCCCCCTCCCGACATGTTGGGACATGTCGGGGGGGTCACGTGACCTCGGGGGGGGGGGGGGGAAACAACGTGACCCCTCCCCCCGAGGTCACGTGACCCCACCCCCCCCGGAGGAGAAGGAGGGTTATACCAAACTCCCCGAGCACCCTTCCCTCCTCCTCCTCCTCAAGAGCTGCGCTCCAATTCTGCGTTACAGGGAGTTGTAAACGGTTTCACTTTTTTTCCTTTAGCTTTTCCCCATTCTCCTACCTTGCTTTTCTTGGTTCTTTTTGTTACTTATTTTCGGCAACGGCGCTACTTTACAGCTGTAGTTAACACTCAGTACCGGCAAACGGGAAACTCCGGTTGCACCACCCGGCCCCGACAGTTATTTATTTGTTTTTGTACTTCATCTATTCACCGGCGTATCTTTATTATTCTATATCAAGGAGTTCTAAAAACGCGAACAAAGCCCTTCGATATTTTCCATAAATTACCAAAAATATGAGTAAACTAAGCGCATTTAAGAGGACTATTTTTTGTGTTTGAATATCGATAATCAAAGCCTGAAATGAGGCAGCAAACGAGGGCACATCGCCATATAGCTTTTCTCACGCATCCCCCATCGTTCAGAGGAAATACACCATGTTCAATATTCAATATTTCGACGTCGTTCGAAGGCTCTGGTGTACTTACATCGCATTTAGCTTCCCTGTATTACAACGAGCTGTATCGCAGATTGTTTTCATAGCACTCCGAACCTCTGTTTTGTAGCCCCCATAATGTTCGACAACATTCGGTACGTAATGTGCTTGGAGATATGACTCCGCATAAAGTTTGATATTTGTGGAAGTAAAAAGAGGGCTTCGTCTATACGACTACACCAGTTCAAGGTAAAGGATACGTATTAAACACGCGACATGTGACTTTCCCAAAGCATGCCAATCAAATCGCGCCATCATTGCCGTTAAAAAGTTTTGCAAAAAAAAGAACAAAAAAGTTCATGTGCTGGGAAAGATTAGACGCATTGACTTTTGCGCCGGTTACGTCTTAGTCGTGCAACACGTCCTATATTGGAGGTTGAAATTCTATCGAATTCCGTTTAGTTGCGTCAATGTATATAGCATGCATGCGCGGGGGCAGAGACAAAAGTCAAAATATCTCGGCATGGACGAGCTTCAGACTCTATATTTTCAGGCAGCCGAGAAGCGAACAATGAGAAAGAAAAAGTGGTTAAAAAAACCAACTGCTACATAAAAATCGTATTGATGGAAATCCGTACCCCAATCTTTCCTGCAAGCTGCTACATGTCGCAATTGATGAAAAGCGTTTGACTTATAAGAAATGCTAATATCATATATATATATATATATATATATATGACTAAGCAAAACTGATGAAAGTAACAGCGGTGGATCCATTGATCAGCCTTGTCATGAGCCTGACGAAGAAACCTAGCTAGCTCCACTATCGATTGTATATAGGTCTCTTCCTCTCAATTTTGGATCTCTGACTTTATATATATATATATATGATAGAGATATATATATATATATATATATATATATATATATATATATATATATATATATATATATATATATATATATATATATATATATATACTATATATATATATATATAGTCAGAGATCAAATATTTCGGTGTAGGATGTTTCAGGTGTGGTCTTTTCGGTGCATGGACTTTTCGGTGCACGGACATTTCGGTGCACGGACATTTCGGTGCCCGGACATTTCGGTGCACGGACGTTTCGGTGTGGAGCTTTTCGGTGCGCGGACATTCCGGTGCACGGGCTTTCGGTGCACGGACATTTCAATGCATGAAAAATTAAAATCACAAGTTTTTTTTTAATTTTCTCTAAACGTAATACGCACTATTCCAGCTAGAAATTTAGTTCATCGCACTTTATAAATTTGTAGACTTGGTCATCCATTTATGGTCACTTACTCATATACGGCCTAAGTGACTTTGTTAGGCGCAGCACCATCCTGCGGGAGGACTGGATACGTTGGACGTTATGTTTAATTTGCCGGTGTCTCTCTTCCAACGTACGCACTTGACGCATCCCATCGTGTTTGCGCGTTGGGTCGATACAGGCGTTCTCGGCAACTTCTGTACAGGTGTGGGCTTTATTATTGGTAATCTGCGTAGGAAAGTCCCCAACAGCAAGAAGCTTGAGATTGTTGAAAATTACCTGAGACATGTGATGCGACTAGTGCGTACATTGGAAAAGAGACACCAACAAACGAACCATAACGTTCAACGTCTCCAATCCTCACGCAGGATGGTACTACGCCTAACAAAGTCACTTAGGTGGTATATCAGTAAGTGGCCGTAAATGGATGACCAAGTCTAAAAAATTACAAAGTGCGAAGAAATCAATTTTTAGCTAAAATAGTGCTTATTACGTTTAGAGAAACAAAAAAAAAACTCGAGATTTTGATCTCCCGTGCACCGAAATGTCCGTGCACCGAAAAGTCCGTGCACCGAAAAGTCCGTGCACCGAAATGTCCGGGCATCGAAAAGTCCCACACCGAAAAGTTCGTGCACCGAAAAGTCTGTGCATCGAAAAGTCCGTACACTGAAAAGTCCGTGCACCGAAACGTCCATGCACAGACAAGTCCGCACCGAAACGTCCTACACCGAAAAAGTCCTAGACCAAGACTGCGCAGAGCAGTAAGCGGCCAATTGGGCGACAAGGACGTGACGTCAGGAAATATAAAAGTAAAAAGATATATATAAAAAAGCAAACATACTAAAGCAAAATTAAACGCCCAATAAAAAAAAGTTTGCCTTGAATGCGTTCTTACGGTAGGGTGGCGGGTTTCAAAGCTAAAGAGGCGTATATGCGATCTCCGACACTGCGGTGGTACAATAGGTCATAAGCGAACGGCACAGGCTCTGGAACGGCATCTTCGGTACTATACTTCGTTTCAGCTTCCGTCCGAGCGCAGCCAAAGGCTGAGGGACGGTTCGCAACTTCGACAAGAGCATTCCTACGCACCACAAAGTAGTCCGCAAAAGTTTTTTTTTTTTAACAACTGTTTTGTGCGTAAACATTGCACAACATTCCAGATGTTACTGCTGAGAATGATTTGCAACGAAAAGAATAAAATATCTGAATTTTATGTTTTTATTAAATATGTAAATGCATGTAGTTTGGTGAAAATACGTACATCCGCTGGCGACACGGCTGCAGCGCTCGGTTTTTCTGTGTGATTTCGTTCCCGTAATGGCCGAATCATGTGCTTCGCTGCTTTCCTCACCGAGACACTTGAAAACGTGCTTTCGTAAAGGCACGTCTGGGCGTCAGGCGCGAGAGGTCGTGATGAATGTTTACTTTCAAATTCGGTAGGAGACCCCGGCCGCGTCGTACCGCGAATGCGTTGTAAACAAGAAAAGCTTCCGGGCCACTACAAATCACTGACACGCGGCGAAATCAGGGCACCTCTTTACCTGCCGATTACATTAAACGCCGAGAAGCTGGTGGAAAGGACTGCGCCTCGAGCCCTGGTATGTCCAGACAATACAAGGAAACATCAACGGCCGTGTCATCGGGCACCTTGCAATGTGTACTTGCATCTCGAAACTATGCCGAAATGCCGAACGGGTGGAAAGCTCGGACACAGACGCCAGCGGTCAGCCTACGTACTGACATCCCCTGTGACTAAATTTCAGAACGTGAAAGGGCACTTTTAAACCTGTAGCAGACGATACCTTTGATACACCCGTAGCTGACGAAATACTCGGCGAGCGCGGGCGGCGCGGACGACCAGCGGCGCAGCGGAGTGATACAAAAGTGCAGGCGAGATCGCGTGACCTATTGACGGCGTGTGATTGGCTCCGGCCACACGTAGCTTTGGCTGCGCTCGGACGGAAGCTGAAACAAAGTCGCACGCCACGGAAGAGAGGGGAGAGGGAAGCAAGGGAGCGGATCGGCGGGGCAGGGGGGCGCGGGGGAGGAGGGGGGAGGGCATTGCCACCATATAGTTGTAAAGACGTTGTCGTACCGGACAGTGAATTAAAAATACAAATCGAAAATATTAAACAATAAAAAATAAAAATAAAAATAAATACAGATGTCTAGGGTCAAGACCGAGTAACGTTTTGTAGGGTTGGGAACCTTGTCTCGTTCGAGCTTACGTAGTTTGGTGGTTATGATACTTCGGTACTTCATTTCCTCAAACGCCTTTAAGGTTGTTATTGTCGTAGAGGGAGGGAGGCAGAGCGTTAATCCTTCTGGTGTGATTCCTATTGACGAGGCTTGTGCTTGATTCGTTTATCGGATAACTCTCGCACTTTTAGAAATGTGGCACTGTAATTCTGAGTGGGGGAACTGGACTCACCGATGTGTGGTCTATATATATATGTATATATATATACACATGTGGTTCGCTGCATGATGAGTTCAATGTTTTGTTCTGATATTAGTTTTATTTAATTGGTTTTGTATATAAAGAGATATAAAGGGTGTCACCTAAAAAATTTACAGACATTTTTTTTTCACTGCAAGAATAAACTGCTCATGTTCAAACACTCATTCTCCGCCCAAAGGTAGCGCGAGGTCCGAACCAGATGCCAAAGTTTCAACACGAACCGATAGTTTATTCAAATGTTATGTAATTTTCTGCAAATTGCGATGGGGAAATGGTGACCGACGGAGCTCTCGAATAGAAGGTGCTCCATAGCGCCAGAAACCGAAAACACGCGAAATGGGCCCCATTTTCCCATTGAAAATTTCAGAAAATCATTCTTAACTTTTGAAAAATATATCGGTTTATACTGAAACTTTGGCATCTGGTTCAGTCATTTTGTCATAGGGCGATTGTGATGGCCCGACGGCTCAGAACAAGTATCTCGGTAACTGAAAATATCGTAGGGTGATCGCTAGATTCATGATTAGTATCCATCAAAAGTGCAAGAATGACGGTTAAACTGTTGGTGGACGCCGAGGCGTTGCGCGTCCACGCCTCATCACAGAATGGAAACGTCGAAGTTTCGACGCTTGGTGAAGCAAAATAGGCGGCTACCCGTAAATCAACTGAGATACGGTGTGGGTCATGGTTAGGGTTCCGTGTTTCCGGTATATACCAATAAACACCGAAAATTCACCCCCGAGGCATTTTCCCTCAAAACTAAAAAAAAAAAAGCTGTCATTGAAAAAAGCAAAAAAGCAAAACGTCCGCTTTACGGGAAGAAATCTACTCTGCTCTATCTTTTTCTCGTTGACCCGGAAGACAGCCGCACTGAACTGTCCTTGGGGTTGTTCCTTTCTATCGAAACCACATTCCTTGGCCCGTTTTCCCTTCCCTTCTCTTTACCAGCATTACTGGAAAAAATATGATAATTTATAACTTATAAATTATAATATTTTTCCAGTAAGTATACAGTCGCTTTACAACACATGGCCGATAAACACCGGTTGACCTCCGGCATTGAAATTAAACACCGAAAAATACAGATTCGAACGGAAAAATAAACTTAATAAAAAAAGAGGTGAATCAACGTGCGACTAAAGGCGAGTCCACGACCGACCAAACCATGACCCGCTAGCACCGAGCACATTCTTCGCACCACCAATGTGGCTGACTACTCCGAAAATGTGGGGAAAAAGAACGAGTAGGGGAAAACTGGCCCTATTATCCTGAAAACAAGATCCATTATTTTAGCGGGAAATATTTTAGAGGGAAGGGCTCACATTAAAGAAAATGACCGCATCTCCACGTGGTGAATGATGTTGATTGGGGCGAAGCTCGGGTGGTGCTGATGATACTGATTTTGGTCATAGGTATTGCTGCTTGCTGTCGGCGTTGACGCTTTGCCGCCGCTTCCCGAGCTCTCAACTCCGGGTCCGCTTGGCGTTTTTGACGCTGTGCAGCAGCTTCTCGCGCCCTGGTCTCCGGAGCAGCTTGCTGTCTACGTAGACGCTGAGGCGCTGCATGCCGAGCTTTTCGGTCCTTTTCATTCATGGCAGTAGGAGAATGTGTGGTTTTCTTCTTTTTCTTTTTTAAGCAGACAGATGGGATGGCATCTTAGACCCCCTACTCTTTTTTTTTCTTTTTTCTTTTTCATAGTTTTTTTTTATCTTTTTTTCAATTCTTTTTTTGCTCCTAGGAGCACGTGAGCATGTGTCTCACGTGCTCGTGAGCTACAGTGATCTCACGACGACAGCACGAGCACCCGATGCCGGCCTACGGCGGACGGACACACGGACATGGCTAGCCCCTAAGGGCTTCGCCTCCAAAGGCCGACCTTGAAGAAAAAAGTTTTGACTCCAATCCACGCTGTGAGGGTGGTTGGTCAGCGAAGCTGTGGTATCACCTGCAACGCTTGCGACTTACGAAATGCCGCCGCCGGTCGCAGCACGCCGCCGCTGGTCGTATTGCCATTTCTTTTCCCTTTGCCGCTCCTAGTATTCACGCTGCTCCTCGGGAGTCCCAACTATGCGTGGCCTATTCATCGCGGTGCTGCAGCAATAATGAAATCAGTTGCTATACTCCGTTTCATCTTACGTTTAAGCGCAGCGGATGTTACGAGCCATCGGAGCCAATCGGAGGCCGTGTGAGTGTCACGTGACCTTAGAGAGGGGCACAGCGACGCGCGGAAAGCGGTATCACGGGCCACGTCCACAGAACGGGATTGGCTGAGATAGCTCGTCGCGTCCGCTGCGTCCGGACGTGAGGTGAAACGGGGTATAGGCGGGTTCTTCTTTGATATATGAAAGGCTAGTGACGTCACTCCCCACGTCGCAAGCTGCCGTCGCCGCGGCAGCTTGGGCAACAGTAATCTTCACCGGGAACGTATGCGGTGAGCGCTACGTGCTTCGCATTGTTTTCAGGAGCTCCTTATCATTCATTATATGGTTAGGATGCTTGTTTTGTGCTTATTCTTTATTGAAACGAGTGTTGTGCTGTATGTTGTATGCGTGGTGTTTGTACTTTTCGCTTCAATCTTCTGAAGTCTTTTTTTCTCGTGAGAACACCGACACGAAAACGCACGCGGGGAGAAGGAACGTGCTTCGCATTGTTCGCAGGCGCCGTTATCATCCATTATGCGGTTTGCACTTCACACGAGGGCTTCGAATGACGTCAACTCCTTTCGAAGCAGCTGCAAACCTAATCTTTACCGGAACGCGTGGGAGGGTGTTCCTATTGTTCACACGCGCCTTATCATCCATCATGTGATTTTGATGCTCGTTTGTGATGCTTGTTTTGTGGTTTTCTTTATTGAAACGGATACTGAGCTGTATGCTGTATGCCTGATTTCAAAGGAGATATGCTGTTTTGCCTTCAATTGTTCGCCGGGAGTTTTTTGCTTACAACGCCAACGACACGAAAATTTCCTTGGCTGGTAGAGGTATACAGCTTCGCTGTAAAATAAATTCCGAAAACACGGAACCCTACTCATGAAACAGGTGCTTCTGAGCAGACAGTTAATTGAACTTTGATATGGGACTCTATAGCAAACAACTCGTGTCACTGCTTTGCCCAACAAAAGTGAATCAACACGGTACTATGTAGGCTGTAATGTTTTGGCTAATCTTCGTTTCACCTGATGTGCGAGCGAAGGCAAAGCTGGAAGCGCGAGCACGAAAGCTCCGTGCGTTCAGGCTTTGCTCGAGCGCGCGAGCTACGGAGAAACGCAAAAAGCGCTGGTCTCGTGCTTCTAGCTTTGGCTTCGCTCGCAGATAAAGTGAAACGAAGTATAGTCAGTGTATGTATTTCAGCATTTGTGTTCCATGTGTGGCTTAACTTGAATATTTTTCAATTGTTTTCATGGGTCACGTTAGTTATGTTTTACGCGGTAACCTAGCCTTCCAATAAAAAATGTCTTTTCTAGTCTAGCTTTATAATCAGTTTAGACACTCGAATCACCCCCCCCCTCGAAAAAAAGAAAAAAAAAACGGTAAATGTTTTTAACTGTACAATCATAGATGCAGCTGCTTCCACTCAATAATGGGAGCACATCCGTTATACCCAACGTTTCGTTCAAAAAAACATCCGCTTGAGAGAGGACGGTGATCCGACTTGATAGGAGTTTAGGACAGACGCTTCCTGCCTATGCATGAAAATACCTGGTTGCGATGCTGATTGCCAAATATTAGCGCGTCCACAAGATAATAAGGTAAGATTTCTATGTCTGCTTCTTTCTGTTGCTGTAATTAAATTTATGTATTTAAGTTGCTCCACCTAACCCTAGAAAATATTTTTTTTACTTAAGTTGGTGTTTGCCACGCAATGTACGGCATACTATTAACTGAGCGACCCAGGGTCACAGTGCTACACTTGCAGTGAATGCAACCAGCAGATATGTTCAAAATAAAGCTTAATTAAGTCCGTAATTTCAGCGCCTTAATACCAAACTCCGCTTTACCAACCCATAGGTCTCAAAATAAGACGACAGCAAAAAGAGGCAAAACCTGTATCATAATTAACAGAGGAGACCTTTGAAACAGCAAGAGTGTCGAAAATGAGGTCATGCAGTTGTAAGCTTTAGCGTCCGGACGTACCGGATAAAGTGTGCAATAAATCACTTGCTTTCAAAGTGTAAAACAAAACATTAAGTCAATATTTGTTACCTACGCGTGCGCATCAAAGTACGTCAGTGTTACCCTCCCTAACGGGGCGATGGAGCTGGAATATGTATGGAGATTCAACGCGGTTGTGCTAAAATTGATTAAGATTAAAGATTTGCTGTGTGATGCACACGGGAGGCTAAAATTCCAACATGTACACGTTACCACATAAAGTAAATAAATACTGTTACTCGTTACTCACTCAAAAGTAATTAAATACGTTACTCGTTACCGATTCTCAAAAAGAACGCCTTACTTTACCTCAGAAGTTACGTGTTATTTTTGTCGTTACTTTGACGACCGAATAGGCTTTTTTCAGCCTGACGTCACTTCCGGTTAGCCACGAAATCGAAATCAACATTGTCGTCTGCCATCAGTTCCTTGGCGGTATGGTGGAGACATTCAGCGTCTTATTGTAGCAGCGATAGTGTCGTAGTGTTTGACTCGACCGCGTTTGTAACTAAAACAAATTGGTGGCGAGCAGCCGGTGAAACACAGGTTAAAATAAGCGTGACTTGTTCTTTAGATCCTCGGACGGCACTTGAATGCGCGCGCGGAGTGCCGTCGCTCGGAACTTGAACGCCTCGCTAGAGTGCTGTCGGACGGCAAAAAATGTATCGTCTGCTAATCATTTGCGGTGACTCACAAGCAAATTAGTACCGCAACCTATACGTGAAATCTTTGTGGGATATTCTGCAAAACTTGTCAGTTCTGTAGGCGGTCTTCCAACTTTTCGAGTAGCTGCACAAATAAAGACTGGAGCTGCCGCACAAGTAATTTCGTCTGCTTTGCTTGTCCTAGTCAATCGCAAAGAGGTTCCTCAGCTGACACGAAGTGCAGTCCACGTACCCGTAGTTGGTACAAAGCTTTTCTGTCGAGATTGCGCCGGCGTATCCGTCGGAGCCATTCATGACACCGGCGAACCGATTACTCCAGCGTCGCCTTGTCCTGGTTCCTAATAATTGCCAAAATTCTAAAAAAAGAAAACAAAAACGATACTGCTGGCCGTAGCATTATTTTGTCGCCGACTTTTACGGCTGGAAGAATTATTGACGGCTCAACTGACCATTTTAAACCTTAAGTGAGCGGACAATCTACAGCGCGATCACGGCCCCAAAGGAAACAAAACACAGGATAACAGCGACGAATGCCTCCAACATTGATTCCGGCGGGTTCTGGTGAAATTTCCGAACTGGTAGTAGCGTTGCATCATGGTCCCGTGCAAGCACCCTATACACAACTGTTTTTGTTTCGTGCTTTATTGTTTTTTTTTCTGTAGTCATTGCACTTAAGCAGTTAGCTGCCTCTCCAAGTTTTCATCAGTTATGTTGCCCCGCTTCTTTGAGAATACATCTCCGGCGACGCTGATGAGTCCATCTACTAACGCGTTTGAAAGAACGGCAGTGTAGTGCTTCACGAAGAACTGGTGAATCTAGGATTGCCCTTTCTCTTTTCTTCATTCTGTTTCTAAAGTTCCAAGTTGACGATGGGTTCTCTGCCTTCCAGTGTTGGAAACCTCCGGGTTTACATTCAGTCCGTGCACGATTCTAAAAGGTTCAACCAACGAACCTGATTGCGTTCGCTGGGTAAAGGACATTCCCAGCTGCAGAGTTCGTTTCACGTGTTTAGCGATAAACGTTGCTATATCGTCATACTGTTTAGTTGATTTTCGGATTTCCCATCTGTGTTTGTCGCAGTCATCTACAGCTGAGACACCAGACGCCTATTAAGGCTGACTAACTTCCGGCTGAATAAACATTCACAGAATACAATTACAATTCAGGTTAGAATTAAAATAAAGCTGTTTAAACGATGTTGTACACGTTACTCCTCAGAAGCAACGAAATACCGTTACTCGTTACTTAGCCTTAAAAGGAGCTAAGTACGTTACTCGTTCCTTTTCTAAAAAAAAAGCTAAATAGGTTTTTTGTTACTGAAACAAGTAACTACGTAAAAGTAACTCGTTACTAGTAACGCGTTACGTAGATATCTACCAAAATTACACCTAAGAGCATTGGTGTGTGAACACGAAAAAAAAAAAGATTAGCTTTTGATCATTTTTAACGAAAACTTTGAATGGTTCTCACTTCTCACAAAGCAAAATGTCCTGTACCGCTTTGTTAAGAGGAAACCTTCTCGTATGCAGGCTTATTAGAAACAAAATGCTTACCTTACGGGTCTCTTAATTACCCATTAAGTAACCCATTGTATCCCACCTACCGCTAAAGTAATCTTGTGTCTTCTCCCCACTGCGCAAAGCCAACACGATGTGGATGACGCTGGAGCTCATGGCACTTGCGTCTACGCTGATGCTTGTCTTGATTTCGGTTCTGGTAAGAAATCGAGGCGCAGCTAGAGATCCCGACTGCCGCCCAGACCCCGAGGTGTGCCTGTGCTGGGCCACCTGCCTCTTATGAGGACAGGTTCCCCTGGTGCCAGGTGCGCGGAATGGGCTGAGGAATGCGGACCTGTCTTCAGGTGAACCATGATTAGGATTAAGAAGTTATATATGTCATTGCCTCTTTATTTGTGAAGATACGAGTATAATTTCGTTTATAATTACATGATAGCTTTTTAGCTGATTTTTGTACAAATGTTACGAATACGAAGTATGTCCTGCACGAATAACGCTGCATTCAAAAATTGCCAGCGACCTTTATCTTCGAAGTCCTATTATGCATGAAATGCAGTATTTAGGACAAGAATATAGGTGAAGAACCTATATTTTTATAAATTTTGGGGAAACTGAATTTGTGTTTCAAGTGACTAGGAAGGGTGAGGGAAACAGGATTGGGGAGATGGCACTGTAGACAGTGGGGAGAGGGAGGGAGATGGGATAAAGGGAGAGAGGAAAGGGGAAACTGAATTGGTGTGTCATATGACCGCCGAGGGGAGGGGGAACGGAGGGGAGGGATGGTAGTAGGAGAATGAAGGTGAGACGGGGAGGGAGAGGAAAGGAGGAGGAAGGAAGAGGGAATTGGAGGTAGGTGGGAAAAGAGCGGAGAGAGGGTGAGCGAGGGGAAAAGAGGGATGGGAAGGGCACACTAGGATCGGTAGAGGGATGAGAAAGAACGAGAGGAAACCTGGGAGGAGAGATATAAAGAGAGTGACTTGGGGGTGTTACTGGACGTGCATTTTTTTGCTAAATATAGCGGGGAAACTAAATTGTTCTATGGGTCACGTGACATTGATTTTCCCTGATACATTTAGTGGGAAAAATGGATTGGTGTTTAGGTCCCGTGACGTCGATTTTGCCGCCAAATTCAGCGGAAGATGCACAGACCAACGAACGGACCGACACAATTTTGGGATTCGGTGGTTGCGTTAAAAAGCATTTCACGCTTTGAAACGTGTAGTTTTCCTAAGTATAGCTGAAAGAATATTAAATCTACCTATCTCGCTGTTGACTGGGTCACTGTTGTTTTGAAGACCTACGTTACATAACCATAAGCTGCATGACTGCCTCTTGGATCGCATTCTAGACGAGGTATAGGTTGCCCCGTCTCGCTCATGATTATTCGATGTGTAGCGAAACACATTGTTAGAAGGCTAAGCTTAAAAGACTAAACGCATTCATATTAGCCGTGAGGCGGTTAACGGTTACATTCCGAACAATCAACCGGATGAATCGAGATTCGAGAGGGTTGACGTCTTTCAGTGACAGAATCAGGCACTGCTTGGTTTGTGGAAAAGCCACTTATCGTACGTGATCCGTATGGGGCTCTATTACTAGAGCACTGTGTAAAAAGAAAGAGAGAGGTGTTGGTACAAGGTGAGAAAGTTGATCGAAATTCAACTCCGATTCGCGCATCTCCCAACTTGACACTGTCCAGTTGGGGTTCCGCGCGTATAGGCGTGAACGAGCGCCGCGCAGCCTTCGCACGTGTGCGGTCGCGCGCCTCGTGGTCTCGAAAACGTGTGCGCGAAGGAAAACGTTACGTGGAGCTCCTGTCCTGTCAGCTGCGCCATCCACGGCGTTTGTCAGAAATGGCAGCGATCCTTCGACACACTTTCACCGTGGCGAGGTGGAGCCATTCAGACACCAGCCGTGCACAGGAGTGAATGTCGTTCCCTTGTGATGTATGTACTGTGAGGGCGCGGGCTGGGTAGCGCGTCTGTTGTTCGAACAAAGTATCACGTTCCAAAGAATGACTTAAAGGGGTCATGAAACGATATCGGGTTGGAATGTTCATGACTTTACAGAGGCTTACTGGTCCTAGCCTGGCCCAGTATACTCGCACGGACCGCCACCGATTCAGAAGTTTGTCGCGGTGAAATTGCGAGGAGAAAAGGGGACTGCTCCTTTACCGACCCCAGCGCGTGACTATGATTAACGCTGGTGGCATAGGTAGAGTGCTCTAGAGATTTGTAGTGTCAAGAGCGGCGGCCACCGCGTGAAGGCGTTGCGCGAAGACGACTCCGTAGCGCTTCTGTTCTGTGCCCTAGGAACTGTGGCAAGAGGATTGAATAAAGAAGAACGAAGCGCCGGCGACACACGTGCTTCATGTCTAGAGCCCAGCGGACATGGCCTTGTCTCATCCTTCCTAGATATTGCTACAGGAACGTGACCCCGTCAGCCTCGTCGTCGGCGCTGCTCGGGGTGTACTACTCTGGTTCGACTGGAGCTTTTCGCGACGCAGAACAAGTGCTAATGTGAAAAGTTGTAGGTTTTCTTGTGCAATAATGCCTCTAGAGTGTGTGCAATCCTCTACTTTAATTATTCGCTTGTTTTTGATGGAGATCATTTGATTATTATCAACCCCCTCCCCTTCCCAGTACTGACAGGCCGTTCAGCAACGCTATCACATGGGCTGCACGCTTAATAGCTGCAGAAAGAAACCACGCGATACTGATATAACAAGAAAAAAATAGACAAATAAATCTCAATAAATCTCACTTTTTTAATCGTGAGAGGAACAATAAACTCGTGTATTGTTTTTCGTCATCGTGTTGCTGATGCGGGGATCAGCATTGTGTAAGGTGTAAGGCCGAGCGCGTTTGGGAACGGCCAAGGTGCCACTGCGACTAGCGAACATAACGCAAATTGTCTTTTGTGGAAGGCAGTCTATGAAGAAAAAATACCTCGATTGGGAGTACATGAAGCATTAAAATACGATATGAACACAAACTTCAACAACCCCTAATATGAGAAAAAAAATTATTCTCAACTCACTGCTTTATGATTCTCAAAGGTGGTAATACACTTCATCGACATACACAGCAAGCACAGAAAAGATATCCAGCAACATAGTACGCAAAAAGACTACAAAGTAGTCATAATATATTGCGGCATAGAATCCTAACCTCTTGGCCATTGACGATGTGCACATAGTCCCGAAGGAAAAGGCGCGGTTGAAAATGTCTCTCGCACAACGCTGATGTATCGGCGAGGCGTTTATCTTCTCGGTTAAGATTTTGTCCCCCACAGTAGTCTGCGCGACTTCTTCTTTGGCGCACGAAACAGCGACGGCTTACAATCGCTGGTGGCTGCACTTGTTGACCGGGTAGCCCAACTTGCATCTCGGCGCGAAACAGTGTGTACGTCCGTCTTTTTCCTTGCATTTATGACCGAGACGGCAACGGAATGGTGAAGACTCCCCACCACTATTAGCGGCGAGATGTTTCGGTGGCGCCCTCGTTTGGTTACCTTTCGTGACGTCATTACCTTGTGAACAACAAGTTCGATGGTGTTTGTAATGGGCACGGTGAAAGCCTGAAATCATTGCGCTCTCAAAGCAACACTGCCAACACCGTCAAAATTGAAGTTCTTACGATCCTCTTATTTCCGTCGATGAGACATCCTTTGCTGACGTCATAGTCAGCATTCGGCCAATCGTGGCAGGCCGAACACAGCGACGCTTTCGATCGCTCACGTCGCCAATACACCACAAAGAAAAGTGCTACGGTGCTACGTTCGGGAGAAGCGTACCGCATCAGCTTCGTCGTCTTCTTCGCTCATCGCACATCTGCCATCTGCCACAAATTCTCCTAGGGCGCGGAACTCCAGCGCCACTCGCGGCATCTACGTTGACCGTCTTCACGCGGCCCATTGCAAGCGGGCGCCGCTCTTGCCACTACACCCTCTAGAGCACTGTAGGCATAGGATAGGCACCATGCCACGAGGCCGTTTGTTCTGGCTTCGAGTTGAGGCATGGTTGAGGGTATGAACGACTGTCACGATTCTGTGGAAGGAAGAACGTGAAGGACGAAGTGACGGGTGCGAAAAAGGCGCGTGAGGAGAACGAGCCGCGACGTTCGGCAGCTGGTTGAAGGATCATGCCGGCTGTGTCCCGGTACGACGACCTGAACCAGAGCCGTATATTAGGAGAGTTTGGACAATAGGCGGAGCAAAGGCCGCCGCCCGCGCCGAAGATTCTCCCCGCGCTTAGAGCGTAAACTAAATTTGTGACACAGCGTCGACCAATCAGGAGACCTCTACTCCATCTCACAAATGTCTGCAGTGAAGACAAAGGTACAGGCGCGTGAGCCTAGCTCAGCGAAACGCTTTTGTCTGTACGAGACCTCGTGCATAGGAGGCACCTTCCAAAGCCACGCGCTCGTGCCCATGCCTTTGTCTGCACTGCTAGAACAGCGTCCTGAGACTGGCTGAAAAGAAAGCAGTGCAAAGGGTGGGGTGCGCGAGCGTCTTGAGACGCGGAGTCCCGCTCGGCACGGCTCAAATTATACTTCATTTCACTTTATCTGCGAGCGAAGCCAAAGCTAGAAGCGCGAGACCAGCGCTTTTTGCATTTCTCCCCAGCTCGTGCGCTCGAGCAAAGCCTGAACGCACGGAGCTTCCGTGCTCGCGCTTCCAGTTTTGCCTTCGCTCGCACATAAGGTGAAACGAAGTATAGTCGTGTCACAAATTTAAAGCACACGACCACCGCTAGGGGCTGTTTCGCGGCCTGTGGTTGGCCCCGAGATGCTCGCCTATTCAAACCAATGTATGGCCAAACTCTCTCAATAAACGGCTCTGACCTGAACCAGAACCCACCGCTACGCACGGTGTGAAGGGAGCAGAGGAGGTATGAGCATCTACACCACCTCAACACCGTCCCTGGACTGAGCGTCTACGGAAGCCAGGAACTGAGCCTCGTCACGACATATGCCGGGGAGGAGGTATGAGCATCTACGCCACGTCAACACCGTCCCTGGACTGAGCGTCTACAGAAGCCAGGAACCGAGCCTCGTCACGACATATGCCGGTGAATCTCTAGGACGATAGCCCCGTAGTTTGAACTGCGTGTTTCTTTCTTATGACTTTACTTGTAGTCTTATTACACTTGTTTTTCTTCCATACTGATATTTCTTTTGTGTGTGCAAATATATGCCCTGATTTTTTTTTAACTCTCTGTCTCCCGACCCTTTTCTTACCAACCCCGGACGATCCTGTGACAATTTGGCGAGCCTGCCAGGATAGCGCGGCGCATTACACCCCAGTTGCGTTTTCCGGGAGGTGAGAGAGGAGACGGAGATTTGAGACTGGTACATCATTATGGAGCTCGATCGAATAATCGCGGCAGCTAAGGAATTGGGGTATACTGGGGACGAGTTAAAGAAATGGGTTGATGAGGAGAGAGCGCGTGGTAGAGCTGAGAGATCTCAAGAGCGTGATAACGCTAGGGAGGACCGTGAGGCGGCTCAAAGAATGTTAGCGGCTGAAAGCGCTAAGTTGGATAAGGAACGAGAGGTCCTGCAGTTGAGGATTGCGGCTCGTGAAGGGAGAGGTGAAGGTACTGCAAATTTGGAAAGCGGCCGCGGGGAAGAGTCAGGCCGAGGGAGTCACGGAAGTCCCCACAAACTGATTCCACAGTTCAATGAACGAAGGGACGATCTAGATGCCTATCTGC
The DNA here is from genome assembly GCA_037355805.1 of Ixodes ricinus. NCBI lineage: Eukaryota > Metazoa > Arthropoda > Arachnida > Ixodida > Ixodidae > Ixodes > Ixodes ricinus. The sequence continues at coordinate 180,498 of JAZHYW010070331.1, forward strand.
AGCGCTTTGAGCGTACTGCAACAGGGTTGGGTTGGCCAGTGGAGAAGTGGGCCACGACTTTAGGCTTATGTTTGACCGGAGAGGCGCTCACGGTGGTCGGCCGACTGACACCTGAAGATGCGCTAGACTATGCCAAGGTCAAGCTGGCGCTGTTCCAGCGATTTCGTTACACTAAGGAAGGATACCGCGAGAGGTTTCGCGACGCCAAACCCGAAGAGGGCGAAACGATGAGGCAATTTGCTGCTCGACTGGCAGGGTACTTTGACAGATGGCTCGAGATAGCGGGAGTTGAGAAAACGTTCGAAGCACTGCGAGACAATATCCTAGTGGAACAGTTTTTGTTGACATGCTCGAGCAAGCTGACGGTCTTCCTGAGAGAGCGCGACTGTCAGAGGTTGGATGACGTAGCAGCTAAAGCTGACCTCTTCTTGGAGGCCCAGGTGCAGCACAGCACGGGTAAGCAAAAGCGAGACGACGCGACAAGCAGGCAAGACGCTGGAAACGAAGATAAACACGCAAGGGGTGGTCTCAGAAAGAGTCTCCGCTGCTTCCTTTGTGGGAAGATTGGGCACAAGGCAGAAAACTGCAGAAGTAACGGCCAAGCTATGAGGTCACTGGCATGTTGGAATTGCGGCCGTAGTGGTCACAAGGCAGAGAACTGCAAGGGAAGACAGAGCGAGAAACATCAGGCGTCGTGCTTGTACACGGTGCCAACAGATAATTGCGACGACTCGGACGATTCCTACGTCACCCTGAATAATGGGGACAAGATCCCGGTAGTGAACGCGGTCATAGGGAGAGCCCCGAAATTTCTGTCGGAGAACATGCCGGTAGTGGAAGGACGACTGGGAGAACACAAGATTACAGTGTTAAGGGACACCGGCTGTAACACCGTTGTTGTTCGCAAAGAACTAGTCCCTCAAGAGAACCTAACTGGAAAGTCGAGTCCAGTGTTTTTATTAGATCGAACAGTTCGGTACCTGCCGGAGGCGGTTATTGTGACCCAAACGCCCTACTACACGGGAAAGGTAACGGCGAAGTGCGTCAGTAACCCCCTATACGACTTGATACTGGGAAACATACCGCAAATGCGTGAGGCTAATGACCCTGACCCAGAATGGGAAAAGAACAATGAAGACAATCTCGGCGTCTGCCTAGACAAGCCGAAGGAGAGATGCGGAACGTGTTCGAATGCCATCGGAGTCGACGTGGGCTGTTGCAGGGCAATGGAACCAACCAAGAGCATCGACGAGCTCCCGGATGAGAACCCAAACGTAGCTGCGTCCGCGGGCGAGGAAGAGAAGCTGTAGGACCAATAGGAAGACTAGAACGGCCTCTGAAAGTCGCGCAGGTGTCAGTAACCGACACAACAGCCGAGGAACTCGGAAAGCAGCAGAAAGAGGACGCTACTCTTGCGAAGTGTTTCAGCGATGTAGGGAAAACAACGAAGAAACACAATTCCAGGACAAGGATTCAGTTTTTGCTGAAGAACGATCTTCTATACAGGAGCGTCGTATACTCATCCGGCAGAAGATCAGAACAACTGGTTCTCCCGAAAAGGTTCAGGGCCGCTGCTATAGCTATGGCACATGACAGCATTATGTCCGGTCACCAGGGGATGAAGAACACTCTCAACCTGGTGGCGGAAGAATTCTTTTGGCCATGCATGCAAAGCGAGATCAAAAGGTACGTTCGTTCGTGTGACGTGTGCCAACGCACCGTACCCAAAGGCAAGGTGGGCAAGGCCCCTTTAGGCAGCATGCCAATCATCGAGACGCCTTTTCAAAGAGTCGCGATAGATATCATCGGTCCTATAGTGCCTATCGCAAGCTCAGGGAACCGGTATATTCTAACAATGGTTGACATGGCCACGAGGTATCCGGACGCAGTACCGTTGAAGAGCATTGGGTCCCAGCAGGTAGCCGAGGCGTTGGTTCAGATGTTCACGCGGTACGGAGTGCCGGCAGAGATCCTTAGCGATCGCGGCACCAACTTCACCTCTGAGCTAATGAGAGAGGTGAGCCGGCTTCTATCGATGAAGCAACTCTTAACCACTCCCTATCATCCCATCAGCAACGGCCTGGTCGAGAGGTTTAATGGCACCATCAAGCAAATGCTAAGGAGGATGTGCAAAGAAAGACCAAAGGATTGGGATAGATATCTCCCAGCTTTGCTTTTCGCCTACAGAGAGGTGCCCCAGGCTAGCCTCAGGTTCTCGCCATTTGAACTGCTATACGGGAGAAGAGTACGAGGACCACTGGCCATCCTCAAGGAGGTGTGGTCGAACGAAGCCCTGAAGGAAGACATGAAGACGGCATATGGATACATCTTGGAGCTAAGGGAAAAACTAGAGGAAACATGCAAGCTGGCGCACGTATGCCTGGATGAAGCAAGGGAGAAGTATAAGGGATACTACGACAGGAAGAGCTGTAACCGAAGTATGAAGCAAGGAGACCTGGCGCTCATTCTGCTCCCCACCGATCTAAACAAGATGATCATGCAATGGAAAGGTCCCTTCCCCGTAGTCGCAAGAAAGAATGAGGTGAATTATGAGTTAGACGTAGGAGGCAAGAAGAAGGTGTTTCACATCAATATGCTGAAAAGGTATGAAGAAAGAGAAGGAAGTCAACAAGGTAGACAACATTGCGGTGTGGCAATGGACTCTCAAGAGAAGGATGAAGTCGCAAGCGAGCTAAGTTTTGAAGATGCAGAGGGAATTCCTACGCCAAGCTGGACGAGGCAGCAAGGATGGGAAGACGTCAATATAAACGAACACTTGGAATCCCAAAAGCGTGATGAGGTGCGAGAGCTGATTGAGGACTTCAAAGATATATTTTCGAACCTTCCAGGCAAGACGAGTCTGCTGACCTGTGACCTTCAACTGACCACGTCCCGACCAATACATGTGAAGCAGTACCCACTGCCACTGTCGGTTCAGGAGACAGTCGAGCAAGAAATCGACGAGATGTTGGGGCTGGGCGTGATTGAGAGATGTACCTCATCATACAACGCGCCAGTGGTAATGGTAAAGAAAAAGACGGGTCAAACAGGTTTTGCATTGACTACAGGAGGCTCAATGACGTGACCAAGCCCGATGCAGAGCCAATACCACGGATCGACGTCACGTTTGCTAAGGCGGGACAGAAGCGCTTCTTCTCGAAGCTCGATGTTGCAAAAGGGTACTGGCAGATACCTATGAAAGAAGAGGCCAAGGAAAAGACGGCCTTCTCTTCAACGAGTGGGCTTTACCAATTCAGGGTCATGCCCTTTGGTTTAAGAACGGCTTCTGCGACATTCACAAAACTGATGCGAAAATTGTTAGACGGCATCCCAGATGCACACCACTACATCGACGACATCCTGATCGCCACAAGCTCGTGGAGAGAGCACGTTGAGACGCTCCGCTGCATTTTTAGGCGCCTGCGCGAGGCTAATATAACCGTAAAGCCAAAGAAATGTGAAGTGGGCTTTAAGGAGATCAGCTTTCTGGGGCACGAGATCGGAATGGGAAGGATATCACCAGACCCTAAGATCATTGAACGGATTCAAGACGCACCAAGACCGCGAACGAAGCGACAAGTGAAATCGTTCCTTGGACTCACGGGGTTCTACCGCGAGTTCGTGGAGGACTATGCGGGTCTTGCCGCGCCGTTAGTGGACCTCACCAGAAAAGGAGCCCGCAATGAGGTTGAGTGGGGGCCGGAGCAAGAGGAAGCCTTCAATGAACTAAAGACCAAGCTGGGACATCCTCCGATCTTGTTGGCGCCAGACCCCGAGAAGGAGTTCGTGCTAAGGACAGACGCGTCTGACGCGAGTCTGGGTGCAGTGATGCTTCAAGAAAAGGATGGAATGCTACATCCCGTGGCGTACGCCAGTAGAAAGCTCAGCACCGCAGAAAAGAACTACGCAACGATAGAAAAGGAATGTCTGGCGTTGGTATGGGCCGTGACCAGATTTAGGTTGCTTCTGTACGGCAGAACTTTTCGAGTTCAGACCGACCACCAACCACTAGAATTCCTGAACAAAGCTAAGCATACAAATAGGCGAGTGATGAGGTGGAGTATGGCTTTGCAAGATCATAGCTTTCACGTGGAATACATAAAGGGCAGAGATAACGTGGGAGCAGACTTTCTAAGCCGCCTTTAGAAGTTTATTTTTCTTTTAAACTAAGATTTTTGTTAGGGATAACTAGTCGAGACCCGGGAAAGGATGGGTCCCCTCAATGTATATTTCTTTTTGTGTTGTATGTGTGCCAATGTCTTTTGTCAGACTTAAGACGGGGCCTTTGCATATGTGTGTGACTACAGTGAGTTCTCACAGAAGAAATCCTCGATTTGAATGTTGATGGAGAGTTCCCTCCGTCCGAGTGTGGTGCGGTGCAACCGGACGTCGTGGCAAGGTCATCGAGAAGGTCGTGTCGTGAAAGTGTCGTGTAGGATGATTGTGGGGGTGGCTTGTGCTTGGTGACGTCAGGATGGAGTTCTCGGAAGTACCAAGCATCAAGAAAGAAAAGTTTACGTTATAAACTTCTTGAAGTTGGGGGGTGTCATGATTCTGTGGAAGGAAGAACCTGAAGGACGAAGTGACGGGAGCGAAAAAGGCGCGTGAGGAGAACGAGCCGCGACGTTCGGCAGCTGGTTCAAGGATCATGCCGGCTGTGTCCCGGTACGACGACCTGAACCAGAACCCACCGCTACGCACGGTGTGAAGGGAGCAGAGGAGGTATGAGCATCTACACCACCTCAACACCGTCCCTGGACTGAGCGTCTACGGAAGCCAGGAACTGAGCCTCGTCACGACATATGCCGGGGAGGAGGTATGAGCATCTACGCCACGTCAACACCGTCCCTGGACTGAGCGTCTACAGAAGCCAGGAACCGAGCCTCGTCACGACATATGCCGGTGAATCTCTAGGACGATAGCCTCGTAGTTTGAACTGCGTGTTTCTTTCTTATGACTTTACTTGTAGTCTTATTACATTTGTTTTTCTTCCATACTGATATTTCTTTTGTGTGTGCAAATATATGCCCTGCTTTTTTTTAACTCTCTGTCTCCCGACCCTTTTCTTACCAACCCCGGACGATCCTGTGACAACGACACACATATTTCTCAAATTTATTTGCCGACTGCCATTGCTTAAAAAAAAAAAGCTAAGGCAAATTTAATCGGGTATTAACGTTAGGGAGTAATTCTGAGTAGTAATTAGCGAAAATATAAAAATCGTTTCATGACATATTTAACGTGTTTTTAGTATACATAACACATCCAGTAAATCAACATCAACTTGGAGAAACTCGTTAAAATGCAAACAAAAATTGTTCGCATTGAATATACACATATATAAACTAGAAGTAGTCAAAATATGCAAATTATGAACGGTACTGATCAAATGTAAATAAAGGTTACTGTCATGTTATATTAGCGGCGAGACGTTTTGGTGGCACCCGCGTATGTTCCCTCCCGTGACGTCATTAGCTTGCAAACAACAAGTTCGATGGTGTTTGTAATGAGCATGATGACAGCTTGACATCATTGCCCTCTTAAACGAACACTGTCAACACCGTCATAGGTGAAGTTCTTACATTCCTCTTAGTTCCGTCGATGACAAATTCTTTGCTGACGTCATAGTCAGCATTCGGCCAATCGTGGAAGGCCAACCACAGCGACGCTTTCGATCGCGCACGTTGCCAATTGACCTGCCACGATTGGCCGAATGCTGACTATGACGTCAGCAAAGACATTTTCACCCACGGAAATAAGAGTACTGTAACAACTTCGATTTCGACAGTGTTGGCGGTGTTGGTTGCAGAGCGCAATGATTTCAAACTTCCACTATGCTAATCACAAACACTATCCAACTTGTTGTTCGCAAAGTAATGACGTCACGAGAGGTAACCATGGGATGGCGCCACCAAAACATTTCACTGCCTATAGCTAAAGAAGAAGTGGATGGGCGCTGCACGAAAAGACAGTAGGCGGCACAGACATTCGTAGACGCCCTGAAGAAGCTACTGATCGGTCGTCCGGCGACGATTCGAACAACCAAACGGCGGTCTGAACAACGGACCCTGCGGTGCGGCGAACACCGATCAACCATCACAGATTCGCCAGTGTCCTTAATAAGTAAGTCAACAGCTACCATCGACGAACTTGGCGGTGTGCCCAACCAAGCCCAGCCAAGCTCCATCTTCGGTTGCGACCTGAGGAGGTGATGCACAAGCATCAACGCTACTAACTGCAAGACTGCAGCCGACAACAAAGCCGCACAACATCCCCAACAAGAATTCCTTGAGAACGATGGGAGGGAATGTCGGCGGCAAAAGATTGCGGGGCGCGGGAGCATCACCCGAAATGACTGCTTGCGCCTTGTGACGGCGCGCTGCCGCCCTCAAGATTTAGGCTTCGAGAATGCGCTCCCTTTCGTGCTGGCAGTCATGACTTTTCTACTCGCTTCCGCTGACGTGCCCGAGATAACCGTGACCGGCGCAAGGTGCCGCTTTGTCAGCCATCATGCCGCGCGTCTGCCTCAGCTACCGTGATGGGTGACGGAGCTCGCCCATGCTACAGATAACATTTCGCGGCACCTTACGCCAGTCCCTGGTATCTCGTGGGCGTCGAACGGAAGCGAGCGGAAAAAGCATGAGCGCGAACACGAAAGGAAGCGCATGCGCAAAGCGTGAGTCTTGAGAGCGGCCACTCGCCGCGAGAAGGCGCAGCCAGTCTTTCCGGCTGGCGCTCCCATGCCCCGCAAACTTTTGCTGCCGACTGTACATTCGTATAGAGTTAGTTCAATGTTTTATTTTTTCTTTTCTTGAATATATTATTTTATCATACGTCAGCAGTGTTTCCCGATTTCTTCATTTAGGAATCTGGCCAAACCCATAACACCACAACACTAAAAGACAAGATTTGGTCACATTTTGTCTTTAGACGCCTTTCTATAAACTTTTTTTTTATTTGATAAGCACGGTTAATTCATCTGCATATGTCGACTATTTCTTCTTTAAAAACCACAAAAAAATATAGAGCAGGAGGCTTCAGTGACCGTGTGGGGAACATATCCTTTGGAAGAATTAACATTTTGAAAATCGTGCTTCTCTTTTAGGATCAAGGTCGGCGTCGTTGACGTGGTTGTGCTCAACGACTTTGAATCAATCAAAAAATTTCTTTGCAAGAAAGAAGGACTTTACCGGCCGGAAAACATGGTGTTTTCCAACGTCGGCGTAAATGGTAGGAGAAAACAATCGCAAGGCCCTTCTTAATCGGGAAGTGTGACTTTCAGAAGACCTTCATCACATTATCTTCTTACGAGGGGCGGGTTTTATTTATTATGCTAACAACCACGCTCCGAGGCCAGCCTAAAAGCCCAAACGATCTGGCCTGCACTAGCGCTGGATAGGTTACGAACAACGAGTCCTATTTTACAAGATCGTTTGAATATATCTTGCCGTAACCTATCCTCAAACATGCCCCTCATGAGGCCAGTCATATTTGACTGCAAAGATTTCATGCATCACAATATCACCAGCTGATTTTATGTGCCTTACCATCGCAAGCAGAGGCCACTCAAAGCTGCCGCCAAGGGCTGGTCGTATGCGGTGAGAAACTGATGAAGAGGTGGAAATGAGGGCGCCCGTGGATGTCAGAGGGCTGAACTCTTATCACGAGAAGAGTCGGTAGACGGAAAGCCTAGCTACCTGTGTTTCTACTAACTATTCCCTGACATGCCATGTAAACTATTATTCTCGGGATAAAAAGTGTGACATAGAACACAATATTTTAGAAAGCAGTATAAAAAGCTCGAACGTGGGGTTGAAAAATACGAGCATACGTTTAAACTGACACCTGACGTTCCTCAGCGGTCAGCCGTATAGGATGGCCACTAACGCCGAGCAAGGAAATTTGAAGCTCTCGTTTCTCTTTTCACATTAATTCAGGAGTGGCCACTCTTAACGGACCGGCGTGGCTGGAAAACAGACGAATTTCCATGCGCATCCTGAGAGACTTGGGATTCGGAAAGAAACGCATGGAGGATCTTGTCAAGGTGAGCGTTGCTAGACTTTTGTTCCCTTCTGTTCATGTGGAAACAAATCAGATACCAGTAGTATGCACTACGAAGAAATTCCAGGTACACCTGCTTCCTCGCAAAGCACGAAATGAGTGAGTGGCTGCGATCGACGGCACATATTCAGCGAACGGGGAAGCCCAAATGATGAATGGTTTCGTTAGAAAATTCAATTTAAGCTCACTTTATGCCCTTACAAGAGGTACGTTTTCGAGTAAACCTGTTCTGTCACCTTTATGCGTTCGCTGTATATGCTTAAAATCGAAAGAATAAAAAATCAGCAGAACCCATCCTTTGGGAATGATTATCTACGTTAATGCGAATAGCATCAAACGGTGCGGAGTTATGCGTGTTCGTCAGGTGGCCGGCACACTCTAGATACGCCAGCCCACTCTTGAGGCGATTCTAAATTTGTTGACACTTTCACAGCCCTGCGCACGATCTCCGCAGCCCAGCACGTGCGTTTGTGTCACTTAGGAAGGCGAGCAAAGCACGCGCCATACGCACAAACACTCAAAATGGTACCGACCAGACTTTCTGGCGTCTCAGCTAGTCTCAACCAACGGTACTCTAAACGGTTGTTTATATCTTTACCATAGGACGCGCTTTACAGCGCTGTCACAGCTACCGGTGCGCGCGCGTTCCATGCACGAGGGCTCATTCCGCTCTCGTGAGGCTGAGCACGGCCGCTACATCACCCTCTCCCGAGCGCGGGAGAGGGTGAGCTAGAGGGAGAGGGTGAGCGCGGGAGAGGGTGAGCTAGCCCTCGTGCATGGAACGCGCGCGCACCGGTAGCTGTGACAGCGCTGTAAAGCGCGTCCTATGGTAAAGATATAAACAAGTGTTTAGAGTGCGTTGAATGACTGCCTTCATAGCTCTGTGGTTAGCGCCTCTGCCTGCTGATCAAAGGGTCAACGGTTCGAATCCCAGCCGGCGCCGGTCTTTTATTTTATTTATTTATCGACCCGCGGCGTAAGAGGTTAGATAGCCAGATAGATACATAGATAGACGAAAAGTGCGTGAAGTATCCAAAGAATGCTATTCGCATTGAAACGCGGAGAACAAGCAGAGGACAACCACATACTTTCATTTAGCAACAACGTTTATTTCGGGCAGGAAAATGTATATGCTCCAAATGCCATTGTAATTAGCATACAACGTTTTCCGAGAAAAAAAGTAGACGACCAGTCATTTTTAGAGTGCGAATAAAAAGCATAGATTGAGCTTACGATACGCATTGTATTTGTAAAGCACGCAATTACCTTCAATCTTTTTTTTTGTTTGTTTTTGTTTTTCAAAGCAGCACAACCCAGAAAACGCCCTCCTCCCCTCAAAAATAAAGAAAATTATAGTTTTTATTTTTATTTTTTATTACCGCAAGAATAAACTACGCATTGCCGAAGGCTGGAGCCCTAGCGGTTCGAACCAGATGCCTGAGCTTCAGTACTAACCCTTATCATATTAACTAATCGATTTTTTTTAAGTTTTTAATGGGAAAATGGCGGTCGACGGAGCTCTCCCGTACATCGAGCTGAATGCGGCAGTTGCGAAAAACGGTTAAAAACGAGCCCCAATTTTTCCAGTGAAATTAAAAAAAAAACACGCTTCTAACTTTGGAATGAGATAACGGTTAGTGCTGAAACTTTGACATATTATTTGGACCGCTAGCGCTACATTTGGGATAGAAATGAGCGTTCGTCAACGCGTAATTTCTTTTTAAAGCTAGAAAAAAATGGTTGTTTTTGTTGTTGTTTTGTGTGCGTGTGGCGGTAACGTTGTATATTCAAACAAACAAAAAAAAAGCTTCCACTCTCGTGTTTCGGATTTCAGGTGAGCTAGCTCATTGTGCTTTGTTTCTGTGGACCGCTGGATGATTTTAAAGAAACACGAGGGTAAGAAATATGCGAAGATTCTAACTTAGAGCCTGTGGGTTAAGTACGTGAAAACAAATTGAAGATTTACACAAATAACTATAAAGGAAGTGCGTTAGAGACTGGTTCAGCTCTCCAGATTAACAAATAATGAACACAATATAATCACAAAGAACTTAAAAGACGCAGCGCGTTTTGTGTTTACATTTCTTTACTTCATGCGTTCCTATCCGCTAACGCCACAATTTCATTGGGTGATGAGCGACAAGATACTCGGCACTCCCCATCACCCTGCGTTTCTTAGACCTTCGGTGATCATGGATCAATTAGCGCCCGTAACGCAGTCCATGTCGAGTTACTTGAACACGTCTTCTATTTGTTTCGACGTACTTCACCCACAGGCTGTAAAGTCAGCCGTGTCTTAGTTCATTTCTTACCTTCGTATTTGGCAAGAATCCTCCAGGTTACAGATGTTAACTTTAGAGCTTTTTTAAATTTTTTCTGTTGCGTTCTGGCGTTTGCGCAGGAGGAGACCCGGCAATTAGTGGAAAAGCTCGTCAAGACCAATGGCTTCCCCATTGTTACCCTGAAGCAGTTCACTCCGAGCGCGTCCAATGTCATTTCGAGGGTGCTGTTCGGCGAACGCGACGCGTCCACGAGTCTCAGAGGAATGGCGATGGTCGAGAACTTGGACAAGTTCTCGAAGGCCCTGGGTGCTGGATCCTTGATCGAGGTGCTGCCCCAGTGGGCGAGGCATCTGGTCATGCTACTTCCGTTCACAAGGAGCGTCGCTCTCCGGAGATTTGTTCAAAACTTAATTGAACTTGGGAGGTAAGGCTTCGGAGTACGACTCAAACTAAAACCATTGGTGTGACTTTTTATTTTATTTTAGGGAGTGTCGGATGATGTCATTCGGGGCCTCAACATACCCTTTCCATGATGTATAAAAAGCGTGCCAAAACTAAAAGAGAAATAGAAGACCAACAAGCGATTTCCCGCAGTGATAGTTTTATTCAAACTTCCTACTAAATGAAAAGATACCCCTCTGTTCGCCTCCTTCACTTACCTTTATTTTTATTATTTTATTTCATTGCAATACCTTCAAGGCCCGGAGGAATTACAGAGGGGAGGGGAAAAAGCGAAACCACACTAATAGGTTATAAACGAGTCTAGTAAAAAAACAATGCATTAAAACATGGGTGGTCAAGGACTAACAAAAATGTTCGGTTATCAAAATTTTAAATCAATCGACTGATGGTAAGACCCTAGATATGGGGGAAGGCAGGTCCATTCAGATTAGATTTTGGGAATGTACGAGTCAATGTGAGCATTGCTGCGACAGGGATGCATTCTTATTTTGAGTTGATGGTCTATGCGAGGGAAAATATACGGAGGAGGAAGGAGAAGCTTATTTTTTAGAGCGGGGTTAAAATAATACATTTTGTGAAAAATACAAAAAAAACGAGATATTTGCGACGAAACGAAAAAAGAGCAAAAGATAGGTTAGTTTTCATGTACGTGACACTGGCTGTACGATGACAGTTGGAAAAACTATAACGTGCACCGCGATTGTGGACACCCTCAAGGTCAAACGGGAGCGTGGTTTGGTGGAATTTCAGACCAATGCAGCGCGTATTACAATTTAGAACACACTATGGTATTAAATAAAATAAAAGGAATTTCAAAGACAAAGGCTAATGTAAAATTTATTTTAAATATGAGAGCATAAAGTTGACGATAGTAATTATATGATCACTATGAGTCTGCCATGACACATTAAAGGTAATGTGGACGCCAAGATATTTGTAAATAGTTATGAACCCCAAGGCGGAGGAATCCAGATAGTATGGAAATGTTGATGTGTTACGTTGAGATACCCCATAATTGTACATTTGTTAGTGTTACGAGTCACGCACTATACGTCACACCATTCCATAATATTGTTTAACTCAGACTGAAGAAGAAGAGAATCGAATGCGCTAGTGACTTCGCGATAGATAACACAATCGTCCGCAAAGAAATAGAGAATGAAAGGTTCTGAGGCAAATCATTTATCTAAATCAGAAATAGCAATGGGCCTAAGACAGACCCTTGTGGGACACCTCAGGTGACAGGACTAAGGCGAAAATTAGCTTGATCAGTAATGACGAACTGAGACCGATCTGTTAGAAAAATTTCAGTCCAAGGTAAGACATTCACATTGAAATTGAGGTTAAGTTTGCCAAGTTCGAGAAGTATAAGCTTACGAAAAGCTTTACCGAATGCTCAGCAGAAATAAAACAAAGTCAATCAATCTGGGATTCTCAGTCAAGAATGAAAAGTCAGTCGTTATTAGAGGACAGCAGTTGAGTTTCGCAAGAAAGGGATCTACAAAAGTGATGTCGAAAGGCTGAAAATAATTAATTTGAAAATGAAAAAATGAACAAGGTGTGAGTAAATTACCTGTTTCGTAATTTTACAAAGGGTACTAACTAGAGAGATCGACTGGCATTCGTAAGGACTATGTGACTCGCTTGATTCTTGGAGCGGAACCACGTTTCCTGTGTCTCAATCATCGGGAAGGAAGAGCACCAAGGGTTAGCGATTGGTCAAACATTTAAAAAAATCTATACATTTTGGTACCCTCCACAAACCTTGATTTAATGTAGTCGACACCACAACAAATAGTTTTGGATTTTCTATTAGTTTAACTATGTCATCATAACTGAAGATCAAAGGGCCCATAGGCATAAAGTTGCAGGGATGGTACAATGAAAGACGAGAACCAAAATTAAGAAGAAAAAAAACTCCAAAAGCTGTCATTTAAAACACTGGCGCACTGACTATTCGGAATAACTTTACCGTATTAGCTTGAAAAATATGAGGGACTTTTTTGCGCCATTTATAATATCCCAAATTCGTTTAGTACTCTTTAACAACATAGAAAATAGAGTATGACTGAAAAAGGTTAGTTTGGTCCTGGGATGCTTGTCTTATAAGATTCAGTGGCACATCGACATGTCTTCCAAAGCTCACCAAGACCGGAAAGCCTAGCAGAGCGAAAAATATATTGATTTTTATTTTCACTTTATTGAGCCTTTTAAAGGTGGCATTATACTAGGGTGACTCGGAATTCGAAGTGATTGACCTAGGCGGAATGAAATTTATATTGAGTGAATTTACTTTACTTTAAACATATTCCAATTGTCACCAACAGAGCACTGATAAAAGTTATCTAAAACAGATTAAGGTTGGCAGCTAACTCATTGTTTATGACATCGAAGTTTACCTTGCTATAATCAATAAGGTGTTTGACGGATTTACCAGAAGCACACGCCGACGTACGTAAAGTGTAGTGTCAAGTGGTCGCTATTTTAAGTTTAACTTATATTTTTACTTTTACTTTATTGAATACCTTACCCATTAGAATTAACATGTAAAACACAAGGAATGGTTGCGAGCAATTTTTGTTTTCTTAATCTCGATGATTCCTAGTAGTACGGTTGGGTATTTAGGTATAATCAGACTTTCGTAAATTGTTTTTGAACTTTAATTTGCTTAACTTGTGACATCTCTTTTAATGCAAAGATTCACGCAGCAAATTTCTAAAGGCGTCACAATTAATCCCCGTCTCATAATAATTGTTAAACAATAACGTAATATGCAACTTAAACAAAATAGCTTCGCTTGCCCCCTTTATCCCTCGTAATTTACTCCTACTTTAATAATGTTTTTTACATAACTGTTTTTCTTCAGCCAATACGTCACGGATCACGAGGACACAAAGAAGAGTCACCCCGCAAATGAGGATTTCGTTGGCGCTTACTTGAAGAGGTCGGAAGAACAACAAAATCGCCCCGAATCCAATCTGAACAGTAAGATTTAGAAAACATTTAATTCTTGCTTTTGTATTACGACGGGGCAACTATACCTGTTTTCACCTCAAGAACCGTAGGAAAAAAGTTCGGCTTCTCGCGGATGATTACTTATTTTCAGCTTTAGGCTGAGATTTAAGATATACGCGTATTTAGTAGCATTTTGGAGTCTATACACGTTATCTTATCAAGGGGGTACACGTTTCAAACGCCAAAAGCATCGCCTGTGCCTCCGACAACCAAATCTGGCGAGAACTATTTCGCGTGGCGTATGAACAATGCGCAAAACTTACTGTTTTCTAGGGGTGAAAACGGGTATAGACGTGTTTATTCCCTTCGTGTGCCACCCGGAGTCACACGTTGTAGTTTTACATCTAGAGATATAAAATTCACCCGATGAAACACTTTCCCCTATTACGATATAATAAGCTTGTTAGGTAACTTCTAATAAAGAATACAGAAACCCCGTGACTTTTCCTTGATGACATACCGAGTTCCCCGCAGAAAACTACCTGATCGGCAACACGGTCAGCCTGTACATGGCGGTGTCCCACTCGGTGCCGTCCTTTGTGCACTGGCACATGCTCAACTGCGCCCAGAGCAAGGACACGGTGCAGGCCGGGATCCACGAGGAGATCGACAGGGTCGTAGGCCGAGACCGACCACCCGCGTGGGAAGACCGACTCGCCATGCCGTACACCATGGCTGTCCTCTGGGAGATGTACCGCTGCAAACCCAACTCTACCCTGCCGCGAAGGTGAGACTCGCGTATGCTTGGAGCTTTGTCACAGAGGGCGCAAATACGATATCGATATTCCGTTTCACCTTACGATAAACAGCAGAGCATGCGACCGGTGATCGAAGACAATCCGATGCCATGTGGGAGTCACGTGACATTCGAGAAGGGCGGAGCGACGCGGGGAGCGCGCAGTCACGTGATATGTTCCCAGCTCTATGTATCGGCTGGGATGGCTCGTAGCGTCCGCTGCAGTTCATCGTAAGGTGAAACAGAGCATGCGTGGCTTGTACGTGACGTCATCGCACCATGCTGATGGTCTTTTCTACTTGTTCATGCCAAGACTTCGATGGTGCAGGATGTATGTTGCACAAGGTACGGGCTTTCCAACTCTGCCACCGCAATGTCAGCCTATGTGACGTAAGTGCGAGCCGTGTATACAGAGAGGAAACCCCGGGCGAAGCTTCTTTGTTCACTTTCCTTTTACGACGTCAGTGGGACATTATGAAGTCACATATCGAAAGCCTGTGAAGCGCCTAGGTTTATTTCTAAGCCAAAGCCCTGTTCAGTATTTAATATTTTTACATCAATATAAACAGTCGCAGGTGAATGTAATGACTGTAACCAGCGCGTGCTTACATAGAGGATGTTCTGATTATATTCCAGCGTAGGAGAAGACATCCTTCTCAACGACTATGTAATACCCAAGGGAACCGTAGTAATGCCTAACTTTTGGGCTGTGCTCATGAACGGTTCTCTCTGGGAGAACCCCGGCAAGTTTGACCCATCGAGGTTCCTCAGCGACGACGGATCCAGACTCCTAGACAGGCCGGAATACCTGATATCCTTCTCACTAGGTTGGTACCTCTTTAAATAGTATAGTTACCAAACGGTATAGACTTCAAACCACACTGACTCCTCGGTTTAAAGCGATTGCTTTAAAGTGATATGACTTACATCACGCAACGTGGTCACGTAACCTGACATCGCATGTAGTGGAATCACGTGACGTGAAATTTAGCAAGCAATTATCATGATGTTACGCTACGTGACGTCGTAGTGTCATGTGGCGGTAGAGTCACGTGACCTCACAGTATCGCGTGATGTGACGTCACAGTTTCCCAGCTAAATTTAGCACGGAAATATCTCTGCTCAATTCCGAGAGAAAGTGCTGCTCATTAGAAACCCATCAAGTGCTGTCGCACCTTTATCGCACTTCATCGGGATGTCTAAGTCAGGCGATATTTTGCCCGTGGTTTCCTTTAGGAAGACGCATGTGCCCTGGGGAACCACTGGCCACAATGGAGATCTTCCTGTACGTGACGACGCTGCTGCAAAAGTTGGTAGTACTTCCCGAGGAGGGACGCCCATTAAGCATTGACTTCAAAAACGCCACCATGGACGACTATGTAGGACAAAAGCTGCGCTTTGTTTTGCGATAACTGCCAACGGTGGCCGATTAGAGCGGTTGTAAGCGATGGAGACGATGGAAGCCTTGAGCGCAATGATAAGAAGGGTAATTTTAGGTACTTCAGTAAGAACCATTGATATCAAGGTTTAACGCCATACTTCATCCGCACCAATCTGTTTAAATATTCCTCTTTTCTTAGCAGAATTGACGACTAAAACTTCTATGCCTTGTTCTGTTATTTCATCTCTGGATATTGCTTTATCATTAGATAATCTACGCTAAAACTGCGTGATGTTTCTTTTTTCGTTCTTCTTGCCTCTTTAAGCTGTTTCAAGGGATGTGTGATTCTCTACCTGCGGTAACTTTTTGGGGACTTATATTTCAATGTGTAGGAAACTTGCACTGCATTATTTGTTGCTGTGCTTTTGTTGGACGACTTCAGTCTTGTTGGTTTTCTTGATAGACTGCTGATTTGTTTGGCTTGTTGTTGTTTTTCAAGTATTATGTATTTGTTATTCTGCCCATACTGCTTGGACCAGTATGGTTTGCAAAAAAAATATTCAGGTCTGTTTTTTCTAGAAAAACAAATATTGAAATAGGAGACACAATTCAAAGAAGACGCCCCAATGTCCGTAAACTGATTTTCGGACAATCACATATCTGTCAACACTTCGCAAACAAATTTAGTGTTTTCCGAATACCACAAAAAAAACAAAAAAACCTAGCTGCTTCAAACTTGCATTCAGCTGACTGCCGCGAATGTACTTATAAATATGTTAGCTTACGTAGCCGGACTAAAACATTTGAGACGATTTTGTGAAGACAACTCTGTCGTGGATTCTGCGTGTAGACCACCTGGTAAAACGTTAACGTTTGATCTCAGCGTACATACCTATATAATCTACGAAGTGAAAGAGGCATCCAAATCTGACTATTTATGCAGCCCTAGGAGAGTAATTACTGTGAAATTAAATTTAAATCAACAAATCAAAACCACAAAAAATGAAAAAAGGGACATGTTAAAAAAATTACGAAGAACATTAATCATGGGTCAAGACTACAATACAAGCCTAGGAAGTTTTGACTTGATAAAGCAAATGATACAACAATTAATATTTTTTTCAAGGGAGAAACTACGAAAATCTGTAGTCTTCACTAAATACTTTTGCAGCTTAATTCAGAATTGAAGCTACTAACCAGAAATAATATTCAACGTTTTTAAAACATTTAACAATTACGGGAGAAGGCTGAATTTTGTTTACATAGCTTGTTATATCCACGAGTTACCCTTGTGTTTACTTAATCTAGAACTATTAGCACTTCTAACCAAGAAGCTTAGAAATTATGTTCCTTAGATGGTATATAACTTATTTCAAGATGTTTGTTTGCTTATAACACGTTTTCCCTCGTGGTTTGCAATTTGTTTAACTGTTTAGTTTAATAAACTTCTTTTGTTGGTATATGCGTCATATAGCTTTTCTTTTTTTTTGCATCCAGGTGTTCACGCTGTTTATACTTACCGCAATTATGACTTTCCGCGACATTTCATTATTTTTTTTATATTTTTCCTGCGTTTCTCTTGACGTTAAAGCCGCATGTCAGGACCCATAAACAAGCGAACCAGTGCCTGTACGGGTTAGTGTAGTACCATTTTTTACTGCCAAAATTGTTCTTCTTTGTTTAGCTGCCAATCATGCATGGACGTTTAAAATGAAACGATACAGTGCCCCGTTAATAGACCTATAGACCTATTGCTGTCTTACCCAAGCATCAAGGAGAATGCAGGGATTGGTGTTCCACGCGCCGCACGTGCTGGCCTCAGCAGTAGTAACTTTTCCAAAGCAAAAACCTAAAACAAATGGCATCTTGTACGCGCGTTCGTCAATGCTTTCTTTTGGTTATTTACTTCGAATCTTTTATACAGGAAAGGCGTGCGCGTGTGGCGCGTGGAACACCAATCCCTGCATTCTCCTTGATGCTTCGGTAAGACAGCAAATGGTCTATTGCAGTATTACCCAAGCATCAAGGAGAATGCAGGGATTGGTGTTCCACGCGCCGCACGTGCTGACCTCAGCAGTAGTAACTTTTCTAAAGCAAATACCTAAAACAAATGGCATCTTGCACGCGCGTTCGTCAACACTTTATTTTGGTTATTTACTTCGAATCTTTTATACGGGGAAGGCGTGCGCGTGCGGCGCGTGGAACACCAAACCCTGCATTCTCCTTGATGCTTGGGTAATACAGCAAATGGTCTATTCCCTACACCAGACATGTCCATGGATTCCTTATTAGTGTTTGTCGGTTCCGATAAACATCGCCTGACCCGACAGGACAATCACAAAACAAAAAGTCTCAATATTAAAAAAAAACGTGTTCGAATTATTGCTATATACTTCGTTTCAGCTAAAGTCCAGACGCAGCCAATGCTACAAGCGCGAGCATGTGGCCCTGAACAGTGCTTGCACCACACGAGCGCGCGTGCTTGGCAGGGACGCTGAAAGCCCGGAGCTCGCGCTTGTAGCATTGGCTGCGTCTGGACCCAAGCTGAAACGAAGTATAGACGCTTTACACACGCGCCAGACTACAGCCGCCATAGCCGACCTTCTCTATTCGTACCGAGATGCCAAGCCACTGAAACGGACATTTTTGAGCCTCCACACAGGCCTATGCTGGGGAGAAGGACGTAGTAGCCCCAAAGTGGCAATAACCTGCCCTGCTGTGGTAAGAATGAAGTGCAGCGAACGGAATAAGAGGAAACAAAAACTGAAGGGCGGTTATGGCGGCGCCCATGCACAGCGGCTGTAAAGCGTCTATAGGCTGTTTTGTTCTGTAACTCATGCCAGATAAAATCTCCAGATTATTTACACCCTCATTTTGGCGAGAATTAGGCGGGTAAATTTTCCCGCTCAATTTAGCCACTCGACCCCGACAACGATCACACACTACCAATCGGCTGCAATTACGAGCCATATTTGGCTAACGCCTTAGAGCCTGCAGACGTGGTACACGGACATAGGGAACAACACAAGGTCTCTAACATGGCTGCAAGTTTATCGTAAACGCAGAGTTAAGTTGTTCCTCTCTGTGCGTTCTTCATCTTCGGGATTCTTCCGTAATATCCCATGCGTAAGACAATATAGTGCCCCAACCAAAACAAAAGGTAGCATGTGTACTTTTTTTTTCTGCCTACACCGACTACCACCAACACTCGCTTCACTTTATTTAATCTTAAGAGCAAGATTATACGCAACATTTGTCTCGTCAATATGGGCACATCTGTTTCCCCAAAGCTTGTTCAAAATGCCTGTCCAAAATACACGTAAATACCCAGTTCGTCCCGCAAGTTATGTCTATATAGAACGAGGCATCCATAGTAACGGAGTCCATACTAAAAAGACATAACAGTGCAGTCCCTTTCCCCACCTAAGTGAACAAACAACCGTAACATCCTCCGAACTGCGTTTTCTTTTTTTAATTCTTCTTTACTGGGTATCGAAGAAGACGCAGACGCCAGCCATGGGAAGGAGCCGCGGCGCTCTAGCGGTGTTGCAGAACATTCCTCGGCCGCACTCTTTGACGTTGGTCAAGCAGCTTTCGCCGGGACCCTGCGCCATGAACAGGCATCAAGCACAAGTGCGTGCAACTGTGGACTGATACCAAACCAGATGCAACCACCGTGATATTACACACACCAAAGTAATATATTATGAGAGACTCCGCCCACAGCAAAAGCAGTGAAAATGAACCCTGTTTCAAAATGAGCGCCCTCCAGCAACCCTTCTTGCTGGATGAAGGAGGCCGGAGGGATGCATTTTTGACGTCACCCGAACGCGGGCCACTAATTGGACGCGACTTCTGCGTCAGCGTTCGGCGCATACTCGGGTCCTCACTGATTGGAGACGAGTTTCAGCCGAACGCTGACGCAGCTCTCCTGTCCGATCGATGTCTCGCGTTTAGGTGACGCTGAAATTCAACACTATGGCCTTCTTGCCTAAGAGGGGTTGGCCCTCAGTAGGTAATGTATCGATTGCCCGAGTACGCCATATTTTAAGCATGCAATTCCAGCATGCATTCATCACGAGCGCTACGTTGGTTTTCGGCGCGTACTCGGGTCCGAACGTATTCGATACGAGTGTTGCGCGTCAGCGCTCGGCATGAACTCGGATACGATCAGACACATCGGGCAGAAAGCGATGCCCAAAATATGGCGGACGTCAGTGTCGCTTGATGGAGGTTTGAAAGGGGTCGATCCTTCGGATATACATTTGAATGCTACTTTCCAAGCAAATCAGCCTGGGAGCATAGACCGAATGCTCCCCAGTGTTCGGTGCATGCATTCCGTGACGCCAGGAATATGAGGGTTCTTATTATAGGTGCCCTGAGGAGGTTTCTGAGATCGCCTAAATATGAAAATAATAATAATAAGAACATTTATTCAACTCAGGAGTGTTGCGGCACCACAGTAAGGCGAGTAGCCCATACCAGGAGGCCTGTGATGGCGCAATTACTTGACAAAGACACAAACAGATAAAACAAACCAAAGAACACCCCTCCCCCTCCCCCCCCCTTCTCCGTAAAACTTAACAATATCAACGAAAACAGGCAAATAGATGTGTTGCTTAGGGCTGCAGGTGCCCACTACCTCCCCGTAGATACGCGTCATATCTGTTGTGTCCTTTAAGTCTGCTGTGGCCTCCGACGGCATGGAGTACCACCAGCTCACTGTCCTAATCAGAAAGGAGTGTCGGTGTCGATCCATACGGGCGAACAGTGACTGGAGGCCTCCGGTCCGGTTCAGCCGCAGCTGGTGAGCAAGAGGATGCTCAGCAGACCCTGGCAGGAGACAAGGTAGCCAAAAGCCCGGTCGATGAGATCCGTCTCCGCAAGGCTAAGGAGTGCCAACCAACATGTCTCATGAGGTCGTCTTTCGCCACGTTCCGATAACGTGAGATATGAGGGGAGTGCGACCACAGGATAGTGTAAGCGGCACGTTTCTGAACCCTCTCTAGTGACACGGTCAAGGTGGCCTAAAGGGGTCCCAGATTGCGACACAGTATTCAAGGTGCGGGAGCACCAGTGCGTTATAGAGGTGCCTCAGTGTCGTTGCTCCTGCTCCTCTTGAGACACCAGTCACAAATCCCAGCATTCTACGAGCCCGGAAAGTGACTTCAGCAATGTGGATGCTGAAACGGAGTCGGCAGTCCAGTCTGACGCCTAGCAGTCTGGTGCTGGACGTTCTAGAAATATCCACTCCGCAGAGGTTGAAACTGGGGAGCGCAAGTCGGTCTTTCCTGGATGTGGATATCTGCATCGCAGTGCACTTGGCCTTGTTTAAAGGGAGTCCGTTTTTGTCTGACCACTGAGGCGACATTGTCTAGGTACTGCTAAAGTTGGTGGTTGTCTGTAGGGTGTCGGATGCGCTGCACAAGTGGGAGGTCGTCCGCATACAGCAGCGGCGTACTGCGCAAAGTTCGGGTGACGTTATATGTGAAGATGTTGAAGAGGGTAGGGCCCAGGACACTGCCCTGAGGAATCCCCGACATGACTTCTGCTATGATTGACCTCTCTCCGCCGAAGACCATGCCTTGGGTATGGCCAAGCAGGAAGGAGGCCATCCACTTCAAAAACTCTCCGACGCACTATGTCGGAGACCTGCAGAGGCCCTCCGACACACTATGTCGGAAAGCCTCTGCAATAGGATGAAGTGGTCACTTTTATCAAATACCTGTTTAAAATCAAGTTGTATGGGCTCCCAAGGTGTACGGCCATTTATGGAGCTGCTGATAGTGTGCACAGCAGTGTCAAGAGCTAGTTCGCAGCACCGGCCAGTGAGGAAGCCATACTGATGTGGAGAAGCAACTGATACTGCTAATATGCCCTAATAGGCGTCGATTGACAATTCTTTCCATTGTTCTGCATACAACGGAGGTAGTTGATATTGGCCGGTACGAGGGCACGAGTGATTTGTGTATCCGATTTCCTCTGTGTATCGGAGTGATACGAGCAGTCTTCCACTGTCGGGGACACTCTTCCACTGTCAGGGAACACAGCCTGCCCGAACGGAGATTGTGAAGAGTTATGCCAGGATCGAGCTTAGTCTATTAGTGCACATCTTCAAAGAAGCAGGGCGCACTCCATCGAGTCCGGCTGGCTGAGATGGGTTGGTGCGCTGCAGTGCTTCCATGACGTCGTCCTCATGAACCTCGAGAGCGATGCGAGTGGCACACCACAGCGGGGCGCGTTGGATGGAAGCGTTGACGGGTTGGCAGGTGTGGTTCATGCAGATGTGAAGGGATCACTAAGTTCCGCTATTACCCCACGGTAAGGGTTCTTTGCTGGTCATGTTCCGCCGTCCGGGTTGCCAGGTCCGGATAAGGTGACGAACTTCGTTGTGGGAAGCTGAGCAGGCCTTGTCGAAGACGAAGTAGCTTATCTTGGCTGTCGACGACTAACAGAGTTGGACCTGATAGTTACTTCTCAATAAACAATTGAATACTTTCATAGCGAATAACAATAGTGAAGTAAACAATACCGCAAAAAGGTAACTTCCCCTGTACCGGGTTGGGAAGGGGTGCTCGGGTGTTAGCTTGTCCAAGCTCGGGAGTTGGCTGGCTCGCGGGTTTACGTCCCGAGTACGGGGACAAAAGTCCCTCGGAATCCCACGACCTCACTCGATTAAGGAGCGTCAGTTCTCGAGCCCCAGCACACTTGCTGCGTTTACACTCAAAGTCACTCGTCAGTCCATCCCCTTTTAGTGAGCCAGCGAATCCTTGACGCGTCGTTAGACAGGCGGTTCCCACTGGCCGAAAGGCCACAGCCAATCGGCTCACTTTCTCACCTTGGTGGAATCGCTTGCATTCCAGCTGGAGACCCCGCGGTCTGCGAATATCCTACGGCCAAAGGTCAAGCTGGTTCGGATTCAAGCAAACTATATCTAGAACTCGCAAGGCGAGTCAGACATCCGACTTCGGTGTGGATAGCGCCGACTGAGACATCCCGTCATTCATTCTGCCAGACGCGGTCTGGTGTTGCTGTTCTACCGTGCCTCCTAACACGCGGGCGAGAAAGACTACACCCATGTAAACAGTGAAAGCCAGAACCACCGCGTTCATCCGGCCCGAAACACACGTTCCGATTCTCTCGGCAAAAAACGTGCGTTCTGAACCTCGCGTCGTAAAGTACGCCTGTCTCTCGAGGTCGCCCACCACGGGAAGTGTTTACGCCAATGCTTTCCTACCAGCCAAGTACCTCGGGTGCTAACGGTCCACCCGTAGAGCCCTCGTTGATCCTTACACCTATGTCCCGTTACTTAGTTCCCATCAATCGTGATTTCAGGGTATCAGGAGGATTTTCTGTGCTTATTTACATAGGCCCAGAAAAGCTTTGGGAAACGGATAGCCTCTGCGGCGATCGACATGCATGTAAGTCCTGTGTGTGCAGTATATTAGTTTTGTCAGGCTTTTCTGCGCTTGCTGGGCTGCGCTGAGGTGGGGATGATTTTTCGCCCCATGCGCTTTCCTGGAGAGCTGGCGCTTCCTGCGGGAGAGTCGAATTATTTCTTGGGTAGTCATGGGTAGTTTCTGACGGCCAATCGTCGTCGTGGTTGGAAGGCAACCTCCCTCGATGGCAAAAAATAAATAATCCAGTCAGAGATCTGTGGGAACCATATGTTCCCCGCCTCCCTCTGTAGGCCTACAGCACATGCAGGTTGTGGGGACCGCGATGGCGGCAGCTTCCCGTATACGAGGCGAGGCCCCATTCCTCGAAAAGGGCAGTGCCTCCCTCGCCCTTTGGGTGAATCTTTACTGGCACACCCGTGGGAGTGATTTTGAACGCGACCCATCTGCGGGCTAAGCCATACCTTCCACCTCGGGCGCGTCTATCTCGTCCATTTCTTGCAGGCTATATGAGTCGGCCCCGAAACCCCCGAGAGGGGGGGGGTGGAAGCGGAGGGAAAGTGGAGGGGGGGAGCCCTAAACTCTCTTGCTGGGGAGGCTCTGGTTCTCGGAGCCTCTGTCTTTTCGGAGCTTCCCCCTTCCCACGAATCTGCCTAGCACGTTCGCGTGGGCGCCTCCAGGTGAATCCGTCTCATACGACAGCGCCGACCTTTTCAGTCTTTTTTTTCATTTGTTTGGTTGACGAGTGTTGTGTGGTGGCGAGACGCCAATAAAACACGTCATTTTACGAACTCACAAACATCCTGATTTTCGACGTGGTACCCCTTCAAAGGTGAAACCACAGATTAATGGCGTATTGGGCACAAGCCTCTTCAGTCACCAGGTACCAGGGTGCAAGGCGCAGCAGGTTCCAGAGATTTTCTTTATCTGTCTTCGAGAATTGCTGGATTCTTCTGGCAGGCTGACCGGATTTCGGAGGCTTGAGTAATCCCTCCAGTTAGATTGCCTGGTGTTCTTAACCCGGGAGACTTGACTCAAGGGAACAGCTTGATACAAGCGCGGGATTGTCAACAAAGGCCGACTCGAGGAAGAAGGCTCTCCCTGAGCGCGATCGAGATTTACGAGGGCTCCATGCAAACCTGAAGAAATCCACCTGTCTCCATGATGTCCAGTAGCATCGCATCGTGGAGAGCCGATGGGATGGGGGCAGACGGATGCGTCCAGTCGATATGTGCACTGAAGTCCCCTAGCACACAGATGTTCATGTACTTTGCCAGGCTGGCCTGTTTCAGAGAGTTGCCGAGGAGGTCGTAGGACGTCGACTGTGTGGTTGGGGAGCTGTTCACACAACAGATCAGCATTTTCCCGCGGTGGTGGTTTTCCTCGACCAATAAGGCCTCCAGGCGCTCATGTTCAAGTCCTGGCGCTTCCGGCAAGTCATATGGCAAGGCAGCGCTGCCAGCACGCCTCCTCCGTTAGTGGCTTAGTCCTTCCTGAAGATTGTGAAGTTAACCACGCCCACAAGAGGCCCGTCGTGTGTAAACATGTCGAGCCAGCTTCTACAAACTGCAAACATTGTGTCCGGGTGGGATGTCAGAAGAGCCCGAAAGTCAAGTAACTTGTTCTTCACTGAGAGCAAGTTTGAGGACCAGATTCCTAGGTTCGCGGACTTTGTCGTCACTGGGAGCCTGTGTAACGATGCGTCAGTGACGGTGAAATGAGACGCTGGCGCCGTACATTGCCTGGGGGGGGGGGTTACCAACAGCGGTTGGGGAATCTGGGCGCTCGCAGTGGTTGCGCAGGAATAGGTCATCGGCAAAGGGCGGGAGTTGGCATGCTGCACAAAACCACTGGGATGGCGAGGAGGAGAGACGTCAATACGAGACATAGGATACGTCATCACACTTACGGTGGAGCCATGGATTACATCCGTCGCACTGCAGCGCGGTGACATTGCCAGTACACTGACCGGGAACAGCGAGGGCAGGTGGGCTGCGAACCGGGGTTTGTGGACACGTCACCGGTGATCAGAAGGAGCCATAGGAGATGTGGTCGATGGCGAAGGGAGAGAGCCTAAAACGGTTGTTCAGTTCAGCGCCTAACCGACCGAGCGCCGGTCCACTACATCACCCATTTTCCATAGAGGGAGCTGTCTGATGAATGTGCCATTGTCCAATTGGCGAACCGCCAGATGTTTGTACTAATTCGTCGGCGACGAGGGGAAGTGCTGCTGAAGGCCTATCAGACCCAGGAAACAGAAAATGGTGGAGGCACTGGGAAATGTGCGAGCGACCCGCCTTTTATGTCTCACTCTGCTGGCTCTAAGCATTCTAGAAATCCACTAATCATAACGATACGCGGCCGATTTCCCTGTTAAAATGTAATCAAAGATCGCAACACACCGAGGTCATCTCTGGCGATGGGAGGATCATGTTCCGAAACCAGGACCACTGTCAGCCAATAGCAAGCGAAGGATCCTCGCCCCTCCGACCGGTGGAACCGCGGAGTGATATCTTGAATGCGCATGCGTGAGCCCGGACTACGAGACAGCCCGGACTACGGTTCAACCCAGCGAGCGCTTGCTTTAAAGCTGATGACCGGACATATCACTACCGCTAAATACAAAAAAAGCATAGTGCGTTATTTTTGAGACAATCATTGCAGTAATATGTTCCCTCTCCGCGAAAAATTAACATTTTTCGACTCCTCTTATTTACTTCAATCATCTACAAGAGCATACACATTTTGTAATACCAGTGTTTGCAATCTCAAAGAAATGTCGTGTTTTCATTGGTCACATGTCGCCTGGCTGCCGGAACAATACTTCTCCCATTGCCGGATATATGACCTCGGTGTGTTGCGATCTTTGATTGCATTTTTAATAGAGAAATCTGCCGCGCATCGTTATGATTTATGGATTTCTAGGATGCTTAGAGCACGCCGAGTGAGTTATCGTTATAGTTAGGCGATCTCAAAAACCTCCTCAGGGCACCTTTAAGTGGAGATATCTGCTCCAATATTTGGAGAGGAGCTTTTCCTGCAGATCATACGCTGCAGCAGATTATAATGTGTCTGGTTAGGGAGTTAATACGTTAATAGGAAAGCAACAAACCATCTGTCCTCTTGTTATGCGCAAAAGTTATTTACAGATAAATCATGGCCTCCGACATTCTTGGCGCAAAAAGCTTTCCTCTGGCCATTCTATTGTCACTGAATAGGTTTCCAGAGTACCGAAACACCAAGGCTCCGCGCCCTGGCGCTCAAATTCATTCATATCCGTGCCGCCCTGTGGGGCGTAGCCTAGTACACCGTACGGTAACTGTACGTAGCACGCCATTGGTGCCGTGAATTGGTTTTTCAGCTAAGTGGGTGGTGCTGTGGATAGCCACCAAAAATACATTTACGACATCGTTTGCATAGCAGTCTAGCTGCACTAGTGTAATCAGTACTTTGTGGTTCCCGTAGAGACCCCAGGTTAGCAGTCATACCGCACTGGTCAAATATCTCATTTTGAGATTAGTCACCCTCACTTCCTAAATATTCAGACATACCTATAATTTATCCGACGGTAGTGGTTTGAGTTGTGTTTCCGTTGCAGTGGCAAACATTTTCGCATACAGCTTAGTTGCCTATTTCTGTCAGCATATTAAGCCGCTGACATTCTTTAATGTCTGAGCATTTAAAAGACCCGGTCGTATAAACGCAGCACCCTTTCATCGATTTATGTAGAACTGCATACAAGATGTCCAGGACGGAACAGCAACAGGATAGAATAAGACAGTCTCAAGCTCTTGTGATAACTTAACAAATGCTTTGCTAGCCAGATGAAGCTTCCAACGAAGTCCAGCAAGGATTTCCCCATAACGATTATCAAGGCAGTTGGCAGTCGATGCGATATCTACAAATGGTTAATGCAGACAAATGGAACCAACGGTGACTTACAACAATGGCTGGATATGAAGTCCATGTCTCTCTAAACTGGAAACATCAAGGATGTTTGTGTGATAATTCATACTGCATAAGCATCCAGAAACATCTTTTTCACTCGGGGCACTAAGCGACATTGTACCTACCTAAGGCCGTGCTTCCATGACTTCATGCATGTTTTTTCTGTCACAAGGCAGGAAAACAGGAATGTAATTGACAAAAAACGTAGATGGCAACCGTCCGAGTGTCCATTCACACAAGAGTGCTTAAGCTGCGTTATGAGTCACCCAGACATTTGTGCTTCAACTTTCGCATGCGACGCTACACCTTACATTGGTTTTTACGCTTCATACTAAGCAAAACAATTTGAATAGAAAGGACTACAATCAAATTGTTACTCAGAAGCAGCCGTTTTTCCAAGCATCGTTCGTGTCGAACCAAGTTCAGTCGAAGCAGCCTGATGGTCTGCGAGGCGGCGAGCGATATGCCGATAAGACCAGTGAAATACACTTAACTCACAAAGCTGGCTCCCTGCCCTAAGCTTGGAATTCTTTCGTTTTATAATGGTAAGCAAAGCACGCCTCCGCTTCGGAGTGGCGCTCTTGCCTTGCGGGAAGCGGAAGAGTATTTTGCTGTTCTCTGACCGGCTTCCGCAACCGAAGGCACAGCAAGCAGGAAGGTAAGAGCCGCGAAATACGGATGGTTAGAATGCGAGATGAGAAGCTGGCCGGTCACAATGCAGTGGCCTATGGCGGCGATTCCAAGCAGTGAAAATGGTAGTGACGGCGCACGTCTCACGTGATTGTTGCCGTTCAATGATGCCTTAGAATAGCAAAACATACTCGGCTAGATTGATACTATTGTCGGCAAAGCATCAAATAACGAGAATGTGGTTCTCTGACACAGTAGTTAGTGACACTAGGTCATTCCATTCGCGGCTGTGGCTTGAATGTCCAGCGAGACGAAATATCCATGGAGACGGAATGTCAAACATTCTGAGTGTCCAACGAGACGGAAGGTACAATGGAGACGGAATGTCCAAAGTGCCTGCATATCTAACGAGACGGAAGATCCAACCAGGCGAAACGGAATGTCCAAAGAGTCTGAATGGCCTATAATGAATCTTTTTCTGGATAGAACTTTCGACATATTCCATCCAGATAAAATCATTATTGACCTTTCTTGGGCCAGCTGCCCGGATATAAATTCGCTTGTGTGCCCGTATAATAGTTGTTGCTTCTCACCACAACAAATATCACTTTTTCAAGAAAGCTAAAAGTTAAAATCAAAGCTTTTTTTTTTCGAGAGAGAATTGGGAAATTTATAATTTATGCGCGCCTGAATGTTTTCAGACGAAATACGCGTTCAATCTGTGTGGACAAAAATAGGGGCGAGTAAATAACGAGTTTCGATAGAGTTTCTGAATAAAATATCAAATTTCTTCGTAAGACCGACCAGGCGTGACGTCACGCTCAATATTCCCTCGTAGATAGCTTAACGGAAGGAGGTAAGAGAGTTTGAGTTCTTTGGTTTCGTCATTCACTTGGGACTTCAGATTGCACTCTTAATTTTGTGATATCTTTGTTTGTTTAACTGGCCATGATGTTGCTGTGTTTTTGTTTACCTCGCCATGATTTTTCACGGCCTCGGCTCGTTCGCCGTAGTGGAACTTCGTGCCACCGTTCTCTCCTACTTTTTACTGTTGATCAAGGCCGACTTGCTAAAAACCGCGTCTAAGCAAAGGCCGGGTGGAAAAAAGCACTGCCACAGCCAGCGCACCAGCTGAGCGACATTTGAATCATATATATATATATATATATATATATATATATATATATATAAGCGCTCGAGCGCCTCAGCCTTCGCAGTATTAAGGAAAATATGAGCTCTATACGGCGTGCACACTTTTAAAGTTTCAGAGTTTACTAATACTAATACTCATAATTTGTATTGGCTCAGGAGAGCCGCTACACCGTTGAAAGGCAACAGCTAGTACCATAAAGGCCCGTGGTGAAGCGTCCAGACGATGGTGATTATGTGACAATATATTATAGCAGTCGAGGAACAAGTGTTCTTCTGATCGTCGCGAAAACCGCTGCCCGAGTTACTGAAGTTTGGAGACAACTGGGGCGAGTCAGGTAGCGAGCCGGAGCGACCTTACGAGCTGTTCGATGAAGGTTTCAGAAGCTAAAGCTCTGGCACTCTGGTTTGCCTGATGGTGCGGTCGCTCACATCGTTGAAGGCGGCGGGCTGCAGTAGGTGGCCCAGTCGAAGTAGACGGCTGTCATCCACGAGGCAATCATGTCCAGGCCTTGAAACGTAGCGCAGAGGCAGCGTCTCCTAGATAGTTACACAATGCCTGTCGGCTTCGAGCATTGGCAATGGGAGGGGAGAGGGCAAATAGTGCGCGTGGCTTCCGAGTGGTGGAGTCACGTAGGCGTTCGGCACAAACCTATCTTGTAGTGAAGCCAACCATCTTCTCCGCAGGAGCCTCTATGATCATGCACCGGCAGCACCAACAACAAGGTATTTAAACTTCCTTGACCGACGCTCTGAAGCTTGTGGTCGGTTTGCCTTGCTGCATACCCGACCCGGAGGAATAACACGGAGCCAACGGTTTCAACAACACGAAACTACATTTAATTGGACATGGACAGGACGATTAACATGGTTACCAACGGCGGATGAGTCCAGTCAGCGACTCCTGTGCGCCGCCTCTGATTCTCCTTATCAAGGCGGAGCACTCGATGTTCGCGTGGCCGGCGTGACGTCGCCGCCACGCGGGAGAACTTCGCCACCTGTGCCCCGCAGTCGGGAAACTGGGCTGGGCGGCCACCAGGGTGCCCACAAGCTCGATACCAGCTCACGGTTTTCAGAGAAATGTTATTTCTTGTTTCTTTTCTATCGCTCACCCGCAAACGAGTTGGCGTCAACTACTTCTGTGCACGCGATCCACGGTTTGGGAAGCCCCAAACTGCCGCCGAAGCAGACGGCCAAGCGTTCGCCGCGCTGCACAAGCGTCGCCTGGCCGAGCTTGCTTCGATTTCAGTATTTTGTCAGGCCAAAACTTTTTGAATCAAGGTGGTCGCTTCCAGAAAAGTGTTCCACATGTTATTAAAAATATATTTACGCTATACTTCAACGTCGTCATCCATGTTGCTGATATCAGCAGAACGGCCCGGTATTAGCACCGTCTTGAGGAGCTCTGGAAAAGCTAAGCTATACGCTGCATTTGCTCGACAAACGAGAATTTCGAAGGGCCGGAACGGAGCTTTGCGCATCAAGAGTCTCGGAGGCCACGGTTCAATACAAGTTGAGAATGCGCCAGACGCTCGGCGTCCAGCGCGAGATACCTATGGCAACAGTTTGGGGTCTCGGGAGCACGGACCCAGCCAAAGTACGACGGAAGGCAAAGAGTGCGTGCTGGACGCAGAGCTTCAAGCATATTTTTAATTTGCACCTAGCTAAGCAGCTCATTGCCTTCTCGTTAGACAAGACACACAATGTTAGGATGATGATCAATTTAAAGTCATTATCCCCCCCCCCCTTACTCCGTTTTACACGTAATCCGAGTGCAGCCGAGCCAATAAAAGAGCACCAAAAGTGTATCGTCCTAGCCCTCATCGTCTTTCAACGTTTGCTATCACTAAGTAAACTAATTACTAAGTAGGCGGGGGATTGGTGGCCGAGTGGTCTAGCGCACACCAGCTCGGAGCACGAGGAGCGAAAGCTCGCGCTGCAGAACCCAGGGATCCTGGGCTCAATTCTCACTCCTGCCCGTTTTCATCTGGGTGAGCTTCGTACCTGAGTGCGGTGGTGTATCGCTACTACGTGGTGCACGTTAAAGACCCCAGGCTAGCAGTTGTACTGCACTGGCTAAATTCCTCATCTACAGCTGAGAGACCTGTTGCCCGCTGAGGCAGACCATGGGCAGGCAGACTATGGGCGTGTTCCAAAATTGACTCGATCCTACTCCAGGGTAAGGTGTTCTTTACCTTGGCTTTCTAAAACCTACCCGCGACCAGCGTTTTTCAATCTGTGTTGTCACGTGACACGACCCGCCGGAGTAACTCGGATTCATTTGGGTAAAATTTGGAACACAACCTAAGTGGTAATTGCAAACGCAAAAAGGCTACATGCGCAGTGAGTATATACTTAAGGCGCTGATTGGTTGGCACCATTGGACCGTATATAGCGTTGGCTGCGCTCAGACTTGGTGTGAAACGTAGTACAATTATCTGGAGTGCAAGAAATAGTTCGCGGTTAGCGCTGTTCCGGGAGGTTGAAAGGCCCATTCAAGCTGCATTTTGATGGCGTTCTGCCTGTACCCCTGACATCTTGCACAATGGTTGTTAAAAAAATTTGATTCGATTTGACGACTCCCGCGAAGCCTATGGGAAGCGGACGTTCGTCGTCAAACGCTACGGCAGCAGCTACCCTTGCTTGTCAGGAATTACCGCAACCTTTATTGTCCCATGCTGGTTAAAATATGCCGCTTCGAGAAAGCAAGCTCGAAAATAGTAAAAACTTAACGCCATGACGAGGGAGTTGAAAAACAAGGCGCGCACATCGTTGCAGCGGAGAACAGCTGTGATTGTTTTGTTTTTATCCCACACCTCGTACCGGAGTTAAGTTGTTATCAAGTTTCCGTTACAAGGTAGCCCGCGACTTTTTTACAATTTTTTTATCAGGGTTAACTTATTTGTTTGTATTCTGCAGGGCCGCTAATCCACGTGAACGTAGAGGCTTGACAGTACAGCTCACCAAAGCGCAGGTGAGACAGCAACCATTCTTGCCCAGCCCGTGCGTGCAGTTGGATTCCGAGACAAGCGCACAGTGCACGTCGTCGCACATCATGGCGTAGCTCCGAGCGCTGGCGGAATAATACGAGAAATCTAGATGAAATCGACGGACCTTTTCGGATCTACTATACTCTGTTTCATACTTAGCGTGCAACGCTGTCAAAGCTACTGGCGCGAGCGCGTGGCTTCATTTATGGTTTTGTTTGCGCGAGAACACGTGCAAATGATCAACGAGATCAAGCCCAATACTGGCGCCAGTAACTTTGACAGTGTTGCATACTAAGTATGAAACCGAGTACAGTATTCGCGACTCCAGCGAAACAGACGCCACCAAGCGGGAAAATCGGGAAAAAGCCGGAACAGCTCGCTTTGCAGCCTCTACGCGTCTCTGGCGGCTTTCGCAGACACGTGTTGTCGGCGTGGTGGCGAACAATGTAATTTGACGAAGGTCCGAACATATCTTAAGTTCGCCTGAGTGTTCATAAGTGTCGTGAAGCCTTAGTAGATTGTTTCCTTCCATCACTTGTTTGAAAGCCCGTTTACTCCACAACACACGGTTGCGTGCTTTCGATTTCTTGTATGAGGAGGAATCAGGGAAAAACGCTTTTGATTTCTTGTCTGTCTCGAATCACATTCAAAGTGAAGACTACTTGGTATCTGATAAGTGGTTTCTTTATAAGGACGTAGAACAGTGGACTGAGGACGACAGACAAGGTGTTTCAGTAGAGCGAATAACAATGTTGCACTGAAGTGAATGGGAAGGTTCGATAGCTGCTTTCTGGAGTCTGGTTGTGTTCGATCAGCTTCAAGATTGAGCCACCCACGCCGGTCGGTGCGTAGCTAGCTATTCATCTTGGCTGCCTTTCGCCGAAAAAGCCTCTGGACTACACCGAAGGAGTTGGGCTGATTTCACAATTACTTAATTCCGGAAAACCTGCTCGCTGCATACGATTAATGAGGGAAATTGTCTGCTTTCAAAACGTGGGGGACGCGTCTCGCAAAGTTAGAAGCTGTCAGGACATTATGATTTATCGCGCCTCAAATATTTATATTACACCCCCGTCGAAGCCAGCAGCCATATACAATTGCCCAGGTTGTCTGGCAGCAAAAACGACTCAATTTCTCCGTTCAGGATTCGAAGTCCTGTTCAATGCAGAGAGATTCTGCGTGAATCTCCTAAAAAGACTCTCTTCAGTTTGTTCGCATTCGTCTCCGTGCTGCCGGCTAGAACCATTTGGCTGAGTTTATGTAGTATCTCTCTGTTTGTCAAATATACTTTTATTCAGCAGTTCGCCTAACAGCTAGTCAACGAAACCTATATTTCAACCCGAAGAATATACTAATATCGCTTTAGTGGGACATAGTACGTAATATAATACATAACTCGCATATTCGTCAAGATGACTTCTCGATTGCTACTAAAACCTGAACTGAAATACGAGTATCAGCTGCTTAGTGGGGCGCCAGCGGGTTAACATGCTTCTTGGCTCAAGAAGCGCGTGCTTAATTTTCGCAATTTTCCTCCAGCCTGTGTTGTTGACCGAGCAGACGACTGGAGCTGTTTCTTAAACGCGAATACACACAAAAGTTAAATTTCGCAGACAGATAAGTCGCATGGTCGAGGCATGCGAGTTAGCTGAAAATTACTCTCGGTGGAACAATTCTGTAGTCATCGTCGCTTTACTTAGCTGATCAAAACTGATTAGAGTCTATTACCATCTGTCCGGAGCCCATAGTTTCGGTTTTGAACGAAATCTTCGAAACAAAAGTTTGACATGAAAATAACAAAAAGCACCGGAAAAACAAAAGTATGCTCTGCAAGTTTATGTACAACGGCTACACTTAACCGTCGCCGTTCAAATACCTATAAAATAGAGCATTAAACAAAACAAAATCTATTAAATTGAATGCGCCACCGGTTCAGGCAGCCTGGCCGAGCCGACGCGACCTGTTCCCAGCCGCCATGTTTCTTTGGTGGTGGCGCCCCCTATTGGTTGCTGGAGTCGCGTA
Source organism: Ixodes ricinus (assembly GCA_037355805.1). Taxonomy (NCBI): domain Eukaryota; kingdom Metazoa; phylum Arthropoda; class Arachnida; order Ixodida; family Ixodidae; genus Ixodes; species Ixodes ricinus. Next base: position 214,571 of record JAZHYW010070331.1, read on the forward strand.
TAGGAGAATAACTATGAACGGGATTCAAACCCAGTCGTCCGAGTTTCATAACATTGACAGCTTAAGCAACTGTGTTACTTAAGGTGTCAGTTGCCATAGATACAATACGCACTTGTTAATGTTATGAAACCTTTTAAATTAAATTTCAAGCAAGGTTTGAACTTCTAGAGTTGATAAAATCTTGGTGGGCGTCTTTGACCTCATTTTGGCTTTTGGACGTTTTCTTCGCACATTAGAAAGGAATATAACGACAGGTTCCTCTGACAAATTGTGACGAGCGTGAGAAAAAGATCGGCAATGTGATCATCACCTAATGACCCTCCAAAAAGCGCTCCCTTGATCCCTTGGTGCGCTGGTGGTGGTCTAGTGTCGCACTCATTCATGTTATTTTCTCCCGCATGATAACAGAGCTACTGCAGATTTGTACTGACAGTAGTGGAAAAATATTAACACGAAATTAAAACCAAATGCAGCCCGCATATTTTTTTCGTAAGAGTCCCATACTCCTCAAGTGCTGTGCGCTACAGCACATTTCACTGATTAAGGTACAGAACGCCATAACTTACTTCTATATTATAATGACTCGGTCCTTTTCGGAGGAAAATAGAACGCCTCCCAAGCCTTCTATGAATGTTTATTCGTTTTATTGGAATAAAAGATATCAACTTTTTTTATCGTTGGAAAATGCGGATGAATTGAAATTCAGCTTCCCTCGGTTAATTATGATAATATATAACAGAGTTATGAGTTATGACGCTTGAAGATTTGGTCAAAACGTTTTCTGATTACCTAAAAATTGGGTTGTGGTGATATTAGTGAGTCTTAGAATAGGGGCCCCACAGCTTTGGGTGCCCCAAAAAGCTTGGGGCGTCCCAATGCGCGCGCGCAGAACCTCTGCGCATGCCCATTGCGATGCCCCAAGCTCTTTGGGGTACCCAAAGCTGTGGGGCCCCTATTCTAAAACTCGCTATTTATACAGCGTGTAGTTGGTCAGCCATTTAAAGTTGCGACGAGTCACTCGCTGCAGATGAGCAATTTGGCCAGTGCGGTACAACCGCTAGCCTGGGGTCTTTAACGTGCACCACGCAGTAGTAATACACGACCGCACGCCGGTACGATGTTCATCCAGATCGAAACGGGCAGGGGTGGGGCTTGAACCCAGGATCCCTGGGTTCTGCAGCGCGAGCTTTCGCTCCACGCGCGTCGAGCTGGGTGTGCGCTTTAGCCCACTCGGCCACCGATCTTTTTTTTCTTTATTGCACTCGGCCATTGATTCCCCCTGATTACCTAATATTATAAAATTCCTTCAGTGACCAGTGCATACAAAAAAAACTTTAAAGATGACGCTTATTTAGTATAGGCGATACTTACATCAATAAAACTGCACTTCTTCGGTGCTTCTTTACGGGCATTGCACGACTTACACGTCGTCGACAGTATTACGAAAGAAAAAATGTAGAGGCAATACGCTACATCAATAAAACTGCAATTATTCGATGCTTCTCCGCGGGCGTTGTACCTGTTCACGCCTCTAACAGAAAAAAATGGATGCTTCTGTATGTATTAAAAGTGTTATCTGAGCGCGGTAAGGATCGATACATAATCAACATGTGAAGCAATGTTTGGTCGTTTGTTGTTTTCTGTGATCACCCTGCTCCTTCATAACTGGAGCTGTAAGACGGCTCAGCAAGACAAGTGATCGGGTACTTATATATTCAAGCTATCCTCCGCTCCCCCTCCCCCATTTTCGCACACACACACACACACACATACACCTCACCTACAAACACTACTATGGTCATTGAGTCCCAGTGGCGGATTCAGAGGGGGGGGGGGTCCGGATGTCCTGACCCCCTCTTGAACTCTGCATGTGTGAAAATGTAGGGCGGGGAAACGGGGGGGGGGGTAGTTCTTAGACATATGATAAGCTGACCAACACCAACACCCCCGCCCCTTTCCTGGAAATACCTGCGTCCGCTCTTGTCATTGACAACTTCAGAAACACGCGGAGTCCCAGGCATCTCATTATACCATTGCAGTCGATGAAATTGTGAAATTAGCCGATAAGAACTCTGAGCAACCAATGACGAAGTAAGAAGTGTGAACATATCAAGCCACTCCCTGCGTTTTTTAAACTGTCAGCTTGACGTTATCACTAAAGAACGACGTTACAGTAAGAGTTTCTGGGAACCTTTGAAGCTACATCTAGCAACCTTTGAGAATCTGGAAGGATTCGAAACCATATAGCAACCTTCCGAGCACATGTAGCACGTAAAATGCACAATAATGCATTGTTTTTGTTCACATAGGGTGAATGGCACGCAAGGTTACACTCGAAGAAACAGAACACACACACATAAACACACACACACACACACAGCACACGACACACACACACACACACACACACACACACACACACAACACACACACACATACACGCACGCATACACATACATGCATGCACACACACACACACACACACACACACACACACACACACACACTGCCGGTGGAATGTCGAACGATATGGTTCGACGGCGGCCACTTTCTTTATGATCTTGAGTTTGAAGTTTCTATAGGTAGGTTGCACTAGGCGTAATGTAATCGGTAATACCGGTTGACCTATTGCTACCAGCGCTACGTTTAGTTTACACGATTGAACCGGTCTACACGATTAAACCGGTTTAGTTTACACGATTAAACCGGTTTACACGATTAAACCGGTTCAGGAAGAACTACCAGTACTGCGAAATAACCGCAAGCAGAACCGATGTGTTCTGAAACAGGTAAAAACTACTCATTACTCATTGTTTTAATGGTTATACGCGCTGTACTCGATTGCCCTGGCCTTTTATGCCCGAGAGATCGACAAACAGGAGCAGCCGACACCGCCAAGCCCCAAACACGTGCAGCATGCGAATGAAGGTACCTTTGGGAGGCCTGCAGTCATTCGTGCTCGCTTCACGGGCACCCAGAGACTGCAATGCAAGCCTGCCAAAGAAACCTTCGCGTGCATGCTGCACGTGTTTGAGGCTTGCTGGTGGCGGCTGTCTCTCTTTGTCGCTCTAGTCAGACTCGTGCATTAGAAGAGAGAACGGCATTCAAAAGGTCATTCAACACGACGATAATGGAAATAACGAATGGCAACTGTGTCGCAAAACTTGTTATTGAATTTGGAGTGATTATTTTTTCTAACTTTTGATCGAAAATAGTTGACAGGAAGGCTCGTGTGCGATAGTCTGGTAAAGTACTTGATTGTGTTACCTCTTGACCAGCGCGCAGACAACCACTGCTAGTTGCAAGAAAAATGCCCCTCTCGACGACGTGTCCATCGGCGCAGCCTGCTGTAGTAACTAGCGATAAAATATCCCACTTCTAGGTCCTTGCTTACGGTAATGTGGGGTGGATGAGCGGACGGAGGGCGCAGCTGTGGCATAGAGAAAACGAGCTGTACAATTCAACTCAATACACCGGAAGTGTCCGAGATAGCCGACTACTAGACGAAGAAGGATGTCGTGAGAAGCGCCACGTGCAGCTGCGAAACGAGGCGTAAGGTTCAAAAAGATCATTTATAGTGGCGCATGAGGATATCCGGGCAAAGGCTGATAATGAAAAAGGGAATTGAAGCTCTTTGACTGCTCGTCAGCAAAAGAAAAAACAACTATGGTCAGTGACAGGTTAAGAATTGAGCAGAAGCTGTGCCCCCTGCACGCGCGCGTTGTATTCGACAGAGGTATGGCTTCGTCTGCGATGAAGTGAGAGAGTTTTAGTATAGGGGGCTCAGACGCGTCCCCCAAGCAGCTTGGGGCGGCGCACTGTGCGCGCGCAGAACCTCTGCGCTTGCGCAGTGTGACGCCCCACGCTGCTCGAAGGAATCGAAGCGTTGGGGCCCCTATTCTAAAACTCTTTATTAATGGCAGAAAACACGCGCTGGAGGCGATGCATCTGCTGAATTCCTAACCTGTCACCGACTATAGAAGTGCGAACTCATGAACGTTACCTCATTCTTGGTACCGGATGTAAAAAAGCTACTTTTATTTTTTTCCCCTTTCATGAACGGGTGAGGGGGGGGGATGAGAAGGGGAGGTTTACGGGCCAAACCAAAAGGAGAGCATCTCCTCGCCCCATCAAAGACTGAAGATTAATCTGGAACACCCGGAGATTTTTAAGGGCATGCGGGTGAAAGCTGCACGCTAACTTTTGCACAATGAGCGTACGTCAAATCACGGAGCTTCGAAACCCCGACTGATATTTTGAAGAATGTTTCCGTTGTTGTGACCACTCTGAACAAAAGGCAAGCTCGTCGGGGTACTCATCCACTCACGGTTATCTCAGTGAACTGAACTCCTACAGATCTCCCCACAGCTGCAGCTTGTACAGGTTCTTTTTTGGTTTATTGTAGGTTGTTTTCACATGACGTCAATTCGTCATTTTGTTGTTAGTTTGTTTTTCCAAACAAATTTACTAATATGAAGGATTACATCGCAACCTGTTGAAGAGATGTCAGCGTAGTGAGACTTATAAGCTTCTGTGCTCTACGCATTTAAGGGGTCATGTAAATCCTTGGAATGCTCGCCTTCGGCAGACGCCAAACAGCTCACAACAACAAAATGGGGGACAAAAGTACGTCAGTTAAAACTCCCTATACTATATGTTCATGTACATAAGCACATTTGGCTCGAACGCGCTGTGAACCAGGCTTAGATTCTTGTCCGAGCTGGCCACTCTACACAAGGGAAGAGGGTTAAGAGAAAGTAGGCACGATGGAGTGATGAATATAAATCGATTAGAGGACGGTGCCATAAAGTTATATAAGTTAGCGCAATTTCACCCGCTAGAACGAACTTCACTAGCCTGTTCAAAATCAATATTCGCCTTGTGGAGCTCACTGAACGTTCAGCGCACTTCTATGCGCCAACACCTTGCCACAGGGAAAAAAACAAAATGGGACGTTATGACCGTTTATACATCGAGAGATCGATGTAGAGAAGCATTTTAGCCAGTACAGTACGATTGATAACTTGAGGTCTTTAAAGCAGTCAGGCACCAATATTTGAGTTGACGTTTGCGCACTTCACACAAGCGCGCCGACCCAAAGTGACACTAATATGCTCGTATGCAACGACACTGAGCCATAAGCTTCTTCATCTCGGTGTAATTTCAAGCATTCAAACAGACTATTTATTTGTGTTTAGCACTGTGTAAGCTTTTGACTTGAGCTCGTTTACAATCAATGCATAGCTCCGTCTTCAACAAAGCTGCTCGTTTATACAATACTCATATGTCCCACCCTGGAATATGCTGGTGTCGTATGGGATCCTTTTCACTAAAAAATTAATAAAAAAGAGCATAGACAAATTAGAAATGATACAAGGAAAATCTCTCAGATTTATCTTCATCAAGTATGGAAGAAGACATTCTCCGCCAAATTTAATGCCTCCAACTGAGTTCACTCCGCTGTTCTCTTGGAGAACGGTACCCCGCCTCAGAACTCATCCTCCTAAGCGTCAGTAAATGCGTAAAAATACTTCAAGCACATATACATATATACCTTTCTGAAAAAAAAAAGAAAGGAACAGACACTCGATTTACACACCCCCAAAACAATCACTAAATGCGACTTATGGGTAGACTCATGTAAATACTCCTTTTTTCCGCGTACAATATGCGACCCGAATAAGTTACCTAAATGTGTTTTATGTGAAACCGATTCCTTGTTCCTGGACCAGCTCTAAGCAATTGTGTAAAAATCTTAGTGGCTTTTTGTTTTGTTGCTGATATGTAACTGCTGCCATTTTGTTCATTTGTTTCGCCACGAGAAATGTTACGTAGTGTTTTTTGAAACTTTTGAATCCGACTTCACATATAACGCGAATCAGTGCTTTTGGTAAGGCAGTGAATGTCGGTGTTTGACCTCATTTGTTCTCCTTATTTTTATTGTGATTAGGGTATTTTTGTATTACGCCAATCTCATTATATTTCTTCTAAGGAATAATAGTTCCCGTAAATAAATAATAAAATATTAAATATAAAAGAAATTGCGGTGGCTTAACTCGGCTATGCCAGTATATACGTAGCGTGAGCTTATGCGCACAAAATGAGAGGCGCTATCAAGCAGCTCCGGTGCAGCGTCACACTTGGCTACTGCGCAACGGAGGCACACGGCTGGGCACGCGGCGGCGCCAGTGCGTCTGCCGCGGCTATGACGTCACTCCTCTGGAATGCGAAGACCGGCGAGGCGCGCACGGTGGCGGTAGAGCCCGCGGCGGCGGTGGCTCCGGCACGCCAGCTGTGCGCCGTGTGACGTCACTGCTCCTCGCGCTTGCGCAGATTGGCGAGGCGCGCGCGGTGGCAGCGGAGCCCGCGGCAACGGCGGCTCCCACCCCGCCAGCTGTGCGCCCTGTGGCGTCACTGCTCCTCGCGCTTGCGCAGCACGAGTACGGCTCATTATGAGAGCCACGCGAAACTGCTCAACCTCGGCCAGTGTAGCTAACGCTACAAAAATAAACCACGGTCGCTCGATTCCGGTTCCCACTCCGATCGGAGAAACATGTCGAATGGCTCTGTTAGCCGGGCGAAACGAACATTCTCAGAGCGGTCAGAGTGAGTGGTATTGAGCCTGATGGCTCTGCAATGGTAGCTGCTGGCGGAAAACGAGTGGGAGCTGAGCGGAACCCGAGCAACGCAAAATCATTGCTCGTGTCCGCTGGGCCTCTAGCGACGAACTTGAAAACCGCCGCTGAATCACTGTTTCCGTGCGTACCCAGGTTATACAGTGCCCAGGGGAAGTGGCAGGCCGTAGCGAATCGGCCATGGGTGGACATTCAAGCAGGTGCTCGTGTCTAGTTGCTCCGGCGACAAGAACGGGCATACACCAATTGTGTCCTGAGCACAGCACGTATCCTGGATAATGCCAACCCCCGCCCGTGCCCATGGCAATCACAGGCTGAATATAATGCGCACCAGACAACGTGGCCACTTGCTTTAGTCACGAGTGGAGGGGCGTGAACTCTGCTCGTTCCTGTAGGTGTTTCTCCGAAGCAGTTAGTGCGTGGAGAGGGGAACCAATACATGTTCCGTGGGTTATAAACAACAGGAATTGACTTTGAGCAATATGTAGTGAAAGTTTAAAAAAAGCTAATCTCGCGGGCCCTCCACTTTAACAGGCATCCCTCAGTAGTAATTACACGAATGCACGTTGGAAGGATGCTCACAACAATCGAAACAGTCAGCGACCAGATGCAGGAGTAATGTTTGGGTTCGGGGGCGCGGTTTTCGCTTTACATGGGATAAGCTGCGGTGCCACGACACTCTCGGAGGGCGATTTAAACTCAAGACTCACACACAACACGTCGGTTTCTCCAAACAATGTTTTCATTTTTTTTATTGCGGAATGTGCGACACAGTTTAAAGTTGAGACACATTGAATGTAGGCGGAACACACGGGTTCGCACACAACCTTGAGACGCGAACGGCAGTTAATCGATTCAATTCTTAGGAAATTAAAAAAAAGGCAATAACAAAGAGCGGGGATCGAGGAACACCATCACAGATAGAACAAGGTTCCGCGAAAGAGAACAGAAGACAAAAGCGCAGAGCGACACCACGCTTTTCGCCCCGCGTCGGTCAACGGTCAGGCTGGAAGGGTTTTAGCGGGAAGAAACATAAATACCTCAACTCGGTGACATTTCGGTGTTGTCAGCTGCCTACATTTCCCGCATGTGTCCAACATAAAAGAGCGAGAGAGAAAGAGAGAGAGAGAGCGCGGGAGGGAGAATGGGAACGTTGGAAAAGGCAACAAAGTTATTGCACGTAAAATGCTTGCACATTAGTGTCGCCGTTTGCACGTTACATGTCTCGTGCGATTATATATATATCTATATATATCTATATCATATTTATAATATATACCGATTCGAAAGTATGGACATATTTACAAAACTGCACTCGTTTACCTTCGTTATTTATTTATTTATTTATATAGAGAGAGATATCGCGTATTGCGAGGTCACGACACCTAGACAACGAAACCGGGAGGTGGGAGACCCAACTGAAAAAGGCACATTGAGAAGGACGACTGCGCTCTCTGGCGACAGCCTTTTTGAGGAGCCATGAACATCCACAGCGTAGGAGAGCCGAAGCATCGCACGGTCGCCATGTCACGAAGGGAAGGTCACCGACCAGCCAAGGAGGTCGTGAGAAGGATATGTGGTGGATATACGTGCGGTACCTCTTGTCGCCCACACAGCAGGGCCCGAGGCTCGCCCTTCGCGTGGATCACCCCACGAAATCGTTCTCCTAGAGCATAGCCTACGGATTCTGCCAGTGCAAAAACAAGGGACCAGCACTGTCGGTGATAGTGAATAGCGATCATCTCGCTGCACTGAATCGTGGTAGAAACAATGTAGTGCAGGCAATGCGACCTACCGCAAAAGAGTAAGAGGAAATGAAAGGTCATTGTAACACGGGGCCGATCGTTATATGAGAGGTTAGACCAGCGGCAGGAGCAACATTGCTTCTGTGGTCGCTGACAGATTGAGAAGCGAAAGGAGTGGTATATTGTGTTCACGCCTCTAGCTTCGTGATTAGTTCTTCGACTTTCGTAACGTCTAATGCCGCCTTTTCATTGGCTGAGGAGCGATAATGAGATGGGCACAACACACCACGCCCTGAGCTTCTTAAGCAGTCGGAGACTGTATGAGAGAAAGGAGAGAGTCGAAAGATCAATTATTCAACTGGAACTTCCGCAAGAACACATGTAGTTTCAAACTCCGGAGAGCAAGCAGCGAGTTTGTAAACGCCGATAAGCGACGACGGTTCGATACGTGAAGACACGAGTTTGAAGACGAAGGATTCTTATTCTTCTAACCCTCCGCAACCTCCGTATGCTGACCTCGCTGAACTGACGAGTATAAGCTGGCATCGCAAAATTGGTTTGTGGCGCAAGTTAATGCACTGTCAACTACATAGTATGAGACAATCTATTGGAAATAATAAAATCTTGAAATCTCTTTGCATTGTTCCAGGTTACGTTCAATGAAATACTGTGCGGGGTTGTGCGTTCGTATTTCGACGAGATACTGGACAAGCAGAGATAATTGCACCATAATGGGTTTGAAATTTAACCTGATAAGAAACTGATCGCAAGTAAGGAGTTGGACGCCATACATGGTAGATTGCGTCGAAGACCTTGAAAGCTCAGACTTGTTCGGGGAGTCGTCATTCGGCACGGCTTAGATGCCTCTTTGGACACAAAATTTCATCGTTTTGGGGGATCGATGTCAGCACTGAGAGAATGGGCTCTCTTGCTGCTGTTGAACATAAGTCGGCGGGGATTTTTAGGAGATGGCATTTTTCTAGAGAGATGGTATAGAGATCGCGACTCGGCCACCACTACGAGACATGTTTTGAAACTCTTTTGAGAACAAATATGCCAAAGATCGTTTACTGCTCCTTGTTTGTTGGCGAAGACGCAGTAACTTTCATTTCCTTTAAATATCTGAGCCGCTGGTAAAAGTGTCTTTCAAGCACCCGCGACCTTCGGTCCTAAACATTTTGCCTCGCCAACTTTACCGCAAAGCAAGTGGAGAGCCAGTCGCAGCGGTATGCGGAGGGCCCTAGTCGACTGAAAAAGCCATTTCAAAACACAAAACACCAAACTCAAAATGTTTTGACGTAAAACTACAGCGGATAGCTCTTCCCCGCGCGCTCTATATACGGTAAACGTACAGGCATTTGTAAAAGTGATAACTGCGAATGTTAATCAACATCTAGGCAAGTTTTCAAAGAAAAACGCTCACTCGGAGCTAAAACCTTATTAAACTAAGGAACGCAACAGCTGGGACTAGACTTAAATTTTAGGTGGCTTCGCAAGCGTGTACTGTTGGAACAAGCGCCAAGTATCCTTAGTGTGAAGGGGTACTCAGCGAAGTTTTTTTTCTTTTTCTAAAAAAGGTTTATTTAAGGATGCCTTAGAAAAACGACACGCAGTACACCATTCTGGTTTCGGATCGTTGCTTCACAAACATATGCAAAATTCACTCGCGCACAATCACAATGACATCCACAAAGGCACCCAAATATTTCATGTGGAATGATTTCTTCTTCACTTGGACGAAAACGACTGCATTACAAACCTATTCATGATATTCCTTCATCCAATGTGAAAAAAGTAATTAATCAGATCAACAAAAATTTAAATGTAGACATCCATCTCCGTGCCTGACTCGAAAAGGAGAGACGTACGTCGAGACATCGAGATAGTGCCCTGCTGACACGCTGCTCCGCTTTTCATTCGTCCCTAATGTCACTTATGGACGCATCAATTTCCGGTTTCGAAAGCAAGAATCCAGAAACGAGCTAAAACGAAACGAGAGAACCAATGCCGCAAGTGTTCATCCACCTCGATGCCGCCCAAGACAGCGTCTAGGGGAACGAGTGGAAATCATTTCCAGATGCGCGAAACACTGCTAGTCCCAAAAGAAGCAACGGGCATATCTAGCGCGATAAATTTACTCGTGGCTTCAAGCCGCAGTGATTCATTCAACTTCCGAACGCAATTGCGACCGGTCAAAGCTGCGATTTGCTCCTTATATTTGTGATCTCAATGTATGCATAACCAGACTTAATGGTGCATGTATTTCACGTAAAAATGCAACATCCAAATCAAGTAAAAAAAAAAAGAACTAGAGGCTCTAATTTAAGTAAATTTTTGCCCAGACCAGTTTCTCAAAAACATTAGAACCCTCGGAAGCTTCATTCCAGAACTGGAGTTAAAAAGTCGTCATGAGACATGTGCCACGCGATCACTTCAACTAGCAGTTTCGTAAGACCATCATGACTTTTTACAAATTGACTAGATGTCGAGATTTTTTTTTGTTGTGCGTGTGAATGCGTGTTTGACAGTGAAATGTCCAATGAAGCCTGCAAAGGTCAAAGAAACAAAAGTGCGACATTGCAGGTTGCGGATTTGCAATCAGATCAACAGTGTTACCGGCACAATATATTTGAATTTATAATTTCAAGATACATGCGAATCGTGAGTTGAAAAAAAAAATAGGTTCAAATTTGATTGAAACCGGTATAGCGGATTTCAACCTGCAGCGGATATAGCGAGATGTCTCGAGGTCTGATCAGCGATAGTTACTAATTTAATGACAGCCTTTTCGGGATTACATTCGATTTCTTTGGTATATTTTCCACAAGTGTGTCCTAGGTAAAATAACCTGTTTCAACACAGGTTTCAAGTCTTCCGCTACCGATTCCCGTAGTCAGTAATGTTGAGAGTAAACTTGAACATTGTTTTTTTTTTCATGCACAGATGAATCAGAACTACAGATGTATAAATTAAACCGAACCCCTTATCAAATATTTAAAGATATCGCAAGTGTGTGAAGTGAAAACCGAGATTCGTCATCACCTTAGGCAAAGAGCAGGTATGAGGTATCGCAGAAAAACATCGGTGGGTGAACAACCAATATTTTCCAGTACCAAAGACGTTACGTCAAGGTTGCCTGGTCAGATTTTATGGAACATGTCTATTCCATGTGTAAAAAGAATAGTGCTTATGCTTCTGCTTGGTATCGACAAGAAGCGAGACTGTGTGGCACCATAAGGGTTTGAAATTTCAAACGACGCGCATAAATCTGGGAGGCGCGGATTACGGCATAAAGTCTTACACCAGACAAGAACTATCGGTGAATCTTACGTGTAGATTCGACACATTACACATGACTGCGTCCAATAAAGCCAACGCTGCTGCGGACAACTCCTTTCGGTTTGCAATCTGCACAAGATTATGCCCCGCTGTATCCAAGTACGTTTGAGCCATTGCGATGGCAAAGAAGTAGAAAATGGCGTACGGTTGGAACTCTTCATTACGGTTTCTTAGTATCGGCAATGTTATGTGATAGCTGCGGAATGGAGCATAGAGCGCGGAAGAACGACAGAGCACGGCCGTCCCTCCTTTCGGTGTGGGTAGAGGAACGCACGAGACGTAAGGCGTCACACGGTCAATTTGTACAAAAGCGAGGGGTTTTGGAAGCGTGGTTGATGGAGACAGTGTTGGAGAGACACGTATTCACATGCGGTAGATCAAGAACAAAACAAAAATTCGCGTTGCGCACGCGGTAGAAAAGTATGCACGTCCATGCTCCACAAAATGAAAAAAAAAAAATAGCGCGTGAGTTGCAATACGTTTGGAAAAGGTGTCCGCTCTCGAAACAAGACACGTATGGCACTATAGGGTGAGTGGCAACTTTGGACTCGTGGCGGTGTCGAAACGTCGGTGCAGAAACATGCAACGCTGCACACGTTCGCTCAAAACAACCGAAATAACGCTGAGCTCACTAGCGTCCCAATCACGTTCCTTGTCCCAGAAGAGTCTTGCAAGTACTCCAGAAGAATGAGAGATAGATAGAAAGAGGGAGAAAGATGTTAGCCATATTAGCCATTTCGATGTAACGCATCACCCAAAGAGTTTCGAGACTGAATTCTACATCCATTATCGTAGAAAGAAAGCAGTACTCTTAAAACATAAAGGCTAAGCGTTTTCATGTCAATTATGCTACGTGAGCTGCCTTTTGTCAGCGCCACTATAGCTACCGGCAGGAAAGGAAGAGCAGGGCGTCTTTCAGATGCGCAGCCTCCAGCACGCACTTGTTGCCTTCCGTCGTGCTTCAGATGCGTATGCACGCTCGAAGCTAATGAAACGCCAAAGTGTTATCAAAGGTAGGAAGATAGCGCTGGGGGGCAGGCAAGTGAAAAACCTCCCTGTCGTTTTTATCCCATCACAGACTGTACTATAGAATGCAACGATCGTCTCTCATATCTTCCTAACTTCTGACAGTCTCACAAGTGGGCGACGTGGGGGTGTTTCTCACGCCCCAGCTCGGAGCTCGACAAAAGCCAATTCCTCCAGACGAAATTGCGGATCGTCCTTAGCCTTCTTCCAAAGATCTTCCGGGACGGGGAACGCCAAGGGGTCCGCAGCGATCGGAGGTGAAGCGTGACTAGCGGGTCAATCGAGAAATGTAACACTCAGGAACCTCTGCGACGGCACAGCTGACAACACAACAAGACAACAGCCGGATGCCAAGTCCAAATCCGACCTGACGAGAGCCGTGCAAGTGCGAGTGGTGCGCACAGAAAGATGCACACACGGGCACACGCACGCACGCACAGCGTTGGAGATAGAGACTACGGCGTAGGCGGCGAGTTGTCCTCGGGCAGGTTCGTGAACTGACTCACTGTTGGCACATGAAGAGCGCGAGTTACGCGAGCTCGTCGGATGATCCTTGGCGTCGGATCCCGGGATATGTGCTGGCTGGCAGGTCGCTCCGAGGTGGAGCGATTTCCTTCGAGCTCCCGAATACACTTCTTCGCCTCTCCAGTCTGGCGGTGCGATGCGCCAGGTCTCGCCCAGGTAACCAAGAAACAGCCCATGGCTGCTTCTGGGTCAGAGAAGAACTAGATATCAGATTTTCTGACGTCGGCCTGGCAGGGGCTCATGGTATGGAGCACTGTTCTGGTAGTTATATGAACGGACATCTAGAGAAACGACTCGCACATCTCTTATATTATATGCCTGAAAAGAAACTAACAGTTCGTTAGGTATGATTTAAACCAAAACGAAACGAGGTTTGAACGTCGCTGGGTGCCGACATGACATAGTATGTACGGTCTGGATGAGTTCTCCGCTTTGGTGATTTTGTTCAGTGAGTGTGAAGTGTCTTTCATTTAAAAAGTCCGTCTCTGGACTTCGAGTCCTTCATTAAATACATAAGATGATCCCAATGCAGCGTAAGTGTGGTCGTCAGACACGTTTTAGCGAACGCCTGTGACAACGTTTAACATTCCGTTAGTCGAAGAAATGTTTTGATCCGACCTCCAAAACATCCATTCTGGTACAAAAATCATAAAGCTATGGCACGCAATGAAAGCTGCCACAAACTGACCATCTAACTAAGCGCGGTCAACCGACTCCTCTCAAAAACCTCGGCAGCCCCGCAGGCGTCCATCGTAAAGCACTGTAAAATGAGCAAGCTGCACCAGGACACTGCAAAGACCAAACCAGGAACCAGAGATCCCTCCTTCAGGGACTCGCTCAAGACGAACAAAGCAGGTTCTTCGTCCCTCGAAACTTGGCTACGAGACCCAAACACGCTGGTCCATGCACTCGGCCATTCCAGGACAGCCATCGGCTTGCTGGTCTACCCGTTGCACCTGACGGGGAAATTGACCTTCTCGAGTACAGCGACGGACGGCAAGTCCAGATGCAGACGTCGCACGATGGTGCCCTAGCTCACCCCCTCGAGCAGTAGCTTCTTCTTCTTCTTCTTGCGACCCTTGATGCGGAAGAGTCGTTTGAGGGCACTGAGGATGCGGAAGCGGGCCTTCTTCTTGCCCGGCGGCGGTTGTGGCACCGGGAGCTCTTCACCAGCGCTGGGACGCGCCGACGACGGGTCGTCCCGCGTAGCCCCGCTGGTCGTGCGGTCCACCTCGGTGCTCGTAGTGGGTCTCCATGGTCGCCGATCCGCCGCTGCCTCGGTGCTGCTGAGCGTAGGGATGCTGCTGGTGCTGCTGGAGCTGCTGCGCGTGCTGTGCAGGATGCTGCTGCTGCCACTGGAGCGAGTCGTCGGCCGGAGCGTGCCTGCCGGGCGCCGCGCCCTGGTGCGGAACCCCGGCGCCCTGGTGTCCTCCGTGGGTGCCCCTGCCGCCGTGGATGCTGCCCTGCTGCTGGTGATGGCCCTGCTGGTGCTGGTGCGACGTCTGGTGCTGCTGCTGCTGGTGGCCGCCGGGCCCGCCGCCTCGCGGGGCCAGCATGGGTTCGCGGAGCTCTGCGAGGGACAAAAGGGGCCCCGAAAGCGCCGTTGCTGGGGGCATGTCATTCGCCAGAGGCTCGCCGCCCCTACCGGCGCTCCAAGAGTTCAAAACTGAACGGCACAATTCCGCCTCGGTCAAAGGGTTTACTCGAGTATATTAATAAAAAAAATTTCAAGCATGACACGCAGCTCCAAGAACTGCTTCAGCTTCTCGAGTCCTCAATCAACGAAAGTGCCCGTCGTTGCTAGATTCAGAAGAATGGCGGCCGCATCTGCTTTTCCACGAAACAGAGATGGGAGGCCATCAATGACACTTCCGGGGAGTTCAACAAATGACGCGAATCTAACAAAAAAAAAGATTTGTGTTGAGACATTAGGGAGTTTTAGAATAGCGCACGCTAAAGCTTTGCGTACGCAAAGAATAGCGTCGTCGCCACTGTGCATGCGTCGACCGCTAACCACCTTTCACGCTTTGCGGAAGCTATTCTAGCGTCCGCTATTTTTCGGAAATTGCGTGCGTACGCAAAGAGTGTTTGCGCTCCTCCAAGGAGGAATCGTGATGAGAAGTTGACATAAGCCAAGACGAGCACAGTTAGAACATGGCGGCTCCCAGGACCATTGTTGCGGCCGTTTTGGCAGCGTCATCACTCTCGGAAAAAAAGGGTATATTCTTACATCGCCTGTCCCATATACGACACCCCAAAACTTAATTTCGACGTACAGCGCACTGTGCGAAGGTCAGTAACCGAGACACCTCTCGCCGAGGCGACCCAAGCGAACACGAGCAAACGACCGCTCGCATCGCTATCTCAGTGCTTAAACAAATCTAAAATGTCACTCAGGACCAAAAAAACTTGTTTTCATTTTTTCTCAACTTACATCATTTCGTGTGTGAAATAAAAACTGTGACTGTATTTTGGTGGCGTTGCAAGCGCGAGATGCTTGAGCTTTTGCGTCGCGGCGGAGAAACGCTGTTCTAAAGCTCTCTTGCGTAGCGTGCGCTAACGCAAGCGCAAAATTTAGCGCTGCGTGCGCTAAAATTGCGGACGTTATTCTAAAACTCCCTATTGTGTCTATATATGAAAAGTCAGGTATAGTTCATCAGCAAATCGGACTTCTGGGTTGTGATATTATCGGAGCTTCGTCAATCGCTGAACAGCTTTCAATGACAGCAAGGATTGACTGCCCATGGCCTATGCGGAGAAGCATACGCGGAGGCATTTTGCAAAGCTGTATAGATGCGACGAGTGCCGTTTCTGACCGAGTACTCGAGGACTCAGGAACTGAAAGAGTTCTCAGAGATCTGAGGCGATGCTATGAGCCGACGAGGTCACGCTAGTAACACCTAATTCACAACGTCGCGGCATGCGTCGATCTGCCATGCGTTGGTTATAGTCAATCAATATAGTCAAGTAAAAAATATGTGCAATAAAATTTACCTTCCATGCCTTTGCATTAAGGTTGTTTTTCTTTCCTAATAAAAGTGCACTTCAAAAAAAAAATTGCGTTAGGGTTTTTTAGTTTGGGGGATAAATTGGCGGCCATGAGAGTCAATAAAAAAGGCGAAATCGGTTAATTCCTTACCGATTCACCTTATGGGTTAAAGGGGACTCAAGCGGTTTTTGGGGAAGCTACTTTTTGGTGCGATGGCGTTAAGGAAGTGTCAGTGAATGAGTATCTTCAGTTTTAGAAGGCAGAACCGCCTATTAATCACGCAGGAATAAAATACGTGCGGACTCTTTTCTGTACTTGCGAGGACCAATGAAATTATCGTATGTTTGAAAATTTTGGCGGCCTTTCTTTCCCCGCTGCGTTGGAAACAACCGCAGCGGCAGACCGCTGCGGTGAGATCGCAGCGCTGCGGGAGAACTGGTGGCGCGCGTTGCATGCCGGTCGTGGGCCGGCTTCTTCTCTGCGAACATGGCGTCGGTGGTGATCGTTGGCGTGGTCGGCGTGGTGGAAGCTCATCGTTCCGCGTAAAAGCGCTATCCTTGACTGTGAATTTTCGTCGTGTGTCGCTATGATAACCCAGCACGTACTAGAAGGGAAGATCCACCTACTCGTGCGGCGATGTCGTGGCGGCACTCTCAAGACAGCAGAAACGCCCGTGCCGTCGTGTTCGTTTACTTCGACTACAGTGGTGCTTTCTAAGCATTTGTGTCTTCGAACATCGCCCGGATTTCTTATTTGGCGCATTTCATGCGTGTGCTCAAGTTCAAGGTATTACTGGCGCGTACCGTATAAAGGATGCGAATTTTCACGCGTTTTCATTACCGGAGAAAAGTGATTAGTGTTAGCAATCCTGAACGCTCGCAACGTCTATCTGATCACGAAATCATATTTCTACGTTGCTATATCGCTGCTAAGATTACATTGTCTTTTATAATCGTAGAAAAGGCGTGTGGCGATATTTGTACTATGGTAATGTCGTGTATTAGAGTCGTGATCGTCCAAGACGGCGTACTGCATCTTTTTATTCTTTTTTCATCCACTGTAGCCTGCAAGCCTATCAAGAAAAAATAATAATAAAGCTTTTGGCTATAGAAAACTGTCTGTCTATATTCTGTTACGGCATTGAGTAGCAGTGCGTCCCCTTTTAGAGGGGCCGCTGAAACAGCTGACGGCGGCGTATAGAAGCGGTCGCTGTGCTGACGACCCGCTGCGCTTGTTGTAGTGGTTGCAGGTGTGTGTACGCGCGGCGCTGAGCGGTCGTTCCGGTCGCTCCGGTTGCAACGGACGCAGTCGTAAATACGCGCTCGTTGCACATGTCTGAACCAGCCTTCCCTCCGTCCTCCCGAGGCGAAAGTCAACGTGGCGACATCGCTTGACATCACGTACCAGAGGTAACGCTGCGATGTCAAACGTTGGTTTGGTTAGGACTTGCCCAAACCGCAAATCGAAGAACGCCCGAAAAGGTCTGCGTTTCGTCGTCCTCGGAACCCGAACATGACTCCGAAGCGCTGCTATCGTCCACATCGCACGTCGGAGTGGCGTCATAGGAAATCATCCCCAGGTCGGCTGTCCGCCGAAGAATTTCAACCTCTAACGGCGTCAGGTCCTCGAGCGTAGAGAACTCCGCCATGATCGAAGCTCGAATGACAAAGAGGTTCGGCCGATGCGGCTACCTCGGGATCACTGCGCGACGGAACGTCGTCCAACGCCATTGGCCCGAGATCCTTTCGATAAGCGTGCGAGGACCAATGAGAGTGGTTTCGTTTTCGGGTGGATCCGAGGTTTGGCGGCCTTCAATTACATTTTTATTAAAGAAATAATCACCGTATGACTATACTTTTTGGTTTTAGGGATACTTAGGGCGTCTAAATTCAGCTGTCATCATCAAAACACGAACTCAAAAACCACTTGAGTGTCCCTTTAATTCTTTACAAGTATAATAAAGTTTCCATACACATTTTATATTTTTATTTTTGGAGGCATACTGTAGTCTGAAAATTGGTACTCGACCCCAATATAGTCCAGCCATGCCGTGAAACTTCGATTAAAACATTTGTAGTGGGTCCTACGGTGCGAAAAATGTAGTCCTCCCTTATGGCTTCAAGCCAAAATTAAACCGCCAAAGAGTGCTCGTGACGTCAATCCTTCCGCTTTACACTTGCGTCGCACTGCTGAAGTCACCATCGGCACGGACGCATTGGTTGGGGTGATAATGCAATTAATGCAATGGTACAGGCGAGCTGGACAAGAATAACGATAATAATCCCTGAGGAAGAGAACAAGGGGAAACAATGGACAAACAAACCTTCAAACACAGTTAGGTGACTGGTGCGCGACTGAAAAAATCCGCGTGGTCCTGGCATCGAACCAGGGACCTCTCCATTTCCAGTGGCGCGCTCTACCAACTGAGCTAACCAGGAGTTAGACGTCATTAGAGCAAACGGGTTTTAACAGCTGCCACCAGTCTAACACCAAGAAAGGTAAACGGTCTGCATTTTAAGTTCACCAGTCTAACACCAACAAGGTGTTTGAAGGTTACGATCATAACCTTCAAATGCAGGCTGTTCACCCTTGTTGGTGTTAGACTGGTGGCAGCTGTGAAAACCTGTTTGTTGTGCTGACACCTTACTCCTGCTTAGCTCAGCGGGTAGAGCGCTCCACTGGAAATGGAAAGGTCCCTGGTTCGATACCAGGACCAGTCACCTAGCTGTGTTTGGAGATTTGTCTTCGCCTTCTGTCCCCGTTGTTCCCCTTCGACAGGAATTAGTATCGGGTGCGGAGCAGACGCAAGGCAGAGGAATCGACCGGGCGCTCTTTGGCGGCTTAGTTTCGGTTTGAAGCCGTGTAGACATTTCTCGCCCTGTAGCGACCGCTGCGAATGTTTCAGTCAACATTTTAAGTCAGGGCTACACAATAACAATGTCGGGCGTCAATTCTACAACTACAATATACCCCCCCCCCCCAAAAAAAAAATCGTTTTAGGTATTTTGTTAGCTAATTAGGCATCTTCGCTTTTTCTAGTGACCCCCACGCCCCTACCTCCAGTCAAAAGCTAAAAACACTAACGCAATTTTCCTTCATTAAAATCCTGGTTAAAAAATATTCCTGCATATATGTGTATGTCGCACTCAGATTTTTCCAGCGCCCTTATTTATAAGGGAAGCGGAATAGGCAATTATAATGAGACGAGTTTTACTGTCTGATGCTAAGTCCGCGTCCGGTGTCTCAAACCCTCAAACCGATCTAGACGCGCAAGGGCGACAACGTTGAATGCAAGAAGGGTTTTATTATTTATCAAGAACTCTAAAGCGACAAGCCTATACATAGTGTTGCTTGTTTGAGTTATGCTGTATGGTACGTGCATGAATTTGGCAGCTTGGTCACACGTCTGTCATATATGCATTATGTGCGTGGTCATCGTTTAGTAGGCCTTTGAGAGTGGTGGACAGTGCGATCATTCAAGTTAATACTTTATTAATAAAAAAACAGTCATTGCAAAAAAGTGCAGAGAATAGCATATAGGGAGTATTCACTGGACGCCATATTTGTGGGTGCTGTTTAGAGCGCATGCTCAGAGGGAGCTCACATCAATAGGCTGTTAAGACCGGCACTCTCGATGGTGCGGAATGCACGTTGAAAAAGAACTGTGGAAGCTCGCCATCAGCACGCGCTCCGCATTCGCGCACACAGCTAAGGCCGCCAGTGAATACTCTCTATAGGTATGCCAATGTTCGGTGAGCACGTCCGTGTTCAAATAAGAGGTGTATGCACTTTTCTGTTTGTATCCCTTCAGGACGTATCCCAACCATAGCCCTGGCTTCACAATCGAACAAAGTTTTTCCACATAGACAGTCCCACCAGCAAGCCACTTCTAAATTCGTCACTCGACGAATCATACAATTCGTACACGGTAGGTTGGTAGGCCTCTACCGCACTTTATTACTAGTCACTTTACTTCAGGACAGTTCATCCTGAACGTTTCATACCAAAAAGTTTCATTCCAATGTTTCGTCAAAACTTTTTTTTCTAGCAGGCACATACCATACCACGGCATTTCATGCCAAAAAAGTTATATACGGTAGATTTTTTTCATTTAGTTCCTAGTCATTGACAGTCCAAACAAACCGAGTCACAGGCGTAAGTTACAGAGAGAACGTATCACACATGCGGGAAGAAAGAGTGAGCAAGAAGTAACAAAAACACGAAATTACCGTGACGGGGGCGGAGCTGCGTCTGGGTCAGTTAGCCAAAGTGGCTGCGGGGAAAGGTTAGCAGAACAGAGCAGGCAGTTGGAACAAGGCGTGTCCACGGACCGTGCAACAGCGATCTGCGCACGACTACACTGGCAGGGGAAGCGCGGGCAAGGCAAGGACATTCCGGACCACCCGTCGTGACGCCATCGAGCCGCGCTCACACTGACAAAACATCGTGCAAAAGGCAGTTTGCAGACGCTGTACGAGGCATGTTTCTTCCATGTGCCGTCACATTGGTCATGTGAGAAAGAACCGCAGACATGCCCGAAGCACACGTTCCGTGCGAAGCAAACACATGTTTCGAGGCACGCTTGTGGCCAGTGTGACTTTGGCCCATCTGGAGACACAGGCTCGCATTGTTTGTTTTTGTCCGGGGCAGTTAATTAGGAGAAGGTTTTTTACGAATTATGCTCCAATGGCAAGGAAGCGTGCCTCCGTTAACTGCTCATCTTGAATGTGAGATACACGAGGTGCCATGCGTCTGGGACCGCGGCATCAGTGGCAACGACGTAATGCTTACACTATAAAAAAATATAGAAGAAAGGGTTCATGCGTTTTTCTTACTATAAGCCAAGCACGCGCAGAACCAATTACTTCGATCTATGAATAAAAATCAACAAATCACAGAGGCAGACTTTTTTTTTTTTTTTGCCTAAGATGAGGGTCACGATGCGATGCTGAGAATACCGTGATCGTGCCGAAAATTGGTTCTCACGGACATATCGCAGACTCAATTTTCGGTAAAAAGCTCTCCAAGACACGTCATTTGCTCCATAGATCGCAGTAATTGTCTCCTGGAATGCTCTCAGAAAAAGTAGACGCAGTGCCACTTTTTTTGTGAAACTAAGCTTAAGTAAGGTTGTTACGATTGAAGGCGCACTTGGTCCTTCTTGCGAGTATAGTGACATTCTAAAAAATGCCGATTGCGTGAAGGTGTCGATTTTAGGAAGCGAGTTGCGGGGCACTGCAGCACATTGAATTCTAAGGCGCCATTTTGTTCCGGAGGAAAGTGCTCGGTCCGCGCGTCCATTTTCATTACTTCTAGCTATCGAGGAATTGTAGGATGACGACATAAAGCGAACTCCAAAAATGGGTCACAACGGGTGTAGTCAGGCATCATGCAGACGAGCAGTCAGTTAATTCTAGGAAATAGCAGTTTCAAAAGCTGTTGCAGGAAGGTTAGTCTAAAGGTCGAAGAGTGACATGCAAACATCAGCGTCAGAGAACATTCAAAATGCAAAATAATAAAGACCAGAATTGAGTCATGCAGGTCAATATACAGGATTACAAGACCCGCTTCGATGGTAGGAAACAAGCCAGAGTGCCGACAATTCCGGTCATACAGTACATACAACACGGCAGCACCACGGTTCGGTACATTTGCTTCACCGCTTTCAACAGTAATTTCATGCTCGGCAGCGTACGCGGTTAAATGATCGATAACAAACTGAACTTTTTCTGTCAAGAATCATTAGTCCGCCGTGTCCTAGGATGCGAATCATTTTTAACTGCAAAAAAAGTGTACGCTTTAAGCATAATTAAGGTTAACGCATATGCTTAAGTTCTGTCAATTCAAGAGCTTAGAATATCGAGTTGTGCAATTGACTTTGAAAAAAAAAAAAACTATGTTTTGTTATGAGTAAGGCTACAGAGGTTGCGCGAAAAACCATCCGAATATCGCACAAAGTTCAAAATATGAACAAACAGGTCCCCACCGCCCTTCTTTACAATGTCTTTGTTGAGTATAGGTTGTATACTTCTGCGTCACTGGTGAGTATAGGTTGTATACTTCGGCGCTCCGGAGCGCGAAGAGCGGCGTTGAAGCCCTGGGTAGTTGTTTCTCCAAAGAGTCTTTGGGTTGTTGCTCATATACACTAAACAAGTTCACATCCTTAAAAGGTTAAATCCAGCTGTCCACGGTCTAACACACTATGAGTGTTCTGCAACACCCTTAGGGCACTGGTGAATACTCTGAGGATAGGGTGCTGGCGACCTTTGCAACATTCTAGCTATATTATGTTAAGAGCAACAGGTTTACAAGCAGCAAGCATCACACGCAGTTCTCAGATGCGCACGAACATCAAGGAGAGGCGCAATTAATCACGTACGAAAGAGGAATCACAACCTTATATACTCGAAAATTCAGACAGCCATTTAGAAGAGACGGTCTCCAGAATTACGGAGGTTACACCTATGCGGCTTTGTTGACGTCAATATTTCACGTAAAACATAATATATCTACGTTCACGGAATTCTTCCCCAAGTGAAAATCATAGCCACTAAAACAAGGTGTTTAATGTAGGCGTCAGTGCAGCAAACGTTATTCAAAAATGAAAGGTGTCCTAACTTCACTCTAGCACCTTTTTCACGCCATTCTTACACCCTTCAAAATAACAAGTTTTACATGCAACATTAGCCTATTTAACTATTACAAAGGGCGTATTAATAAAAATAAAAGTGCTAAAACGGCGTAGCCATGGGCGCAAGCCTCTAGAACACCCTTTGTCCACCCTGAAGGTTGTAAAGTTTTCTCAGGGTGTAGCCTCCGTTGCACTGCGACGTCAAACCTCAATATTTTTACACAAGGTTTTGCTGCAACAATTCAGGCGTGAACATTTCTCGGACAGATATCGGAAATCTGATTTTAACGAAATCGTATTTTAAATTTGCAAGCAGAAAAATGTTATTATTTTTTTTTTAGTACACCGAGATAAGTTGCAGTTATTCAGAATTTCGTGCAATTTTCGATTGGGTTTTCACACATATGTTCTTGCCTTAACTTTCACTCATAATGTGATGCTTTTGCAAGGAAGTAACAAGTGCTTGCTACCTATTTCGAACAGAACATGCGAAAAGTCGACCATCGCGCGGCACAAAAAGGTCGCAGCGATTGACACGACTCAAGAACATTTCGGCCCAAAACTGCGATCAGAACATAGAATTTAAAAGACTTAACTCGGGGCTCTTTCGGCTGATAAAAATTATAGATTGCCTTTAGCTCTCTCTCCAAGAAAAACATTACATAAAAAATGCGTTTCTTCTTTTCTTAGAGGCGAAGTTTACGGGTACCCTACCCTGTACACGAACTAAATAAAACCAGCGTAAGTTAAACGATTGAAAGCAGAGATTCGCCAACTGAACACTTAAGCTACAATAATTGTTGACACCCCAAAACGACACGACCCAGACGTTTGCGAGCAGTCGCGTTATAAAATCTAGTATGGCAACCGTAGGGCAAAATTCTTTGTGCATCAGTCTGCCAACCATGGGCAAGCCTTAGCGAGAGTTGACTATCAGGCGATCTACACACGCCAGCAACAAGACTGCAGCGTCCGGAGATCTTACTTGCAAACGTCTGCAGCCAGCACCGAATTGGGCCCTTATCAATAGCAGCCAATTAGACTGCGGCATAACGGAATAGGGCAGCTCACTAACCGATCATGAAGTGAGAGAGGCTGCCGCAATTAGCCAAGCCCCTCCCTTCTGTTCCTTATCTCCACTCCTAACCACACCTTTTATCCCCCTCTCCTACCCCTCCCCCAACGATGGTGACCAGGCACATAGCCAGGAATTTGTTTCGGGGGGGGGGGGGGCCGCCCATGACAAAATGCTGTATGACGGGGAGGGGGAGAGGAGGTCCTAGCAAAATGGAAGATTTCAGGGGGCGCCCGGGCCACCATGGGCCCCCCCCCCCTGGATACGTGCCTGATGGTGACAGCGGTACCGAAAAGTACAGTACATAAAAACCAACTGCTTTCCTCTCCCTCGCAACGCAAATAAGTCCTGTCGCTGGTAAGAAGAGTGCTCTGTGACGGGTATCCGGTTCCTGGCGGCAGCGTGCGAGGCTCACCGCTTGGCCTGCATCGGGGCACCGTGGGGCGTCCTGCGCTGTCCCTCGGCGTAGTCCGGTGGGGCCTCGGTGAGGAAGTTGGACGGCACCAGGCCCCGCAGCCCGTGCAGCTCGCCGAAGAAGAAGCCGTCTTCGTCCATGTCGCCGTACACGTAGATCACGTCACCCGTGCTGAACGCAAGCTCGGACTGGTGCACATCGGGGGAACAAGGGATGAAGAGGAAAGAAAAACAAAAAATAAAAAGCGAACGTCGTATAGGGAATGTCGCCAACCATTAGAAAACACCGCCGTGTCTTAAATTGAAAACAAAGGACAGTTATATGAGCGGGAGGGTAAAAGTTAAGGTGTCCGAAATACTCGTTACAGCCGTTCTAATCCTTAATATACAGGGTGTCACAAAGAAAATTTACACGGTCTTTTTTACCGCAAAAATAAACTAGTCATCGCCGAACGCTCATTCTCCGCCCAAAGGTAGCGCTAGTAAGTCACAACCAGATGCCATAAGTTTCAGCCAGCTACTTTTTCACGAGGACAGGAACAGGACAAAGATGTCCTATTCCGTCCTAATCCTCGCTGTTTTATACTTTCAAGTTTATATCCATTAACCAACACGCTCGTTTTCAATTGTATGATTCCAATTACAAACTTGCTCAGCGTCATCGAGAACCACTAAATCAGTAATTTTCAGAAAGACTTTAAACGCGTCAGAAGCGTAGTAGCGCACTAAAGTTACCACTCGTGGAGCAGGTACAAGGCTGGTGCTAGATAAGAGAGGGAAAAATTGCGCGGGCGCCTCACCGCAACCGCTAGCCTTGTACCTGCTCCACGAGTGGTAACTTTGGTGCACTACTACGCTCCTCAGGCGCTCAAAGTATTTCTTAAGATTACTGATTTAGTGGTTTTCGATGACGCTGAGCAAGTTTGTAATTGAAACCCGCTGACCAAGTTTCATGGAACCATATGTCTATTTTCATTAATTAAAAAGTTAATGAACGAATTTTAGTGAATTAGCCGACTTATCGCAAAGTTTAGCCACCTACACAATGTCCCCTTGGCCATATAACTCACTCATACAAGCCTCATAAGTGTAGCTTTCATTAATTGTTTTAAACAAATCTGTAAAAAAATTAAAAAAAAACTGTATATGTTTGTATATGTGCGTGTGCATGCCTGTTTTTATTTCAATTATTGTCGGCGCTATATCTGTCTCAAATTCTGGCTTCAAAGCTAAACTTAGCTCTTGGAGTAGTTCTTGTTATTTTCTGACCCACTCACACTTACACTTGCCCGAAACTAAAAAAAAAGTAAGAAAAATTATATATATATATATATATATATATATAGATATACACTGTATTATTATATATATCATCTCAAGTGTGTTTTTATTCCGTTATATTTTGTCATTATACGTAGCTGATGCCTCTCTCTGTCTGTAGTGGGTACAGATAAAATAATAAGAACTACTCCAAGAGGTAAGTTTAGCTTTGGAGTCAGAACTTGAGACAGATATAGCGCTAACAATAATTGAAATAAAAACAGGCGTGCACACGCACATATACAGACATATGCTACGCATGCACTCAAGTACACAGACGATATTATACTCCAACACACTCCCAGAGGCTTTCCCGTCCCGTTTTTACTGTTTTATGTAGGGCCTATGACCTGCCCAGGGGAGACGCAATAAACCTAGCTATTCGGTATTCAAACAAATTACAACGTATACACGAGGCGAGTCTTGACAAAACCAGTTCCGTAAATGTCGATGGCGATGACATTCTTCGATAACCTTTACCAAGTCACAAAAAGACAGCCGCCTAGGCACTAATGAGCAGACTCACCTTTCCTTCTATAGTCTATTGCAGGTTAGGAAAAGCCGGAGAAACTCCTGCCACAAAGCCCTCCAATCTTTACACCCTAGAAGAGCGAATGCTGGAGGGAACGCGAGTGGAGAGGAGGAAATCACCAATGCTGGCGATCAGAGAGCTTTTTGGGGAAGGCCTGGACCTGCTTTTCTTAACCTGCAAGAGGTTATAGCTCGAGCTCTGATAAAGAACGCAAGGACTTTGCCATGTGCGTCCTACAAGAGAAAGTGAGTCAGTTCTTAACGCCATATCCGCTGCTAACAGCGATAGCGACTTACGAAAGGATCGGGGTTCGGACTCAGTTCCGCCGGGTCGTAGTCATAGAGGGCCACCATCCGCTTGGGCTGCGGGGGCAGCACGCCACCGGCGGCCCAAGCGTCACCGTCGGCCCCTGCATCAATCGAGGCACGGGGACCGTATCAAGACAACGGAAACGAAGAAGGTCATACCCTGTCGCGTGAACATTAACGCCAAGCTATGGAATCAAAATTAATAAAATTACGAGGAACAGCTACGAGACCTACGTCGCCGTTTCCACGTAAATGCACGCTCTTTCTAGATAAGACTCTGCCGTCTACGTCTTACACAATCCAAAGTGTGCAGAATTACTGACCGGTGGAGCAGTCATCCTTCGCCTCTTATTAAGTGGCTTGACCATCGAGAAAGGCATTTTCATTTTCGGATGGCCATACAGCCCCAAAGGCAAAGCGGCGCCCATTCCTTTCATCAATATACATCCCAAGTATATGAGTATAACGGCCAAAAAGTGTAAATAACAACTGCTACGTACCCCTGTGCGGCGGTGGTCTCGACCTGGCTGGCGGTCCGGTTTCGGCCACGTCGCTGTCCATGTGAACCTCGGACACCATGTTGCAGGGCACGAAGCCCATGCGCCCGTTGGCCTCGCCCTTGTAGAAGCCGTCTTGGTCTTTGCCTCCATAAATCTGAATGGGGATGCGGACAGCCCAACAATCATGCAAATCCTACTTGCTTCCCTCTTTCAGCTCCCTCTAATTTTGTATGCCTTTTGAAGATTGTCACGTCACAAGGTCACACCACGACGACACCAGGGCACACCTTCGATCTGAACTCTGACAACTTCAATGTCACATTAAAAGACTCGTGAGTATTTTGCTTAAGAGGCAAGCTCGCCATTCCCAAAGTGTCATGCTTCCGGTACTTTTTAGTTGTAATAACGATTAATTACAACTAAAGGAGTTAACTCCTTCCTCGACAGTGAACCACATTCGTGAATCAGGTGACGACATGGCAAGGTCCGCGAGGTAAACGACAACGCCATTTCCCCTTTCTAGAATGTTCCAGTTCCGCCAAAAGCATAGCTAAACTTTCGAATACCCACGCGCGATAAGCCACTGCATGAAACGTGGTTTCCCATAAAGGACACCAAGATATTTCTGGGAGGTTTTGCACAAATTTAAATACAATAAGCGACACGCCACGCATATATTAATTGTTCCCGATTCCATTGATCATTAGAGTTGCCTGGGTCCTGTCTATGAATAAGCGAGTCTGTACGCACTCCGCAACCGACCACTAGCGGGCTATTGCATATAGCTCTTTGTCTCGTTGATAGAACTTCCTATTTCGTTTCTAATGAAAGTCCTATAACAACCGCAACCTTAAGCACGCGAAAGGAGTCGCCTCACCTTTATAAGGTCCCCTTCCTGGAAAGGCAGTTCTTCGTCCGCCGTGTCCGGATTCGGAGACATGGTCTGCGGGTCGTAGTCGAACAGGGCCACGAACCAACGCACCCGTGGCTGCCGTTGCCCGGAGCGGCTCTCCGTCGACCTCGAGTATGAACCCCGCTGGGTCGTCGACGTCGGAGAGGTGCCGCGACCTCGTCGGCGGCGTTGGCGACGTGGGCCGGGGTCGCTCCTGGTAGGACATCGGCGCGCCGCCGTGCTGCTGCGGCTGCTGGTGATGGTGGTGCTGTTGCTGTTGTTGCTGATGCTGCTGCTGCTGCTGCTGCTGGTGCTGTTGCTGATGGTAGCGAACAGAGCCCGTGCTGACGGCGCCGTGCCCGCGCGTTCCGCGAGGAGCTCCTCGAGGTCCCATGTCGTACTTCGAGAATTCCTCCTCGGAATAGTTCTCCCCGATACCGCAGCTTCCCTCCATGTCCTTGGTCATCCCTGGTTGGAAGAAACCAAGGTGCCGCGGACGATCTGTGGTTTTGAGTCCATATTCCCGAAGACTCTTGACGTCTTGCAGACAGGCTATGCAAACAGTCTTCTGCTCCTATGTCACTTCGGTACGAGGGACGCTCGAGCAAATCAAGCAAGAAAACAGGGCTTTAAGTTTCAGTCGCAACATATATCACAATGTGTTTTTAAATATGGCGCTAAGGTTATGTTTCCGTTGTGTAACTGTTATTTATTTCTCAAGTCTCAAGTTTCACTATATTCATAACATCTTTCGTCTGGCTCATTGTCATGCGCCTCTAGAAGTTATGCAGTCACATTGGGATATCCTGACTAGCTTATTTTTAATAGGATACGATATTGTGAGGGTTATGGAACAGAAACAAAATCTATACAATCTTACTTTAAGAAACAACTGGCATATCTAAAGTAAACCATCAACAACAGGTGCCGGAGAATAAAAACAATTGTGGAAAATGTGCACGATGTAACGGAATTGCAGAATCTGAACGTTTCATGAACAAGAATTCTCCTTACTTGGAAGTGGTGTGTCCCAACAGCGACGTTCTGTAAGAGCCTTGCGGTCGCACGACATTATTATTGAAACAAGTTTCACTCTCAACGATCTATGAGGAAGGACTATCTGAATTAATGTCAACTCATACAGGCCGGTCCCTCAAAGTCGAATTACCTTAAAGGGGCCATGAAATAAGTTTTGGGCTGGAATAAAGTATTTTATAATGTGATTTTACAAGTCGCAAATCGTTTAGTGGGCCAAAAGAATGACGGTAGAACGTCAAAAGCCTGCTTTTCGGTACGAAAATTTGAAAATATAGTGGACTATTTCGTACCTGATTTTCCGTCAAAAGCTCTCTGCCTTTTCACAGTGATACATCCGCATTATCCAAAGCACGTAAGCCGGCTCCAGCTCAAGTATTGGACTAGAGCACTGCGTCACTCGGACGCAGTGCTCAATGAAAACTTCCTACTAGGGAGTTTTCGTAGACCGCGTTTTCCCCTCCGTTAGGCCCTCCGTAACGAAGAAGCCGCTACTGCACCTGCGCGCCGATGGTCTTGACTGTAGAGTTGCGGTTATCGGAGCGGGTTGCGGAGAGCGTTGCGAGACGGCGAAAACGATCTACAAAAACTCCCCACTGGCTCAACTTTGGACGCGGCAGTAGTGGCAGCGTGTGGCGATAGGCCAATCAGAAGCAAAGAAAGGAAGGGAGGGCCATGTGCTCGCTCGCGCCCGTCGAGGAGACGTATCCGGGCCTCCGTTTGGACCTTGCTTTTTTTTCCGTTTTGAGGGGCGGTGGGGTTACGGGAGCAGGTTCCAGAGAGTGCCATCGTCGGTTGATCATCAGCGCCACCTGGCGAAATGAGGCAACAACTGGGACGGCTAAAATCGGCAGCGCCGCCGGCGTACCCTCGCGAGATTACGCTATTACCAACTCCGAGCGTTGTGTTGTTGCGCGCTACACTACAGACTGATTTAAAAAGCTAGCAAACGTTAAATATACTAATATGCATGCCTGTGTAGTTGTGTCGTTCAAGCATTAGGGAGTTTCAGTGGGTGCCTTCCTCGATAGGTTGAGACAACCCAAAACGGGAACTGGGAGAACGAAATTGAACATCTTGATATTCCGGCCAAATATAAGTGAAAGCAAGTAAACAAGGGCAGGTTTTTTGTTTTTTTAACGTTGTGTACGCGCGCCTTAAAACTATGAAAGCGAAGACTTCGTCGAGCTTCCCTCTTCTACAAAAGCGGAACTAAAAACTCCTCTCCTCCCCCCCCCTCCCGGCCCTCCTTCGTTACCCTCACCTCCCCTTGTTTTTCCAAGTAAACTCTTCCCGCATGCATAGCTGACCTCATTTCTGGAATCAGCTTGTTTCCCGTCCCCTCGTCGTCTTGTTGAAGACTATTGTGGTGTGCGAGGAATGTGTTTATCGTGCAAGCTGGCTCTAGTTTGGACGGTGTCGTACGCAGTTGCTCGTCGCAAGCTGATGCTCGGTCTCGTCGATTGAATATGATGTACTCCTTTACATAGAAGAGAAATAAACGCCGCTTGGATATCATTTTCTCGTGGGGTAAGTACATTTTTTTTAAATTATTTCTTGAGTAGACTGTTTTCTTGCAGCGGGGACGAAGTTAGAACCGCATAGATACGGGTCGAAATAGTGCAACCATCTTGGGCAGGTACGCGATCACGCTAAAGGCGCAAACGACAGTCCGCTCTGCAACCGGCAAAGCGGAAAAAACGCTGACTTCGGTTTTCGGTAACTACGCTCAAACGTCCACAAAACGTCGTTCCATCAAGATGTGTCCGCGGAGCAGAGAGCAGTAAAAGTGTCAAAGGACTGATCTGACTCTGAGTCATCACATCGAATCCAAAGACAACGCCGGGACTCGAGCACAATAATTCCCAATTTCGAGTCACATAGCTCATTTATAAATCTATCTTAAATCAGACAATGTGAAATTAATGCTTATTTAACACGTTTTACGGCATTTACTTATCTCCGACGACGTGGTATTTTTTTACGGCCTCGACGGGAACCTGCGGAGCTTCACGTCCTCGTAAGCTTCCGGAGTTGCGACAGTCCGGTACGCAGCAGTGCCTACATTTTCAACGTTTGGTCTTCTGCGACATCCGATAGCGGTGGTAAGAATAAAATACCAAAAACGCATGAATCCAACACCTTAAAGTTTAAATGGATGCATGAACAGCCCTACGACCAAGCAGGCTGGCGAAAGAGCCTTCCCAGTGTTGCAAATATATTGAGCTAGATGGTGCAACGTATCACACCAAATTTGATTGCCCTGAGCCGGACAGAAGTCGCGGAAGCCTGCGGAATCGTTCCCTGATCGACCACTTCGGCGCTGTCGCTGGGCGCCGCCATGTTGCCGTAGATTTCACTTACTGTTGGTGAGGCGCTAACGACGATAGCGCGTTTTTATTTGATCTGGACAGGGTCGACCGCGTTTCAACGCAACTGCGTGTACAAGCTATCCGCAAACGCCCTCCGCAACGCTCCGCGTCTGCCTCCCGCAACTGAACGCATCGCGCTCAAACGCAAATGTGTGTATGGGCCTTCTAAAGGGGTCGGGCTGATGGGATCGCACGGTCCGGGTTTCCATTCCCGCTGCGCCACTTGGTAAATCCCGCTAATTACAATTGACTATGTTTAAGCATGTTTAAGTACGATTACCGTATATGACTAAGCACGCCTTCATTCAATGCTCAGCCTATGCATTGCCTGCTACGGGCAATGCATGCTTTATGTTAGCCTGTGGTAACGCTTTTCATACAATAAAAGTGTAACGCTTTTCGTACGATAAAATATAAATAGGGACCTTTAGCAAACCGTTGCCGTAGCTCCGCGTAGCGCACTACCGGAGCCTTTGAAGCATACTTTAAACCGCCTGCCCGCGGTCACGGTACCACCCGGGCGCGCGCTTCAAAGCATGCTTCAAAGGCTCCCGTAGTGCGCTACGCGGAGCACGGCAACGGTTTGCTGAAGGTCCCTAATGAAAGGCGCGTTGAGTGCGTACACACCGACAGCGGGGATGCTTGGCCCCTGTAGTACGGGTAGATCTCCTTGTCGCTCAGGGCGTCGTCGGGCTCGATGATGAGCTGCCCGGCCGAGTTCCGCTTCTCCCGGCGGCCGCTGCCGTGCATCTGAGACCCCTGCACGTGCGGCGGCTGCTGGTGCATCGCCACGGGCTGCCCGTGCTGCATCTGCTGCGGCTGCTGCTGCGGCTGCTGCCCCGTGTGCTGGTGGTGGTGGTGGTGGTGATGGTGGTGCTTCCGGGGACTCATCCCCGAACCGCCGCGGGAGCCACGGCTGCCACGGTGACCCAGCTGAGCGGCAAACACCAAAGAACGAAAGGGGCGATCAAGTGCCTCAAAAGGTT
This sequence comes from Ixodes ricinus, assembly GCA_037355805.1. NCBI lineage: Eukaryota > Metazoa > Arthropoda > Arachnida > Ixodida > Ixodidae > Ixodes > Ixodes ricinus. Next base: position 246,895 of record JAZHYW010070331.1, read on the forward strand.
ACCAGCGACATTTATTTCCAATCCCGTAACAAATGGACAGCAGTGCTTAGCATCACGCGACCCGGCGTCATGGTATCACGTCACACCACGAGTTGACACCGCGCCATTTTTTAACGTGACGTGGCGTCCATTTTTTGCCAAGTTGGTAAATCTTGCGTCACGTAACTTGACGTCACGCGACGTCGTCACCTGGCGTGACGTCATGGTATCGCGAGATCTTGGCGTCACGGGATGTCAATTTCACCGCTACATTTAGCGGGAAAATGAACGCGAGGACCTGTGATATAATACGGGGCCTGACGTCGTGCGACGGGGTTGTGGTGTCACTTGATACATGGTGTCACGTGACATCACTTTCCGCGCAAGGCGGACAAATGCCCGGACGGACGGAAAAATGTCCGGAATGGGCGTTTCCCATAAAAAAAAAGTTATTTTAAGAAAAGTAACTAAACCACAAGAAAAGGACAAGATGAGGTTTCATTCTCCGTACAAGAAATCTTGGTCTCAATCAAAGCAAAAAATCAGCACGCCATGATTCCTTCGAGCGAGCGATTTGTGAAATAAAGAGGGGTCCTGGTAACTGCTACGGACACATTTCTTAGAACGTTACCGCAAGCTACTTTGGGCACGGCAGCGGCCTTGGGGCATGCTTAAGAGCAGGCTTCGAAGTCGGAGCGCGAGCTCCCGCTGACAATACCGCTCCGTACGATACGCTGTGCTAAAACTCCCGAATTAGAGTGCATTAGTATATAGCGTTACCGTTTCTGCCACGCCGAAACCGGGACGGGAACATAATCCAACAAAACGTTTTTGCCCAACCATCATCTCATACCGCGAAGCGAAAAAAAGTGGTATAGCGTAACGGTGGGCTAACATGTTTTCTTCCAGAAACGTGCCCGACTCGCTTCGGCATGGCGATAACGCTTACAGTGGGGACTTTTAGCAAAGCGTTAACCATGTTCCGCGTTCCGCACTACCGGAGCCTTTGAAGCATGCTTTTAAGCGCGCGCCCTGGGTGACGGTACCACCCGGGCGCGCGCTTACAAGCATGCTTCAAGGGCTCCGGTATTGCGGTACGGGGAACACGGTAAGGGTTTGCTAAAAGTGCCTAACATTACAGTAACTCGATTCCAAACGACGTTCTAATCAGTCGAACACAGTGATGCAAGGAAGACGCCATTCAGTTCATGTGCGAACGATGAAGACAAATGAGTTAACAATATAGTGTGCGACAGTTAACTATTCAACTCCCAAGCTCGTTCTCCATCGGACGAATGAGGGAGCGTTTCTGATGGCCTTCAAAAAAACCTTCAATCCATTACGCCTGTATCGTTGTTGCAAACGAAACCGGAACAAAAATGCGTCGCGTTGCAATTAAAACGCTAGACTGCTCCCGGCTCCCCACTGGTACCGACTGTCAAATGCCGTCACGTAAGCGCTAAAAAAAAAGAAGAAAACTTGCGGACCGTTGCGACTGTTAGAACTACGCATGCGCATAGGCGACCCCGGAAAAGCCCACTGAGCGTTTCTCAATCTGCACCCTCTAAAACAAAAAAGAAATGTTGGGTTCATCTCCTTGCTTGCAGTACCATATCCTCCTTTATTCTAGAAAGCCTGTCACATCCAGGACGGATCCATTGAGCGCGTAGACGCCGGAAAAAGGCGAGGTGCAGCGCCGGACGGTTACCCATACGGTAGCGCAGAGCCACTTCTGAGGTAACCCTTCAGGCAGTGCGAACGATGCGCACGGTTGCCTTTCTGCAAAACGACAAGGAACCGCAAGGAAGAAAAAATTAAGCAGGCACGCTGCGCATGGACAAACGAAAGAGGGGCGCAATAGAGGACGGTCGGCGCAAGATAGCCTTCTTTCCTGAAAAGAGAAAAAAGTAATGCCTTCGTGTTTCCGGATTTTACCGCTGAGGCATTGTTTGGCGCTCACTGAGAGAGCCCCTGCGCGCGCCCTCTTCTCTGACCTCCTTTCACCTTTACAGCGGCCACGTTCTTTTACGATTTGACAGGCTTTCTGGAATAAAGGAGGCTATGGCAGTACTCGAGGAAAGCTCATCACCGTAAATCGAAGCCCAAAAAATTACCACCTGCGCTGGAACAACGCGCAAGTGCTCATCGTTCCTGAGCAAGCTTCCGAAAAGCAGGGCGTGACATTTCTCACACTTCACGCTTAGTTTCTAGGCGTTCTTGTAGGCGAAAGCAGCAATGCCATTGGCTGCAGAGGCAGCGACTCACTCACCGTATACACAGTGGGAATTTAGATGCGAGTATTTTTATACAGAGAAATTATTTAAATATCTGAACCACGACTAACATATCTCATACAGTCATGTCTCGTTAATATGGACCCGTTAATATGGATACCCCACTATATGAACACCAGTTTCGGGACAAACTGGGAAAATACATGCATTTTTGTCTCATTAGTATTGACAACCCGCATTATGGACGATTTTTTGGGGAACGGAGGCGTCCATATCAACGACACATCACTGTATCTGGTTGGTACGCCCCCACCCTTCTGTCCGCAAAATTAAAAATAAAGAGGGCGTCTGTAAACCGCTCAATCAAAACACGACGATTTGTTTTACTGTAAGGGTATACACGTAAAGAAAATACAACGATAAATGTTTGGGAATGCCCTAATGTGCTGATGCAAGTCTACCTTAAAAGTCCCCGTGAAAAGTATCGAGTTTTAATTAGGATACACAATTCATATTAAAATTGGAGCTTCTCCAATAAATACAGCCTGATCCTCGTAACCATACCATCACTGACAGCATAGAGCGAAGAAATGTGATGCTCGCGATTACTTATAGCTCCAATTAGAACGGTGCATAAAAAAAAAGATTCCTGTCAGGCTTTTTTTATGTTGTTGAGAAGTTCAACCTATATAAACCAATTTGAGACATTTGTACCGTGGAAAAGTAAGTAGGAAGGAAGGAACACCTAAGTTGAGCATCAAGGTCTAACCCACTCCAGTCACCGACAGCTTCAAAAACACAGGGCGTGGCCTTCATGTGACGCTGACGCGTCTCGCTTCGCCATTGGTTCTTTCGCATTCTTCTCGGCCAATGCGGCAATCTCATTGGCCGCGGAGCGATAATGAGATGCTCGGGACTCGCCACGCCCTGCGTTTGTAAAGCTGTCAGTGACTATACTATACGGGTAGAAACCGAGGGAGAGGAGGACACGAGAGCGAGCGGGGACGTCAGAGCGGCAAGCTCTGATTGGACGGATTAGTGGGTATAGAAGCAAAGCCTTTGTCTCTACTCATTCTTCGAAAGCGTTCGAATAGTGGGTAGAAACAACGGCAGCCGGCTTTGCCTCTATACCCCCTAATCCGTCCAATCAGAGCTTGCCGCTCTGGCGTCCCCGCGCCCTCTCCTCCCCTTCTCTCCCCGGTTTCTACCCGTATAGGCACACACGTACGACCAATTTGAAACGAACCGCGCGTAGTGCCTACCTCTCCATTCTCGAGCATCTCGTCCTCAAGCTCTTCAACGATGTCTGACAGCTCCGAGTGGTTTTCTTCGACACGGTCCACAGACTGCACGCCGCACAACGCGGGGAAAAAAAGCAACAGAAATGATACCCTCGGTGGGTGTAGCCACGTTTTCGCATCGAGTGCGACGGACACTGGATTATAGCGATTGAGAGAAAGAGGTGACATCAAACAGGAAGCGACACAGAAACAACACCTTGTGCGCATCGCCGAGTAAGAAACGTGTAAATAACAACAGCAGGCATGCTTCAGACACGTGTGAGGCTGTGGGATTTCCTCGCTGCTATACCCATCTCGAAGAATGACACGACGCACTGGCTCAACGACACGTAGACATTAAATCACCGTAATCGCCCGCGCCACAATCCCGAGAGCCTGCGCTCGCCGCTCGTAGGCAGCGACGGCCTTTTATCAGCGGCAGAGCACCGCTCGCCTGGCCACTTCCACTTGGATCACTCGCGGTAGAAATGACTATGGACAATTTGTAATGCGGGCCACCTGGTCCAACGCTGTGGATCCCCAGGTTGCCCTGAAGGTGCAGGGCTCTCAGAACCGCTCGAACTTGGAAAAGTATGTCAAATTAAACTTGCGCAATGTGTCGTGTGTCTGCGAGAAAAGAGAACAACTTTTGTTTTTCTTCTTAATACAGTAATATATCACGAATCGTCGGTCGTTAAATCTCCACCCAAGTGTAATAATGCTAGCGAGGGGGACAGGGTAACTGTGCTACAGAAATCACGACTATGTGTAGAGCCCTGCATATCCGCGGATTATCTGCGGATATCCGCAGTAAACTAACGGATGCGGATAAAAATTAGACAACATTTTGGCGGGTTGCGGATCGGATGCGGATGTCAGGGACTACGGATGCGGATATCCGCGGATCCGGATCTAAATTTTTGCCTGGTAGCATTCAGTTCGTCGACTGTATGCCACCGGGCAGTTCTTTGAAAAACCTGAGACGTTTCGTCGCAGACAACCCTGCTATTTTCGTAACAAACTTTTTGCGTCTTCGCCTGGATTACAACGGGGAGGGGGCTATGGTTTGGTTAAGCTCGCCTTAGTGAATCGTCGCGCTAACTTTTAGCGGCTTAGTGAAGAAATGCGTTGTCGACAAAACGTCGCAAGGGCATGTGCCCACAAAACGTAGAGCGTCGACGAACCGTGTCTCCATGAAATGTGTGTCCATGAAAAGTTGTCCACGAAACGTATTTCCACAAAACGCGTTTCGAAGAAACGATAGGGATCCTAAGAAAGATCTGATTCTCACTGAAGATCGCTTCAGTTAGTGTGTTCCATCTCGTCAAGAATTCTATCTATAGAAAAAGTAAAGAATGCAGGGCATCAATCGTCCCGAGAAAGCTAACACATTGGCAGGAAAAGAGCGGAAGACTTTCTCCGGTGAGATTGTCGCGGGCTCCTAGAACGATCACATGACTGAGGTCATTTTTCCTTCGACGCGCAGGGTCTCGGGAAGGCTGATCGCTTTTAATATAAATACAATGAAACTGATAATAATACAATGACATCCCCTTTTAATGGTGACCCGAAGACTTTGACTTGATTGACTTTACAAAGGCTTTTGACTATCTTGATCATGACTTGCTTATTAAGAAGTTAGAAATGTATGGATTTCGTGGTCAGTCATCAGCGCTTATTAATTCATATTTGTCTTATCGTAAACAATATGTAAATATCAACGGTCATTCATCTGTAGTAAAATCAATTAGATCAGGCGTTCCTCAAGGAAGCATCCTTGGACCATTTTTATTCAACCTTTATGTGAACGACGTCATAAATATATGTCAAACAGCGAAGTTCATAATTTATGCTGACGACACCACTTTATTGTTTACTGGTGATACCGCCACCGAACTCATAGATAACGCGAATGATGCACTCAGGCAACTAGAGAGATGGAGTCAAAGTAACGCTTTAAAAGTGAACGTAAATAAAACCAAGGCAATTTTATTCCGCCCAAGGAATAAACAAGTAAATATAACCAATGCAATTTTTTTGAACTCCACTAAAATAGAATTAGTTTCAGCATTTAAAACCCTAGGTATATCTTTCTCGGAGACTATGTCATGGGATGATCATATTAATTTCATTATATCCAAATTATCCAGCGTTGCTGGCTTAATATACCGCAATAAGCATATCTTACCACGTAGAATAAAACTGTTACTATATAATTCTTTATTTTATTCCCACATAAACTATGGTCATTTAATATGGGGTACAACCACACTTACCAATCTTCAAAAGGTATTCGTATTGCAAAAAAAGATATTAAGAAGTATTTGCAATGTTTCACTGGAATACCCGACAGATTTGCTTTTCAGTGAACTTGGTGTGATGAAAATTTTTGATTTGTATAGATATCGCCTATGCTTAAAATATAAAATTGAACAAAATATGCACATACGACATCTTGAAGAGTTATCAAATCTAAAAAGAAGAGAATACAGTTATCAAACACGCATAATGTTACCCTGGCAAGTGCCTTTCTCTAGAACTGATTACGGTCGTCAAACTATAGCTCACACACTTCCAACAATTCTGAATCAGCTTTCTACAAATCACATAGAACTTGATAACTTATCAGTGGGCGGTCTGCGGGAAATGATGATCTCTAGCCGGAACGACCGTGACTGAAAGATGCTTTTGAATATTTTGTTGTTTTTGAATGTTTTGTTGTATTTCTTATACGAGAGTGGTTTTGTGCAATGTATGTTTTTCTTGTGGGTGTATTTCATGTGTTTGCGTTCGAAAACACTGCGGCAGTGTCCTCTTATAGAGCTCGACTTTGTTTTTAATATATGTGCAAATGATTCTTTAGTGTAAAAAAAAAATTAATGATTTTTTTTTTATTGTTTTGCCGCTGCTGATGCCGTGGGGGCTTGGGACCAGTCAAGCTGTGCTAACAGCTTTTTTTCCAAGCCGCCCTCCAACCTGTACTTTGTTGGAAAATAAACTCCTATTATTTCTTCGTACAAAGATAAGCAAACAACTTAAAAAGTGCTATTTGTACCTTTTTTTACATTCACGTTTCATGTTATGATATACAATGAATACCTGGATTGGGAGTCGGATGTGGTTCCACATTTTGCGGATGCGGTTCGGATACGGATACAAAGTATGCGGATGCGGATCGGATACGGATACAATAATGTAAAAAGTTTGCGGATGCGGTTCGGATGCGGATACAAAGTCTGCGGATGCGGATCGGATACGGATATTGAAACGTTTATCCGCGCGGGGCTCTAACTATCTGGTTAAAAAGTTATCACTTTTACAAGAAAATGGTGACGAAAGAAGTCCGCAAAGACATGGAGATGAATGGCGTCTGCTCATATAAATAGGTCTTTTTTTATCAGCCAAAGTTTACACACACACACATACAAACATATCTATATATATAAATGTTGCACTCGGTAACAGCGAATCCATCGGCAGCCACTCAGAATTGCGTCCGCGAAAAGAATACTGTTGAACTATAACATTGTTGTTATAGTTCAACACGTTACAGTGATTATATATATATATATATATACAACGGCCATGGTGGCGAATCGTCCGTTGTTGCTGTTTTCATCAAGGGTTTTGCTTTTCTTCTCAGTTATATATATATATGCAGGGTGTTTCACGAAAGGTGGACAAATTCGATATTGCGAAAACTACGCGTCGCAACAAAAAAGGCTTGTGTCTTTTTTGGTCCTAGGCCAGGGCCCTTCTTCGGAAAATTAATAAAGTCCGAGATAATTAGATTTTTAATTATTTTTCCGTAATTAACTTTTTTAATATTATGTTTAAGGGCATAGTTTCAATTAGAAAATTGCTCAGCGTCATCGAAAACCACTAAATCAACAAACTGCGGAACGATAGAAGGCACGCGAAGCATTTTACGGCTTTCTGAAAAACCGTACGAATTCGACGGGTTTTAAGTTTCGGTTTGTTATCGGAGCGCATCAGCCTCCGGCGGCACCGCGCCCCGTGGAGAGATAGCTCAACCAGCCTCTGCTGCGTCGCGCGATGACAGCGCAGCAGAGGTTGGATGCACACTCTCTCCACGGGGCGCGCTGCCGCCGGGGCTGAGATGCGCTCCGATAACAAACCGAAACTTAAAACCCGTCAAATTCGTACGGTTTTCAGAAAACCGTAAAATGCTTCGCGTGCCTTCTATCGTTCTGCAATTTGTTGATTTAGTGGTTTTCGATGACGCTGAGCAATTTTCTAATTGAAACCCTGCCCTTAAACATAATATTTAAAAAGTTAATTACGCAAAAATAATTAACAATATAATTATCTCGGACTTCAATAATTTTCTTTAATAGGCCCCTGGCCCAGGTCCAAAACGACACAAGCCTTTTTTTGGTGCGAAGCATAAATTTCGCAATATCGAATTTGTCCACCTTTCGTGAAACACCCTGTATATATATATATATATATATATATATATATATATATATATATATATATATATATATATATATATATATATATATATATATGTTATAGTTACGAACTATAACAACAATGTTATAGTTCAACAATATTTTTTCTTCGGGGACGCGATTCTGAATGGCTGCCGATGGATTCGCTGTTACCGAGCGCAAGCCCATCAGGGGCGCAGTGCCCGTGCCGAGTATTCGAGCCGCGTACGACCGCCATAGATCACAACAAAGATTTGAAAACAAAGAATGTATTGCCCGCTATACCTATTTCTTGATTCCACAGCGGAAGTCCTGTTTCTGGCTCTCTACTGCTATTCGCAACTTTCAGCGATAGTGGTACAAAGATGTGAGAATCGTGATCTTTAGCTCCTGGATGATGGGCTTCACAATAAAGGTGCTTGCTACACCTTCCTGACGTGAAAATATAAGGTAAGGCTCTAATACTGCTCGTATAGAGCAAAACTTGAATACCTTACGCGTCGCAGACCCAGCCTCGTACGGCTGTTTTACGACGATCATCCGGATGACAGCCATTTTGATAGGCACCCGTGCGCCCCCTATAGGTCGTGAAACTTGCGAATGGACTAGCTTGAGTAAGCGCTTGATGAATTTGAATTTTATAAACAAGTACCGCCAAGCTAATGCACGCTGAGACATGCTTGAAAAAAAAATGTCGGAGCGTGGCCGCCTACCTAGTTTGGCGCGGCGGCGCGGCGCCGGCATCTACAATAGACCATGCAATGAGAGCGTGCTCAAACGGCGGCGCTTCATCCGGCGGCCGCAGCAGACTACCTATAGGAGTGTGCGCATCTGGATGTGGGATGTGTAGACATGTACGTAACGCGTTACAAGTAACTAGTTACTTGTACCTAGTTACTATTTTCGGTAACGAGTAACGTATTTAGTTACTTTTTTAGAAAAGGAACGGGTAACGGTATTTAGTTACTTTTAAGGCCAGTAACGAGTAACGGTATCTCGTTACTTTGAGGAGTAACGTGTACAACACCGCTTAAACGGGCTTGTTTTTATTCTAGCCTTAGTAGGTGTCTATTGCGACAAAGGCAGATGGAAAACCCGAAAAACAAATAAACAGTATGGTAATACAGCAATGTATATCGCTGAACACGTCATTCGAACAGTTCGACTGACGTGTCCAGCGATAAACGTTGCTGTACTGAACTCTACAGCTCGGAATGTCCTTCACCCAGCGAGCACAATTAGGTTCGTTGGTTGAACTTTCTAGAACCGGGTACGGACCGAATGTAAACCCGGAGGTTGCAAACAGGGGAAGGCACATAACCCATTACCCACTGTCCTAAATGAAGGCGCAGTTCCCGAAGATTCACCAGCTCTTCCAGAAGCACAACACTGCCGTTCCTTCGAGCGCGTCGGTAGAATGACTCTCCAGCGTCGCCGGAGATGTATTTTTAAGGAAGCGTGGAAACATAACTGATGAAAACTTCGACAGGCAGCTGCTGCTTAAAGGCAACGACTACTAAAAAACAAACAATAAACCATGAAACAAAAACAGTTGTGAATTTGGTCGTCAAAGTAACGTGAAAAGTAACTCGTTACTTATGAGGTAACTCACGCGTTCCTTTTGAGAATCGGTAACGAGTAACGTATTTAGTTTTTCTTTGAGCGAGTAACGAGTAACGGCATTTAGTTACTTTTTTTTGGGTAACGTGTACATGTCTGGGGATGTGCCATGAGCCAGAAACGGCGACGTGTCGCCGGCATCCAATAGGAGCGCCCGCAGCACGATCAAACGATGGAGGTACTTGGATAAGTCAGGATATCCTTTAAGCTATTGAGCGGTTTTCTTCAATGATCTACTACAAACTAGGTACAAGCTGGTAAAACTGGAACACTTAATATCGTTCGATGGTCTCCTTAAATGACTCAATAAATTGGGATTATTTTCAAATTGAGTCTCGAAACATATATACTCCAAAACGTACTTCTTTAGAACTTACAAATGTTCACTGAAATCTGGACAAACCTTATACTTCGACTACCTCCCTCTATCTCGCTTCTTCTCCCCCTTCTCTCTCTAAAAGCAATATGGTAGCCCAAAGATAGTTTATATAATAGAAAATAGTTATTATATCCAATTAAAAAAATATCCATCGATTATCATGGAGGCAGAACTCTTTAAGGCATATTCTAAACTTAAACAAACAAGATCCGCTAACCAGCGCAATGAAACGAATCCCGGTGATTTTATCTCAAATCGTGCAAGAAAAAATAACGAATCATTAAAAAAATTTGAAAAGAAAGTATATATACATTGGTGGAAAATGTGTGACTAGAACAAAACTGCAAATTAGAACCATTGAAAACTTTTTTTGTTCTTCAGTTTTTGGCTTCGAAAGGGCGGAAGGTAGGTCTTGCGATTTTTGCAGCTTTCGCGAGTGATAGATTTTGGAGTCTCGCAAAATTCAGATTCTTTTTTTATTGTTGTTTTTTTATGCGAGAGCCTTAAAGAGAGCCTTAATTCTTTTATGAAGCGAGCTGACGTCATCAGCTTTGAAGCCGCGCCAACAGCCGCGTCAAACGGCAGCGAAATTCCATTCTCCCAATGGAGCGAAGTGAAGCCGTGATCTGAAGCCTCCCAGCTTTGAAGCCGCGCAAAAAGCCACGCAAAACGGCACCTGAATTCCCCTCTCCAAAAGCTGAAGCCGAAATCTGATGGATAGGCCCCCACTGGCTGGCTCGCGTCAGTTTCAATGAGTGCCACCCTATGGCGCTGTGGGCCCGCGCCGCCAGCGCTCCGGTAAAGGAATTGGCTGGCCGCGGGGCTCCCAGAGCCTGCTCGGGCAGACTCCAGAGTGGCAGCACGGCCGATGTCAGCGCGGCGCAGCCACTTCACGAGAGTGCGCGCAAGAACAACATTCATGCTTTCGCATTCACAACTCATAAGAAGTGCTTAGGTGTACCTCGAGCCTTTTTTTTTTTACAACAATTATAACATTTTTTTTTAGTTTTAAATCCAATTATAGAAGGGCTAAAGTTCTCTAGAAGTGTGTGTGTGTTTTTTCGTTTTATTTTATGAAATAATATTTATTGAATCTTGCACACTTCGAAAATAATCGGCCACGTTTGGTCGAGTTAGCTTTCGATGTACAATTATTTAAGGCTAAAGAAGCATAAAATGAAAGCTTGTATTTAAACCTACTTAACACTTGTAATATTGTTAATTTAAATCTAGTTATTATAGAAGAGACAACAATGTAAACTTGAGAAAGGTTCGAAATACAAAAGTCAGCGTCATTAAAAAGATCGTTATTTTTATTTTTTATATTAAAAGTGTTTTGTGTGCTTTTAAATATACAATAAATTTCTTTGACATGTATTATTTCGTCACAATAAGCAGTGCGTTTGAAAATGAGACATAATTGCACCTCCATTCTACGACGCATATCTCTGTCATTTCCTTTTTACAGCGAAGGTGTTTATGGCTAGGGTCCCGTGGACTTTTCGTGTGTGTGACCAAACACTCTACGCTCGCACCGCACCCACGCCCCGCATGTGCCGGCGCATGCAGCAGTAACTGTCCCAAAGCTAAAGCCTAAAACAAATGGCATCTTGCACACAGGTTCGTCAACGCTTTATTTTGATTATTTACTTCGAATATTTTATACGGGGAAGGCGTGCACGTGCGCGGCATGGAACACCAATCCCTGCATTCTCCTTGAAGCTTGACTTGCCCATCTCCATTTTCAATTTAACTTTTCTCCTCGCAATGGGGAAGCCGCTTGTAGTCCGAACTCCCGAAGAGCAACGGTGGGGACGGAACGACAATGTCAGCGGCGACGGCGGGCGGCACGTGTGTGTGCGTACCTTTCGTCGCGATAACCACCGATTAAGACAATGAATGTGTTCGTACCTTCGTTCAAAATTCTGTGTCACGTCTGTGTCGTGTGCTAAACAGCTTCGCTGGTCATCCACCTTTACAGAGTGGAATGCTTCCAATTTTTTATTTTACAGTCAAACCCGTTTATAACGAACAGCAGGAAACGCTACCATCACTTCGATATAGCAAGTAGTTCGATATAGCAACAAACATTTACAACGAACTTCCACGATGCGTTCGTTGTAAGACCTAGAGCTTCTTTCTTTCTCATCTCTTCGCTTCCACCTTGTAACAAAGCGCTGGAAAGACTTTTTTTTTTGCATGGTTGCAGAGTTTGTTTTTTTAGCTTATCTCCCCTTCTGAACCGCTTCTCTTAGTGGGCAACCGCTTTGGGATGAAAATGATTTTTTCTGTGCGTGGGAACAAAGTGTTTTTGTTGCTTTCCCAGCTTCAGAATCACTTCTCTTTGCTCAATTTTGTTCACGGCTTAAGCTTTTCAAATTTTCTTTCTTTCCTACCTTTTTATTTTTTTTCTGGGGGGGGGGGGGGGGACAGGCTAGAAGGCGATTGTTTGCGCGTTTTTGGTAGCCTCCCGGGGGGAAAAAGTTCGATATACCCAATATGTTGTTCGTTATAAAAAGCACTTTTTACATGCATTTTTATTTAAATTGTTTCTGAGTTCGATATTGACAATAATTCGTTGTAAGTGGATTCGTTCTAAACGGGTTTCAATATTTATAACTTGCTTATTTTTTTATCATGATCGTAGTTTTTGTTCGTTTCGAGTGCACACACAGTTCGGTAAAACGTAGATGGATCGTATTTATAAAATAATATGGTAAGGGGTTCTTTCGCACGTTCAGTTTGCTTACTTAGTAGACTACATACATTGAAACTTACTTAAATTACGTTTAAACGTTGTCATATGAGATTAACACACATTTATAGGACGTTTGGCAAGTTTTCCGTAAGATAATAAAGCACTTGTAGCGATAAACCTTTCAAAGCGACGCCTGCCGAGCACGTCAGTCTACAGCTAGCGTGCGTGAATGTTTCTTTCTTCAAACAACTTGCTTTACACGATAGCTAGGCTACGTTCGTGGAAACCTCCCAATTTATGTTTTCACAATTGGCACTCCTATGTTTGCGAAACCAAACATACGCCCTAAACCTCGCCCGAATCGAATATTCCACACAGTAACGAATATTCCGGTAAGGAACGAACGACCCCACGTGAGGTGTACCATGAGCGCGCAGAGAATGTAAAAAAAAAGATGTTTAATATACCATCATCTCTTCTCCGGCAACCTAATGCAAAAGAAAAAAAGAAAAAGAAAGGCCAACGCTACGAGCGCGTAAGCGCCTAGGACAAAGAACACCGCGCGTGCTCGGCAGCTCCCGGGCCGACCTCGACCGCGCGTATACGCTCGCGCATCGATGCACCGATTGGGCACAAAGCAAAAACAGAAATAAACAAATCCTGCTCGCAAAAGCATTTCTCTTGTTTTAGGCACGCCAAAGTATTGGGTCAAATGGGGAGAAGTTAATAACCGTCAAAGAACACGCATCATTCATTTCTTTACTAAGGCAGCCGTTTGAGTGAGTTGGTATACGTTATTCATGGTGAAAAACAGCTCAAAAACAAAGATTACGAGATGGAACTGTCCTGTCGTGTTGTTCCTTCCCGTCGTCTTCGTTTATGAGCTGCTTTTCATCATAATTAGCATAATTTCTTTCTTCTTTTTTTGTATTTACGGGCTTTTAACTGACAAGATACATTTTTGAGAAGAGCCCAATAAAATATTACTAGTATTAGTTCCTGTTTTTCCATGCTTATTGCAAAACTAATTTCTAATTTTCTCAATGAGATCTATAAACATTTTATTTTCGAAACGTTTGCACCTTATGCGATTCTTCGGGGTTATGTCAGTTTGGCCTGCATAAAAGATTAGCTGAGCTTCAAAGATGTCTAAGCTGTGCCTAATGTTCTGTCTAAAATGTTATCAGCTTTTTTATTAGGTGGACATTTAATATTTGGTTCAATATTCAAAGTCAGCTTTCTTGAATAATTCGTATTCGATTTGTATTCTAACCTCATTAGCCCAAAGAAAGAAAACAAATGCGGAAATACAAAATGCTCGATCACTCAGTGCACAGAGAAACGTTTTTAGGGCACCTGAATACAAAGTGTGTTCGCGTTGAGACGCACAAGAAACACATTGTTGACTTACGAAATCGTATGGTGAACGATGACACAATAAGCAAACAAACAAACACCCGCCCACTGAAGTGCGTCCAAGATACCAGGTTGTGAAGACAGGCGACACTTGGGGGAAATGACATCCTTCATTCAGACATGTGTGCACAAATGTAAACAAGATGTGCCGCTGATATCTTCACAATCATCATTGTTCAAAGGAATTCGGTGAAAGTTGTTAGATTATATATTATAAGGTGCGCTTTACTCCCGGAAAATTACTGTGATAGAAAGCGAAGCAAAAGCAGAGAACCCGTTGCATTACGTCAAGTGGCACAATGGAAGTAGGAAGCTTCTTGTACCCGGAGGGTGACCAAAACAGCTCTGGTCTTGGTCACCGTTTGGGGGCGTATCCCTTCACACTTCTGGCATCACCTCTGGTGGCGTCATATCATTTCCAGAAGCTTCCTACCTCCATGAACGATACTATGATTCCTATTTTTATGCATCTATTGTATGCGTATCTTCTTTTCCTTTAAGTGCGAACGTAGTAAAAGTTACACGAGCGATCTTCGGGCTTTCAGCGTCCCTGCCAAGGCACGCCCACTCGTGCAGTGCAAGCAACATTCAGGGCAACATGTTCCTACTAGATAGCTTCGTTCGCATATATATATTGAAGCAAACTACTGGAGTTGTTACTGTGTTAATTCGACGTCTCCAGTGAACCTTGATGATTGATCTTAAAATATGTCGTTACATAGTGACTGCCAGCTTAAGAAACATAGGGTGTGCTGAGTCACCAGCATCGCTCCACCGTTCATGATTTTTACCGATACGAACATCGAATCCCGCAGCCAGAAATGGGAAGCAACGCCTATGTTTCATGACTGGTCAGTGACTTCCAACGACATGACTCGAACGACAACGAAAATTCAGTGCCGGACACCGCTGCTGACAAAGGATGCTCAGTGACTGGAGAGGACAGCACGCCGTGTACAAAACAGGGGTCGATCCGACAACGTGGCCATCAAGACGTCGAGACAGACACACCAGCCGGCGCGGCGGCCATGTACCTGTGGCCTTGCGTCAAGCAACCGTGCCTTGCTCCTGACCCGGTGTAGCAAAGCTGCCATCTCCGTCTCGGACTCCGAGTCGCTACCTGCGCCCTGACTCGTCTGAGGCAGCGGAGCACGCTCCTCAACGACCTTCTGCGATGGACACAACGCAAGCGGCTCCGGATGGCCCGCTTTGCCAGTCGTCGGCACCCGAGTACTAGATCAAGTATAGATGTGCGTCGGATATAGTCTTTTGGCTTTACGGAAAAGATTAACGATCGCCGATACAATCGCTTCTTATACCGTCAAGACCAATGAAGGACCAGTTATTTGCATTGCCTTATACTTCTCGATTTCTTGGTGACTCCGGGCAGTCTCTGTAAGAAATGGCCTTGGTCATACCTTTTATTTCCTTACTTATCGGAGATCGAGGAATAATCTCTAATAGCACCGTAAAATTTAAAAAAAAGGATTAAGGAAACTCAGATCCCTCCTTCAGGCCTATTTACAGATTTATTGATCAAAAACCGTAGAAGAGCAGTCCCGTTCATAATGCGATATAACCACATTCCTCGTCCGCAGTAATCCATTGATATCATTGTGTCAAGTTCATAATTTATTTTCCTCTCAATCTCCAGAAATACAAACAAGCTAGTCGCTATGTTCTTTATACGATGTTGCGCAAATACCTCGTGTAAGAGTTCAAAAGAGAGGAAGGCTCACCTTTGGCGTCCTGGTGCCGTGGACGAGGTCATCGGGCACCAGGCAGGGCAGCGAGTCCGCCGACAGGGTGTCCCCTGCCTTGGTGCGCACCGTCACGCTGCGGGTGTGCAAGGGCAGGAGAGGCCCCACCTCCAGCAGCGCGTGGTCCCCTGGCACACCAGGCCCCGACACTCAGTATAACCTATACCACTACGTCGCAGGCGCCGCTGCGGCAATCGTAGATTGTCCAGCCGCAGAGTTTGCGATACAAAACGCTGCGTGATCTGCCTGACCTCTTGAAACCGAGACATACGAAAGCATTTTTTCTAATAGCCTCCTTCCAATCTCCCTTTCTCCTTCTCGCTCGCTCCTTTTCTAATTCAGAACCCAAGTCGCACTTGACTTCCATCACCGCCATTGCAGAGCTACCACAAATTGTACGATTCCTCCGGTTCCTCTTCTTGTACTCATAACGTTGTAAAGCTGCGCTCCGACACGAAGTGATATTGCTGATTGCAGGATACGTCTACTACGACTTCCGATCATAGAAGGAAGACTTCAAATATGCTTCAACGCCCAGCTAGTTCTGGGTGAACATCCTCCTATACTTCGTTTCCACTTTAGGTCCGACTGCAGCCGAAGGTGCGATCCGATGAAGTTAAATCACACCATGCAAAAAAGGCATCGTCATGGCGTTGCTTGTCTTTGTGCGTTATCTATCACCGGCTAAAGCAATCACGCAGAGAAAAAGCGCAAGAGTGCGGCGCATTCATTCTGCGTGATTGGTCGAGTCAGTGATAGCAAACTCACAAGGGCAATGAGCGCAGTGACGATCGATGCACTTTTTCACTGTGTGATTGGTCGCATCGGATCATTGTATCGGCTTCCTTCAAGTGAAACAGAGTATAGACAAAATCTGAAGAAGAAAAAAGGAACGTCTTAAGTGTGGATGATGGCCAGGACGATGGTAAAGAGAGCAAAAAGAACGAGGTCTGCTCACCGGTCGGGCTGTCTATCTCGGTAATCTTTCTCCCGGCGGCGTAGACGGCGTAGCCGGTAACCGGCGCCCCGTTGGAGGTGCCGGCCGCGTTGATGGTCACCGGCAGCCAGGTGACCAGCACGGTGCCTTCCTGGGGCCCCGCCTCCACCTGGATGTCCATCGGGGGTCCGGGATGCCTGCGAGAAGCGGATCCACAGACGCTTTCCGACGAACCTATTGAATATACGCCGCTTGCCATTTCATCCGACGAGTCGATATGCGGCGTTTTAGCGACGGTAATTGCACCGCCCCAAAACATCGTCTGGATATAATGGTCGCGACGTCTTTAACTAGTCCTGTACAGATGTGCCAAGCGTCCTTTTTCGTTGAATTTACGACGGTTACAACACTCGATAGACTCGCGTGCAGTGACATGGCGTAATAGATACGTCAAACACTCGCTATAACACAAACAAGGCTAGTTCACGGCCGCGACAGCAGTCAACAATAGTCATTAGTATGGTGAGAAAGGCATCTCTTTCGGAGGCGCGACCATCGGCATGCGCTGGCTGCCTTCCGCCCTGCATTGCGACGCGCGCGCGCTTGACGTTCACGAGACATGCCGAAGTGTTCTCGAAGCTACGAAGCCCGTGCTGGAGGCGGGACCACTGAAAGATCTCCCCGCGGTTCTCATTCTGTGAACGACTATAAACAGACTGGGGCTTCACCTTTGGGAAGGGTGCGGAAGTCCACGAATGCCGTGAGCATGCCGGCGACCCTACGCGTCTCGGCCTTGGAGTCGTCTGGGAAGCCGCACAGGAGCAGTCGTCCGGGCTTGGCCCTGACGCTGACGCGGTACGACGTGTTGGGCGCCAGCCCCGAGACCAGGTGCCGGAAGCAGCCCGGCTTGAGGCACTTCATCTCCACGCTGTTCACCGCCACCACGTGACTGAAGTTGGAGTTGCTCGGCAGCCAGCTGATCGCAGCCGCCGTCGACGTCACGTTGGACGCCTTCACGCAGCTCGGTGCCAGGGGAACGTCTGCGGACACGTCGGGCACCGTTGCAGACGCTTCATCGCCCCGCTTGAGTGAGTCGGAATCTACTCGCTATTAGCTGTACGCCAGAAGTCGACAAAAGCAAAGATTATGGTACTCTATTTCACTAAAGAGGCTATTCGTTGAGCGGACTTGTATCTTACTCTGCCTGTCCATGCGCTTACCTACATAGCCAAGCTGCAGCTGATTCGTCAAAATGAGTGCTGAACAGAGCGCACATTCCGCTCTGAATGGAACTGCGCAGATTTCAGGAACTGCTATCAAATTGTGATCTCCAATAGCGTGGCTGAAGTGACTCGTTGAGAGGGTAACAGGAAGGAATCCGCTTCTATGCTCACGGCATGTTGCTTTTTTGTTTTATCTCTATCTTAACAGACAAAACAGCAGCCATGCAAAGAAGAAGTAACTCAAGTTACTTCTTCCATCTCACAGCAGTGCCGTCAAAATCCAAAGGGAATCCGGAATACTCTCAACCCAGCAAAAGACAGAAAGGTCATACGCTTGTCTGACCAACCGAGAAATGTTGAAAAAACGAGTGAACAGAAACCCCAGCAGCTACGGGTTAGGACGCCTTCAACGCCAGCGGCAACTGAATCC
The DNA here is from genome assembly GCA_037355805.1 of Ixodes ricinus. Taxonomy (NCBI): domain Eukaryota; kingdom Metazoa; phylum Arthropoda; class Arachnida; order Ixodida; family Ixodidae; genus Ixodes; species Ixodes ricinus. Next base: position 265,308 of record JAZHYW010070331.1, read on the forward strand.
CGTTCGTTTGCAATTGTGTCGCATTTAGAACGAGACATTAGGACCGTAACAGATCGTAGCGTTACGCGGCGGTTCCAGTGAGGCATTTATTCGTCGTTTCGTGAAGACTTCGATGCATGAGCGGTACAGGGGCGAAAGATATCAGCGATCAGGGAAGCGTACCACGGCACTGCGGTGAAAGTATTCAAGAAAGCGGAGGTATGCGGGGCTCACTTTTGCCGATGACAATGGTGCAGGCCGCGTCCCTGGAATGTTGGCCGGACGTCAGCACTGACCGCACGCTGATTCGGTGCGGCTGCGCAAAGAACAGGAAAGAGGAGATGGTGGAAATAATACGGTAGAGGCGCGCCGATAGCCCCATCCTTTGCTAAACTCTTAAGTACAGCTAAAATTGAAGGGATGTGAAGAAGAATAGAAAAGCAGAGAGCGGCTGGAAATTTTCGAGAGCTAAACACATCATCAAGGTTAATATTACCTGAACTACAATTACCCAAATCTTACTTTTTTATCGAGCAGTAAATTGTAGCTTCATGCCCGGCTGAAAATTATTTCGGGCGGGTTCATAGTGGAAAATTAAAAGCTGTTATATAAGTTCTCTCAAATATACTGGTTCAACGTAACACAAACGCAACACGGAAAAAAAGTGAAAAATCATGAGTCGCCATTTGGGGAAAACGGTTTCTTGTGCTCAACCAGTAAGCAATTAAAAATACCGAATTGACTTAAGTAATAGATGCATCGTTTATAAACAAATTCTGCGCGACCACGTTTCCGCGGAGCACGCCCATAGCCAATCATAACGTTCGACAAAAAGAGTCCAGTCCCCTACGGGACAAAGGTGATGTACTCACGCGAAAATGTTATTTGTATACACGAACTCAACTCTCCTACGTCACGCCGCGGTGGTGGCGCGTCGGGCGCACTTCCGGTCTGGAGTGGTGGGCAGAAGTCGCCGTGCGAGCCATGCATTCCTGGTTCTTTCGGAAGAAACCAGACAAAAAACCTGCCTTCTCGTCAAAATGCTGCGACGGGGGCTGTACCAAGAGAGTCTGGAAAGGTTTGAAGTTCAGTTTCCATGTGTTTCTGCCCCTCCGTTCGTCCGAGAACGTGGATAGTAGCCGTGAAAAGGGAAAACCAGACGCTGTCGAACTACGATTGTTTGTGCGGGCAACACTTTGTCATCGCCAGATGTATTTGTTGTGTTCCAACATGAACGAGAGAAAACCGCCAAGTTGTCCGGACCACCCACGGGTTCAGTGCGTCCTCAAATGCACACGGCTGCCTGATCGTTCGAACTTTCGTCTGCCCTTTCAAACTTGTCTGATTTTTGTCGTCTGCTCGTTCAAACAAAAGCGGCCCGTAGACCAGACTTTGACCCGGTGATTGCAATAAGAAGTAATTGCAGGCCTCAAAAGACTTAAGTAGGCTCGGTGTAAACAGTAGATACAAGATGTTGATCATTGGTACCAGTGGCCATCACCGACTTGTTACGCTTGGTCTGTTCCCGCTTCCGATTTTCAGTATCGACGTCGATCGTCGCCGCTACCTTCTACACTTTTGCAGCACGAGCGACGTCGCGACCGAAAATAGCTAGAAGAATCTCATCATGGTTTTGTCGTCCATTCTGCGGCGTTCATGCGAATGAATCGTCGCACGTCAAATTATTTACGCAAAGTTTAGCGGCGTAACGAGCCTTGATAATTTCGCTCAGGCGATTAAAGTGGTAAGACATTGCCATGAGGACGTAGAATCGACAATTCCAACGCGAAAAAGAGTACAGACGCCGACAACGTGACATTCCAATGGTTTGTCGACGCGGGACGCGGTGCTTCTTGCCCGCACTCCATTGCGCCAGCGTTCGAACTGTCGTCTGCCCTTTCAAATTTGTCTGCTTTTTGTCGTCAGCTCGTTCAAACGACAGCGGTCCGTAAACCAAACGTTGACCCGGTAATTGCGATAAGAACTAAGTGCAGGCCTCAAAACACTTTTGAAGGTTGGTTGGGGTAAGTAGGCTAAGTGTAAACAGTAGATACAAGGAGATGTTGATCATTGTTACCAGTGGCCATCACCGGCTTGTAATGCCCGATTCTACTTGCGGTTTTCAGTATCGACGTCCACTATCTCAGCTACGGTCCACGCTTTTGCAGCCCGAGCGACGTCGCGACTGAAAATAGCGAGCAATTTCATCGTGAGAGTCAGGCTTTAGCGCCCATTCTGCGGCGTCCACGTGAAATGAATCGCCGCACGTCACATTATTCACGGAAAGTTTTGCCTCGTTAATTTTGCTGAAGTAGCTCAAGTAGTCAGACATTGTTAGGAGGACGTAGATTCAACAATTCCAACGCAAAAATAGCACGGGGACTCCCACCGACGCCGACAACAACGCAATTCAATGGTTTGTTTATGAGCGACGGTGGGTTTCTTGCCCACCGTCCACCGCGCATTCGCGGCGCCGGTGGCGTCCGCTAGAGGCGCTCCGGTTTGTTTGTAAACAGTTATTGCCAAAGAAAGCATTTATGATAATTCTAGGGGAAGCTCATTGTTGTTTGAGGCAAGGACAGGTGTTTTGCGAACCAGAACATACAGAGCGAAGTACCAGGAAATGGATACAGTGTGCGCTGCTTGTGGAGAGGTGGACGACACGGCTGAGCATTTGATACTCTACTGTAAAGGGCTTCACCCTATGCCTACCGAAGACAACATAGATTTAATAAAGTCATTGGGTTTTAGAGACAGCGAAGGAAAAGTGGATTACAAGACAGTAGAGATTACCAAGCAAAGATTAAGTGAATGGTGGCAGAAAGCACGAGAAAACTAGGTACTTCCTTATTAACTGATGGCAAGGGGGTTTTATAGCCTCACTTTCTTTTCAGTGCGGAGTGTATATAGTTTTCACATTTAAATATTCTAAGCGTAAATGGTAAGACAAATTGGCAAGATGGCGGTAAGCTACCGCCCGATCCAAAGGGCTCAGCCGTATTCATCCATCCATCCATCCAAACATGAGTTGGTGTATAGATCGCATTTTCGACGCAAATAACTTCATCCACTATTTTTTTTTTTTTTTTTGCAGGAGGGTTTGACTAGTTGTATGTCTTCTCTGGTATACTAGAAGCGCGGCTCTTGTTTATATACAGTGTGTTCGATACTCGAGTAAATACGGCATGATCGATTGCCCTAGCTCTGTACATAATCGGAGAATATAAAGAAATGGACTCTGAGTCAGGGTCCTGCTTGGAGTGCCCGTAGTTACTTCATTGCAAGGCTAGCGGCGCAGAGAAGCAGCATTACAAAAAAGGAAATCATGGTGTAAGCCGCAAAAAAACAACGGACACAAGAGAGAAATCAGACATACATTCGCCACTCACAACTATATTTGAAAAGTGCAGAAAGGAAGGAGTACATATGTTGCTATCTTCATCAAGTACACGCATGCGCTTGTTCAGCATCCAACGTTCACCAACTAGCCCAACTGCAAGTTCTTCTACAAAAAAGGAAGGCATGCAGGCAAGCTGGTCATAAGACATCATAAACTGAACCCTGTAATTTTGTGTCGTGTCATCCGCTACATTATTTTTCTTGTCTCAGGGTTTAGTTTATGAAATTAGGAAATTCTCCCGTCTGGTCACGCCAACACTGGCCGTAACTGCTCAGTTCCACTGGCCGTAGAAATATATTATACATTTGATTGTAGTTAGGAGTGGCCGAACAATTAGAAGTTCAAATACAAATCTAATATATATATATATATATATATATATATATATATATATATATATATATATATATTTTTTTTATGACGCGTATTTGTGCAAATAAGGAATACGCTTTACGGCGGGTATGCCGCGAGAGATTGTAGCACAAATGCACCGGTGGCAATCCCCCGTCCTAAATGCCAAGTGCCATTTCCCGAGTGTCAAAATCCCTGCTGTCTTGCATCTCCGGATGCCCAACATCTCCGTGTCTGATTTCCCTTTTGTAACTTCTGTAATCATCGTTATCACTTCTGCTATGTCGTGAGAACCGCTGCTTGGCAATTCACTGTCAGCATTAATTGCACATCTCCAGAGATTTTTTTTAATCTTGATTTTTCCTTTGTTTAAGTTGAACAGTTCGCAGACGACTGTATGGTTTTTGAAAAATAACATTAGTCCAGGACCAGGACATTTTCAACCAGTCGCTAGGAGAAATCTTCTAATGGAGTAAGCAATGGGGTATGTTGACTAATTTTTGTAAGACTGTCTCTTGCATAATTACAAACAAGAAAAAGGTCTTAAACTTCTGCTACTTTATATGCGGCTTTAAATATTTAAGTATTTGGGAATTATTTTGGCTAATAATCTGCGCTGGAATAGTCATGTGGATGACATTAGAGCCTTTTATGCTGGGACAGTTCGGCCAGTTAAGTTTCGCATCTGGAAATGTATGTCCTAAGCATGCGGAGGCAGCTACAACCCACCGGCGCTCGCTTCCCGTGGTTGAGTGCGTGATAGAATCTCCTGTTCTCTGTGTGTTGTACTTTTTATCTCCCGTGAAGACCGAAAGGTTCACAGCATTCTAAATAATAAATAACTAAATAAATAAATTTGAAGCCGTTTAAAAATTCGCCATAGTTTCCTTTTTCATGTTTGCTGTGTCGAGCTCTCTGCCCTCAACATTCTAAATTGCATATGTTATTATCGGTCCCAGAAGTCATCGAACGTTTTCTTTTTCTAGGTATTTGGCGTCCAAATTTTCCACCATTTCATCTTGTACTTGAAACCCTTTGCTTTCCCAGGTGTCTGTGTTGTGATTGACCATTGGAATGAGTCTGTCCTTCCTCATCCCTTTCCCCAACTCAGAGTAGCCAACCGAGGCATCAACGACTTGGTTAACCTCTCTGTTTTCTCCTCCAGCCCTTATCCTCTTCGACCCGTAACGAGACATGGGGGAGACGCCGGGGGAACTGATAAGAGGTTTCTGAAAGCGGGCGATTTTGAGGACGGGGCAGATAACACGGGCGATTTGCAGCTGGGGACACGGGGCATTTCGGGATTGGGTTATTTCACTGCACCATCCCCGCGAGAGCGCACACATTAAAAAAATATATATATCTGGTTACTCTGCCTGCTTTCCTTATTCGGAAACCACAAATAAAATAGAGAGTTTTAATGAATAGTTCCGATAACTCCGATACCCCCGATAACGATATGATGCATGCGCGAAGGAGCCACCAAGACGATGTTCTCAATCTTTCTAATTTCTACGAAAGATAGGAGGCTTGTAGGCTACTGTAGCGAGGAAAACAATGAGGGCGCCGCAACTCGCTTGCGCACCTCGTCGCTCGAACGCGAGCGCGCGCCGCCGCGAGCGCAGGAGCACAGGTATCGGAAGCGCTTATCTATACACAAACAAAACGAAAAAAAACAGGAACGAAAAGGAGCAAAAACAAACAACAAAATATACAGCAAACAAAAATATCTTTGTAAGCTTTTTTTTTTCGTTCTATATACTGCCCTTATTCTTATCTATGTGGTTTTAGGTACAACGACCGTATTTTGGAAGATGGCGAGAGATCAAGCACTCTAACAAACAATTTTTTTTTAAACTTTGGAATTTCTATTTTAAGTGACGGTGCTGGACAAAATGTAAGGTCACGATTAAACGAGCTGGTGAGGGTCCTCGAGACTAAGAAATAACAAGAGAGAAACGATCGTCGTAATGTGCAAAATGTGCGAAAACTTACTGTCGGATCTTTTTTTTTTTATTCCATTATTTTATTTTCGAGAACTTTCAGTTTAACGATCCTCTCCTAAATGGGAGGTTTGCTCAAACCTGCGTAAATGTGTAAAATTACATTGACAAACCGGTCCAGTTTTGGGAATTTCTGGCGGGTAGAACAACAATTTACCGCAGATATCATTCCTTTACTACGTACGTCGTGCTAATCAAAAAAAAAAGTGTAAAAGTGTTCATTTAGAAGAATTGCTTTGTGAGTGTTCGCAGTCTCTTAACTCGATCAAATAGAATTTGTTCGTTTTTTTCCTCGGTTTATTGTAAAATTACTTTCTGGTAATCGTAATTTCTCACTGACACTTATAAACCATTTTCTTCTTTCAGCATTAAGCTCCAGGTGCTCGCGGCATCTCGCTTCGGCCTCTGCTCCGTTTCACTCGAAAGTCCGACTGTACCCGACGCGACGACCTGACGGAGTCAATTAATCGGCGTCAAAAGTGCATGGTCACGCCGCTCCTTGTCCTTCGAAGGCATGGTCCTTGGATCATTCGAACATATGGTTGCGCTTATAAGCCACGTGCGCGACCGATGGATCAGCGAAATCTTAAAATGTCAACTCTGGTTTGTTGCTTGATTTTTGGTCTAAGAATGCGACGACTCCCGAGGTTTCACTGTAAGTTTTACACATACCATCAAACTTGTAGTTCGCCGCCAACTGATGATAAGTAGTCGAGATCATATTACTCATGACGTCACGGCGAGGCCGATTCTGGTCGTGACGTCATGAACGGAAACTATAAGAGGGCGCCACCGAAACATCTCGTTGCTAATAGACACGGACAAGAGGGGAAAACGAAACAGACACAATGCGCATTGGTTTGTCTCGTTCTTCCCACTTTTCCGTGTCAATAAGCGCGACCATGTTTTCAAAGGAGTATAACATTTGGTTCTTACGCGAGACCGTGGGGCAATGTGCCCCGCTTTCCTTACCAATTCTCAGCAAGGTCCGCAGCCGGTTGAATTGTACCTCTTTATTTTAATAAAGATGTTTCAAACAACAACAACCACCTTTTATGGTCAGCTTCGCTCGTCACCGTATTAGCTCCAGCGATGTGAAAGCTGCGCACGGCTGCGCATAAATCGCTATATCTTTTCACTGTGTGCACGATCAATATTGAAAGTCCCGCTTTTTTTGCAATATTCGTATTCAATTTGTAATAGATATATGGGATATTCTCGTGCCCCTACTTTTAATTCATTTCTGATCTAGTACGTCGATTTTTCATAGAACAATCTTACGGTAAATGATATTTTTATGCTGTGTTAAAGTATTTTCGCCTGAATCTGATTTAAAAATTCTGAAACACTACATAATAATTTTTGTTTTCGCCCTTGACGAGGGCAAGACGCTTGGTCAAGTGGAAACAATCATTACTTTGCTTTTTCCCTTCTTTACCACTTCAGAGAACAATGAGGTTTAAATTGAAGTTAGAGAAAAGGCAATGCTTCCAGAAAGTTCCCGCGGAGAGCACATGAAGAAACAATGAATATATTAAACAAAACAAAAACTCTCATATAATAAAATGTAAAACCATATTGACGAAACATTTTTGCTGACAACCCCACTGGTATTTTTTTTTCTGTGATTAAATAATTTTGATAAAATGTAAACATAGTCGAAATTTAATAACATTTTCTGCATAAATAATTGCCAAAAAGTATAATTACAGTAAGAACTACGATGAAAATATTTTGTATTGCAGGCGTATTACTCTGAGAGTTGCTGACAAGAAGAGCACAGTCTGCCGTATATTATGTCTTTCTGCGAGCGCGTGGGGCTTGGCCTCCGAAGTGCAGACACCGCGCGCGACCATGCACACCAAGCTCAAACACTGTCAGAGTCCCCAGAGAGACACAGGCGGTAATGACCAAACTATAAATAAATTTAGTAAAACAAAAGCCCGAACAAAGTGACCAAGAAAGCCAAATCAATGTCAGCGAAGTTGGGTAGCTGCCGAAAGAAAGAAATTGTAAAGCAGTTCGATCGTTTCCAGAAAACTAAGTTCAAATTGTAATGCATTATACTTTGAACTGAGTACAGTTCTAACCGCAATTAAACCCTTCTGGATCAAAATCCCTTGCATTAAAATAATTACTAGTGAGTCAACAACAACGAAATTCTACTCGCTTACTTTCGGGGTCAGGAACAAGCGTCATTATTTGCTGGGGCAATGATCTTCGTCGACTGAAAGCATTGCCTTTCCCACCTGCTCTGAGGGCAGGTTTGCGTGCAGGCATCTTCTAGACATGGCTCGCATTGACCTCACATCAACGGCCAGAGTGGGGGCCTCGCTATACTTCGTTTCACCTTCCGTCCAGACGCAGCGGATGCTACGAGGAAATGGGACCAATCAAGCAGCGTCAAAGTGCAAATCACTAGGCTTGTTCTGTTTATGATTGGTTCAGCGATGAAAAACACAGACAGAATCATTACGAACACCATGATGGTGCCCTTTTGACGCTATGTGATTCGTCATATAATCTCGTAGCATTGGCTGCGTCTGGACGGAAGGTGAAACGAAGTATAGTGAGCGCGTTCCTTCTGCAGTATACTTTTCGCACCACCCAATCGGTTTCTTTTTCTCGGTAAGAACAAGCAGGAACGACCACCAGCATGGTGCGATGACTTCAGGTGCCAGCAACGAATACTCCATTTGAGCATAACATGTCGAAAAGCGAAGGGAACAGACCCAATGAGCCAACGAGAGAGTCAGAGAGAAGTACGTGATCACGTACAGTCAGTGTGCAGTCCTCATGTAGAGAGCTGTCACGCGCTTTGCTCCCTCCCTCTGATTGGATGAAGGGGGGGAGAGGGGGAGTGTAGTTTTTGTTTTCCCCAGTCATGCTGAACGAAATCATCCTATAGTCGTTTCACTAGTCCCGACGTAGCCGATGCTACGGGCTGATGGGACCAATCAGAGGGCGTCAGAAGCGCACCATTATGTTTCTCATATTTCTGTACGTGTTCTCTCATTGCTGAATGAGTCACAAACAGAAAAGGCCTAGTGACTCGCGCTTTTGCGCCGCTTCATTGGTCCAATTACCTCGTAATGGGATCGATCAAGCTGGAAAGAAGTATATATAGCGAGGCCACCTAGTGCCGAATTTTCGCTGTCACCTAAGAGAAGCAAACAACAGGTCGGACACGAGTGCTGGGTCAGCGTTGGACAGGGACTCGTGTTAATAAAAACACGAGTGCCAGTCGACAGCTGAGTGAGCACTCGTGTCCACCCAATCCAGCGTTTGCCCCTTTCGGCGAGAATCTTCTCGAGCCAAGCGGAGCGTGCTGACCTGCGCGGAGTCGACGCCCTCGAGGAGCGCCCTTGTGCGGTGTCCCGCTCTGACGGTGGCCTTGAGCACGCCGTCCACGTAGACGTGGTAGGCCTCCAGGGAGCCCAGCACCACGTCCGGGGGCAGCCAGCCGATCAGCACGCTCTTGATCAGCTGCCGCTCCATGACCAGCCGCTGCGGCGGAGGCACCGGGAAGCTGCCGCCGCCGCCACCGCCACCCAATCCTGCGCGCCAGACACTCAATGAGACGCCGTGGGGTCTTCGTTGTGGCATCGCGTATAAATATTTCCACGGATTGTCAATCACTAGGGTTCCGTATTTTCGGGGTTTATTCTTCAACTTCAAGGACTTTTATATTCATTGGTGTTCTTGGGTGTGGGTGTGCATTTGATGTTCTTGGGTGTTAATTTTCAGTGTCAGACAGAAAATCCGTGTTTATCAGGGCGGATGTTCAAGAAATAAGGACAGATACCTAGGATTCTCAAGCTCCAGGGAACACCACATGCGCATGACCTGAGTACTTGAAAATCGTCCTTGTACCGAGAAGAGAAGCAAACGAGATAAGGGGTGTCGTACCGGATAAAATAACTAATCCCGGGAAAGTAGCGCCAAGCTCCCCGTAGGGTCGCCATTTTGGTTCCTTCAATGAGCCATTTCTCCTTGATTTCTCCATTCTTGGTGAGCCGATCTAAATTCGCTGGTGACGGGTAGCTTTATGGGAACGTTTCGTGTATAGCCAGATTCTGCTATCCACATTTCGGTGAAACAAGCGCACATCTCCGTACAGTCACCTCATATGGCATCGGTGCTTGGAGGCACTGAAAATAGATTTCTCATCTTGAAATACGCAAAACAACAACACCACTATAAGAGATCTGTGGAGATAGGCAGTATCGATAATTCAATTACATGCACAGCGCCAAAGACGCTTATACTGACGAGGAACGTTTCCGGTACAATGATGCTCCATGCATGGCGATCTTGGCGCGATTGGTTCAAAACAACCCTTTGGAAGCTTCGAAGATTTGAATTAACCGAAATAACGATTGGGCCAAGGCAACTGAGAGAGATGAGCCAATCACCTTGCTAGATTTTGTCCTCTGTATGTTGGAATTTGTTTGTGTACGGCTTGTAGCAAGGTAAGGAAATGAAGCTACTTTCCCAGGATCCAGTGGTTTTACTTCCCGAGGGAAGAAACAGTCTCGAACATAGTTCACGCCTGACTGTATCCCGGTCAACACGGTGTAAAGCTGTACCTAAATATACATATTTACTCCAAGCCTGGGTTTTTTTCCCATTCAAGGACATCTCCAATTCGGGGTTTTTCGGTTTTACCAGATTTTGATGAAACCGGCTCGGGGGTCAATTTTCGGGGTTTATCGGTAAATAGCGTAAAGACACTGAACCCTACTTATCACCCAAGTAAAAACTGGCAAGACTTGTGGTCGAATGCGCTGTGCCTTACATTGCACGGAAGAGAGTAACTACGCATGCACAAAATTCGTTCCAAAACCCAGTAGACAGAGTTGGCAGGGCGCAGAAAGCCATGATTGGAATGGCTATAGTACCAAGTCCCACATTTGTTATCCACACGGTGAAATGCAAGTCGTTCCGTCGGCGGGAAACACTTTCTTGATACCATTGATGGTCACCATTGTTCATAAAATGTTCACTGTACTATATATCTATGCGAGTGTATGCCTGCGTAATATCAAATTAAAAAAATATATATATTTTGAGAAAATAAATTTTGAAGTTTATGTGTACACCTCCGAATCACTTGCTGCCAGTCTACTGGCAACAACGAGCAGGGGCACTCGTGAAGTCAAATACTGTGTCCGAGAACGGACCACGCTTGATACTCCACGGCGTTGCGTGTTGTAGCGATGGTGAGAGTCTGTGGTTTTGCGAATTGCGTCTGGTTTAAGCCGTTTGCGGCATTCGATCGAGGGTGGGGGAATTGATGAATGGCTGTGGGGTGCAATAACATCACGAAGAAATGCGGCAGAGCAACATCTTATTGGTTTGCGACCGAGAAGTCTCTGCGACGGAAGAGGGTCCAAGCAGTCCAACGCGGACGCTGGCCCCTAACGTTCGCGTCGTGCTAGAAAACAGTTCACACCTTGCTAGCAAAAAAAACCTTCCGTGCCATTCGGCTTCGAAGCGGCATCTGGGTCCATATGTCGGCGGATCGCGAATGCAGCCCCCACGTAAGATCCCCTCGGAGACGATGCCCGCGGATCGAGTGCGAACAGCGAATCGTCTAAAACCAGTGCTGAAAATCTTTTAAAACATTTGCTACTGATTGCGTGACTAAAACAAGCTCGATGAATCGTCGTCCATTATTTCCCACAGACGATTGCGACGACCATCTGACTGCTTCTGACGCTGGGCGAAACAGGCTGAAGCTGCCCATGCGCTGATGTTTATACACCATCTGACGACACAACAGGAGCACAGACCGGTAAAGTTGCAGGTTATTTTCGGTTTCATCGTATTCTACGATCAAAAAGTATTTATAAACTTTTGGGTGAAATTTACTCGCAGCTCTACCTCTAGGTCCATTTCTCGAGCTCTTTAAGAAAACACGTTTAAATGACAGCATTCAAAATGACGCATTTAAGACGGCGAGCTAATCCAGAAGTCGCCACAAAGTGCCTATGCGAATTCCTATTAAGAATGCCCGTGCGGCATAGACGTTTTCACGAGACACGATTTACTGTCTCAAATTATATACAGGGTGTTTCGGGCTTTCGGCGAAGGCTTTCGAAAATCGCGACAAGCAGCGCAACACAGGTGCGACATATTTGCCTCCATCCTACGAGGGATGCGAGGCAGTGGCTTCGCGCCGTGGTCCACCGGTGAGTAGGACCGCTGGCGCAAAGATGCGCTCCGATAAGAAACCGAAACCTAGAAACGCGTCCAAACTGAGCGTCTTTTTTTTTTTTCCCTTGGGAACGCTGTAAAATTTTGCCCCTGGCTTATATCGTTTTAACATGAGTTGATTTAGTGGTTTTCGGGGATTCTTCACAAGGTTCTTATTTGAACCATATGTTATTCTCACTAATTAGAAGTTAGTTAGCAAATTTTAGTTAATTGTCTGGCTTGTGCTTCTTTGCAATTCTTGACATCCACCGCGGCTAACAATTTGCTCCCGGAAATGTTTTTTTTTTTCGTTTTCTTAATTACTTTTTTTAGAGATCTTTGAAAGACCTCGTTGAAACATCCGGTATAAATTCCTCAAAGCGTATATTAAATTCTACTTTAAACACAAATACCTAGAATAATATTGTCTGTTCGACGCCACCCAGGAAGAAATCATTTGAATCTCTATACCCCAGCTAAAAATAAACACACCAGAGAGCCAAAAGCAAGAGAGGAGACGCAACTCTTGCATTTGCTCTTTCGGCGAATTCATTTCCAGCAACGACCAACTGACTGTTTTGTTATACACATCGAAGGTTCCCTACATATATTACAGCAAATTGTCAAGGCCTAGGTTCGAAAACAAAATGCTTAAACAATAGGAAAGTGCGCTCGAATGGCACTGTATATCAAAGGAAACAGTGCACTACGATCCAACTATATAAACCGCTCCAGGGAAGTAGCCTTTTCGATTTCGATCTTCATAACCATCCGAGAAAAGTCATGAGTAAAGCAATTTCTAAATATGTATAAGCCGTATCTGAAAAATAAACCACACATGCGGGAGGGAATAACCACGTGCAAGTGAGCCAACAACCCGGTAAAGTATCGTCATATCTAACAGGAACCCGAGGATAAAAAGAAAGGCGCGGAGGTACCGACAACTATAGTCTGTTTTACGTGATTCCAGAAGAAGCTATATACTCCGTTTCACTTTAAAGTCCGACCGCAACGGACGCTGAAAACCACTGGAGCCAACCAAGCAGCGTCAGGGGTGAATCGTTACGGCACAAGTCGTCTTATTGGTGAGTTCCCTATCACCAACTAACCCAATCACGCGCAAAAACAAACAAAAAACACTTTGATTGGTTTTATCAGATCGTAGCGTTGGCTGCGATGTCCGACTTCAAAGGGAAACAAAGCATAGTTTTAGTCAGAGACAACTACCGAAATATACAGGTGCCCCAACTAGCATACACCGAGCTTGAACGCAAACATAAAAGAAAAAAGAAACACTAGGAGTCTGGCAAAACGCCTTCTTAGAACTGAACAATTTCTCCCTACTTGACTCCAGGAAGGTGAGCTCCGTCAGGAAAGGGACTAATACCCGTGCCACACGGGCAACTCGAATGCCATTTGCAACGAACGACATTTGAGCGGACGGCCAATCAGCGCGCGACAGTCCGGGCGTGGCGCATTCCACGCGCGACAGATAGTGAGCTGATTCGCCGATCACACAAATGTCATTCGTTGTAAATGACATTCGAGTTGCCCGTGTGGCACGGGTATAAGATCCGGTATATCAAACATTTAAAATTCAAAAACACAACCACCACACTTGATTTTTTTTTTTAATTTTACAGCGAAGCTGTTTATGGCTAGGGTTCCGTGAATTTTTCGTGTGCGTCAACGAAGACTCTGGGCTTGCACCGCCGCACGCGCACGCCTTTCTCGCATAAAAGGTTCGAAGAAAATAACGAAAATAAAGCGTTGACGAACGCGCGTGCAAGAGGCCATATATTTTAGGCTTTTGCTTTAGAACAGTTACTGCTGCAGACGCCGGCACGTGCGGCACGTGGAACACCCCTCCCTGCATTCTCCTTGATGCTTGGCTAATTTAGGAATACGACTATAGACCTTTCTAATGCTTACAGCGGATACCGCAGTCCAGCGTGCGATCTTCACAGCCCCAGCACGCGTGCGTTGTCTCGTCGCTTCGAGAAAGCAGGCAAAAAGCACGCGCCATACGCCCGTCACCCATAAAATGGCGCCGGCCACACACTCTTTTTTGGAAGTCCATAGACCATTTGCTGTCTTACCCAAGCATCAAGGAGAATGCAGGGATTGGTGCTCCACGCGCCACACGCGCACGCCTTCCCCGTATAAAATATTCGATGTAAATAACCAAAATAAAGCGTTGACGAACGCGCGTGCAAGATGCCATTTGTTTTAGGTATTTGCTTTAGAAAATTTACTACTGCTGAGGCCGGCACGTGTGGCGCGTGGAACCAATCCCTGCATTCTCCTTGATGCTTGGGTAATACTGCAATAGGTCTATCAAATATCGGCACCATTTTCGAGATCAGTAGACTCTCAAGTAGATAATAAAGGCTTTTGAAAGATTTGCCGCCGTACGACCCGCGTCGGCCATGTCTACGCTCGCACCGACCTCTCTTTGTCGTCGTTCCAAGCGCTTGCGTGCCTAGTTTCCTTTCCTTCCGCTCTCCGGTGTGGCGGTTCCGTCGCGCGTGTCTAGTTTCCTCCGGCTCCTCGGGGCGGCGATGGTCGTCCACGCGAAATAATGACCACCAATCAAGACAACAATAAATCTGTGTGCGTACCTTTCGCCACGATGACCACCGATCAAGACAATAATTCTGTTCGTACCTTTGTTCAAAATTATCTGTAACGTCTGTGTCGTGTGCTAAACAGCTTCAAGGGACATCCACCTTCACAGAGTGGAATGTCTCCCAATTTTTTTATTAACAATAAAAAATGGGGAAAAAAAAAGAAAACGAGCAACTGACGTGAAATTTTTATCGGTTACCCCTGATACGAAAGGTACGCAGGAAACTTTGCTGCCTCGTAGGAAGCCACGTTAAAGTGTGAATACCGTGTACGGATTTGAAAAATTCGAATACCGTATATCCCGAACTTCAGTTCGCAGACTATATATGCTTAAATGGTAAAATTTTAAGCAGGTGCGAACAATGGCAAGACGCGTTTTTTTATGTCGTTTCTTACGACGACACATGACCGATTTTGTGAAAGACAAAGTGTGTTAAAGGGGTTCACCAAATTGTGATAAGTCACTGATTTGCCTCAAAATTGGCTCAGCACATTATTAAACAGATTTCAACTAGTAAACCCAAATAAAAGTAACGATAACATTTTTTTCTCGCGAAGTTATGAAAAGTGTTAAGTTTGGTCTAAAAGCCAAGAGGCTCAACTGGCAACATTCAAAACGTGTCGTCAAATGGGGGCGCTACAGTTTGTTCACGACGAGTTAGAAGAAGTTTGACGACGTGAAATGAATGCTTGGGAAGGTCATGACAGCAAAACAAAAAAACAACGCGCAAAATACCGTGTTATGTAGACTGCCTGCTGGACTCGCAATGTTTACAGTATGCGACGTCACCCCACTGGAGAGCTCCGCAAAATTTGAATGCTTTTCCATAAGCTTCGTTTGCCGTTTTTACAATAGCTATTTTGAATTTATTTAAGGTAATGAATTACATGCAGGGAAGAGTAAAGCCCTGGAATTCCTAAAATGCGTTTAGTATAGCTAGCTCAAAAAATCCCAGGTGCCCCCTTTATATATGTATGGCAAAAGTTGTCTAGCGAGTTAATAAAGCGGGCACTTGTCGTGATTTGGTACGAATGAAACTTTTTACGCACGAACTAGGCGCCAGGTACGAACCATGCTCCGGGTCCGAACTATCTAAGGAAGCATTTTTCTATTTTTAACCAAACTTCGCCCCTGCAGGCTATTCACCCAGTGCGGACTATATAGTTCGCACTGGGTGAGTAGGCACTCGGGTTATTATGGGCACCCCGCTGTATGAACACCATTTTCGGGGTCAAAATGGGAAAATACGTGCATACTTGTCTCAGTATTATAAACAACTCACATAATCTACATTTTCTTTTTTTGAAGGAACGGAGGTGTTTGTATTAGCGAGACACCACTGTATACATATAAAAATGACTCTGCGTGGACTTTCGCGAGGGGCACGCGGAGCACCAACCACCACGATCAACTGAGCATTCGCGGCAAAATTACGAAACACAAAATCAAAGAGTATGTTGGAAGGTCGCATACTCGGCCACCGATCCCCCACACAAGATCTGCTAAGAAGCGCGTGGCATTTAGATAAGCGTCCACGCACCCATGCCGTCGTTTTCCCGTTCTGTCTCGGAGAGGGCGTCTTCGTCCACTTCCTCAATGTCTTCTAGGTCGATGTAATCGTTCATACGGTGAAGGTCCTCTGCGTGAAAGAAAAAAAGAATTAGCAGTCCTGTGTTAATCTACAGTACAGTCACAGCTGCGACACGTAACGGCAAAGTCACTGGGCATTGGTGACAAGTTCGCGCGCACGGTGGGGTCTCGACGGCGAAGTCTCTTGGCTTCGTTCTCACGAGCACGCACCTCACTATTCTCCCAGCGACGAACGGCGAGACGCGTCAGCGTCGCCAACAGCGGCCTCTTTCGGTGTCTCACAACAAGCGCGACGCTGAGTACGGGGCGACGCAAGCCTGTGCCGCTTTGCGCCGCACTTTTGTCACGTGTCAGCGCGTTTGCAGCTCAGGGATCCACTAACGACGACGTAATGCGCATTACTTGAAAGGGATGAATACGGCTGAACCTTTTTTTAATCGGGCGGCGACTGGCTTCACGTAGCCGAAGCTTTAAATTTCAGCAATTAACTCGGATTGAATTTAGAATTAATTAAGAACGATAAGGAATTTTCTATCGCGACGTCACAGCAACCGTGACCATCTATAGGCTGGCGCTACACGACACGACACCGCAAGCGATAAAACAAATGCCTAATACATAACGCACGCCGTCAAAGCATGTGGCGTAGCTCCGTGTGGTAGTAACGCGCCCGTTTCCCACGCAGTGGACCCAAGATCGAATCCCGAGAACATCGTGTCAACGGGCGATCTTCTTGAAGCATTGGGCGATAGCGCCGATGGACGCCCCACGACAACAACTACGACGACAACAACAACTACAACAACGGGAGCCATTTCAAGTGGTGGGAAGAGCCCATAACACCTATCGCCTTTCCCTCCCCCAAAAATGTCTCCAGGATCTACGCAGCGCCGCCTATGCGGAGCGCAAGTTCGTTTACTTCTTTTGGAGGGGTTGTGGTGACGTCAGACAGACGCCGAGCTCTGATTGGCTCTGACTGAAGGATAGTGGGTAGACCTCAAGGCAGCTTGCTTTGAGGTCTACCCACTATGCTTCAAACAGAGCCAATGAGAGCTCGGCGTTCTGACGTGAACCCAACCTCTGCAAAAAGAAGCAGACGCACTTGCGCTTCGCATAGCTTGCGTCGGTATCGTCGCCAGCGCGTCTCACAACGGGTGCGACGCCTGCAGGCGGCGAAGATGAGACGGACGTGTCTGCCGCTTTGCGGCGTCCCTCATTGAGCTTGAGCGTGTTTGAAGCTTGACGCGCGTCGGGGCACCCACTAACGATGACGTCACGCCCAGGCCTTATCTTCTCTAGCTGGTATTGGTTGGGGTGAGTTATTCTCCGCACCTGGAGGCAGCCGGTGCTGTTCGTCGGCGCCTACGAGTGCGTCCAGGTCCGGGGCGTAGCTGAAACTGGCGCTGCTGTCGTCCGAGTCGCGGTTCCCGTACAGGATGGTCGTCTGGAACTCGAACAGGTCCTCGCCTGCACGGCACCACGTGAAGCAAACAGTTGCATTTTGTGCAAAGGTTCCTTATACATAGCGTACGAAACAACGTAGATTACACAGCGCTGCGTCCTCGAAAAACGCGGAAAAAAATAAAACAGAATTAAACTGCCTACCTGTAAGCTTCAAGACGAAGTTCGAGGGCACCAGTCCCTTTCGGCCGTCCATGAGCTCACCGTTGAAGAAACCGTCCTGCAGTATTCCAAAAAGTTACAATCAGAACCGCACCCCACGCTTTAAGGCTGCCCTTCATCTAGGATCGATAGGGCCGAGTAACTACGGGTTGGCGAGCGCTGTCACAATGTACACAAGGTTCAAACGGTATCGCTCAATCGTGCCCTAGAATGTGCGCGAAGAACAACCTTTAGTGACTGACAGGATGAAGAAGGAAGGGCGTCTCTTTCAAATGCCCGACCTCCAGCACGTCTGCGTTGCCTTCCGCCGTGCATCGGCAGCGCCTGCACGCTCGAGGTTCCACAAGACGCCGTTATATCGACGACAGGGAGCGCCCGTTGGAGGCGAGGCAACCGAAGGACCTCCCGTGCCGTCCTCGTCTTATCAGTGACGAGCAAGTGTTTCCAAATGCGTGTTTGGCGCATCGGAACGTAAGGAGGGGCACACCGATCAAAGGACAACACAGGGAACGCGCGGGGAACACGAAGTGACGAGATGGCAGAGTACGTGCGCGCATTTGGATTGCAAAGAGACGCACGAGGTGCGCAAGGAGCGTATGTACTTGCACGCCGTATACGGATAGCAACTGAGGGAAAGGAGGAGGTGAGAACGCGAACGCCGGCGTCCGACGTTCGAACAACGAGTAGAGACAAAGGCAGCTAGCATTGTGCTTACACCCACTGATCATTCCAACCAGAGCTCGGTGCTTTGGCGTCTCCGCATTCTTCTCCCTCTCCTCCTCTCCCTTAGTGTCTGTCCGTATACACGAAGTCAGCTTTGCTACGTCACGGCGCGGTGGTGGCGCGTCGGGCGTACTTTCGGCCTGGGGCCGTGGGCGGAAGTCACCATGTAGGACGTGAATTTCCCCGTTGTTTTGAAGGAAACCAAACAAAAACCTGCCTTCTCGTCAAAACGCCGCGACTGGAACTGTACCAAAGGAGTCAGGAAAGAGTCTGAAGGTCAGTTTTCATGTGTTCAGTTCGTCCCTGAACGTGGGTAGGTGCCGTGAAAAAGGTGAACTAGACGCCGTCGAACCAAGGTTGCTTGGGTGGGAAGTACTTTGGGTTCAATTCACGGACACTTGTGGTCGTCAGATTTATTCGTTTTGTTCCAACATGGACACGGGAAAACCGTCAAGTTGTACGGACCCCCTGCGGACTGCGTTCAGTGCATCTTCAAGTTCAAACGGCCGCCTGATCGTTCGAACTGACGTCTGCTCTTTCAAACGTTACTGCTTGTCGTCTGGTCTTTCAAATGACAGCGGCCCGTGGACCAAACGTTGGCCCGGTAATTGCGATAAGACGTGAGTGCAGGCCTCAAAAGACAGTTCGGATGTTGGTTGGTATAAGTACGCTCCGTGTAAACAGTAGATACAAGGAGATGTTGATCATTGTTATCAGTGGC
The DNA here is from genome assembly GCA_037355805.1 of Ixodes ricinus. Classification (NCBI taxonomy): domain Eukaryota; kingdom Metazoa; phylum Arthropoda; class Arachnida; order Ixodida; family Ixodidae; genus Ixodes; species Ixodes ricinus. The sequence continues at coordinate 284,525 of JAZHYW010070331.1, forward strand.
AATCACCGACTTGTTATTCCTGATTCACTTGGTCCGATTCTGCTTGCGATTTTCAGTATCGACGTCGACCATCTCAACTAACGGTTTTCGCTTTTGCAGCCCGAGCGACGTCGCGACTGAAAAACTGCAAGCGGAATCTCAGCATGCGAATCATGCTTTAGCGTCCATTCTGCGACGTCCAGGCGGAATTAATCGCCGCATGTCACATTATTCAAGCGAAGCTTTGCGGTGTAACGTGCCTCGTTAATTTTGCTGAGGCCGCTCAAGAGGCAAGCATTGCCAGGAAGACGTAGATTCAACTATTCCAACCCGAAAAACAGCACGGGTACCCACACCGACGCCGACAAGATCGCACTTCAATGCTTTCTGTATGGGCGACGCGACGGCCAGCTTCTTGCCCACACTCCACCGCGCATGCGCGCCGCCGGTGGCGTCCGCGAGGGGCGCTCCGGTTTGTTTGTAAACATGAGTTGGTCTATAGACCAACGCGCGGCTCTGACATTACGATGCTGCGGTGGTGGTGGTGTTGGCAGGCACATGTGCAGACGCTTTTTGCGTCATGCGAGTTTGGTTTGTGCGCACGCGCACGCTCATCGACAAGTGCCATGTAGACAAGCTAGGTTCATGTTTGCCCATTAATCATTCCAACCAGAGCTCGGACGTTCTGAAGTCCCCTCTCGTCTCCCTCTTTTCCCTCAGTTTCTCGGCGCTTATGACTGCCCCCTTCCGTCTTCTGTCTACAAAACCGAGCAGGGACTCTGATCTGAACACTTGGCGAAAAACTCGGCAAGGAATCCGGCGACCGCGATGGGCCTAGGCCGCGCTTGGCTTTGGCGCCGTCCAATCCAGGCGGTTGAATTCTTCACCGAATTTTTCGCCAGGTGTCCAGATTAGAACCACAGGACGGCATTTGAGCAAACAAGCGCCGAGTGTGCGACACTCGCCTCGTCCATGTCTCCGAAGATGAGGATGTAGTCGCCGGCGTTCAGGTAGAGCTCTGCCTCGGGGTGCTCGTTGGGCGACTGCTTGAGCGGGTCGTAGCTGTAGCGCGCCACGTAGACGCGGCAGCGGCCCCGGCCCGGAAGGTCCACGAACTCCACGGACTCCACGCCCAGGGAGTCCTCTTCTGAACCGGGCTGGTGCTGCTGCTGCTGCTGCTGCTGTTGTTGAAGCTGATGCTGTTGGCTGCCGGGCGCCGACATGGCTGCGCGTCCACACGAAAACACCGCAACATACGCTATTCTTTTCGACAGCGAGACAACAAACAAAACAAATAACTGTTATCTGTACACCTGGGTGGTTTCCATCTCAAATCGTGCAGGCAAAAAGGGTCGAATTTTTAATTTCGCTGAAAAAAATATATGTTATGGCGTCGTCTCTAAAAACGCAGTAGCCACAAACGGCAAGTCCGTCGGATTTTTTGTTCTCGACTTACGAATTTTAAAAGAGGCCGCGGCGGAAAGCAGTGTTTTTCACATCCGTCGTGGGTCGGATGTTTCGCTCGATCTCCCGTCGTGGATTTTCAGTCCACATTATATTAACTTTTTCAAGCACTCTGTGGGCACAGGTAAAAGGCTCTAATACCATGAAATAATTTTAGGCGTTTTGCTTTTTTTCTGTAAAAATGTCAAAAACGCCCCCTCGGTCAATTGTTGACGAACTTTGACAATTAAATACTGGCGATCTACTTGGGTTACATCAATATTTTTTATGTCTATGGAGAGCCCAAAACACGCTCTTTATAGATATTATAAAATGATTTACCTGTATTAAATAGCCTTTGCGGGACGTTTACGTTAATGTTATGCGAAAACCAAAAAGTACCAATTTTAAGATCGATTTTCTCAAAAAACCCATTTTTTATTTTTTTATTTTTTGTTAAAATGTAGATATGATAGTTGTCTACTCGAAAAGCAAGTCGAGAAAGTGTATATTTTGTTTGTATGTTCTATATTTAAGCCTCAATATCGGAAAAAGACGTCTTCGTTTTGCAAGACCTAAGTCAGACAAAAAAAAAACCGTGCGCTTCTATGAATTGTAAAAAAGTTTTCTTGAATTTTTGTCTGCGTTTTGTAATCAATTATAAACGCATTTTGTGGTATTGAATAGTTATTTATGTTTTGAAAAGAGCGGGAAACCACGAGAAACATATCTAATCAAATCAGCAGGCCTAGTAGACCTTCAATATCGAAGAGGCACAGACGTTGTATTTTTTCGATTGATAAAACTTTCACTGTAAACTAGCATGACTAGCTATTAGCTGTCATATTACTAAGACATGAAAAGTCACCACGTCATTGATCTATTATATACAATTCTTTCCGAAACCAAACGCTAGGGTTTGTTCACCGCACATCGCACAGATCACCAGGGAATATCCTTTCACTTCCGTAATACACAAAAGTGATGACACAGAAACGATCCGAAACACACGGAGAGATTGTCACGGAGAAGGGTAGGGAATAAAAATAAATAAATAAGAATAAAATTACCCAACTCCGATCTTAACGAAAATTGCGGTAAAAAAATAAAAGATTTAGGTTCGAGCCGTGGCAAGGCGATAGGTCCACGCCTGGTCAGACAAAGAAGTCAACGACACGTAAAGGAAAAAAAAGTTAATTAAGACAGAAAAACTCAGCCGCACACGGCAAGAACAAAAACCAACTCCTCCGGGCATTCCCTAAACGGGACACAACCAAATGCGTGCGAACACGCTCTCTACAGCACCGTCAGGCCGCTACGCCATGAAGAAATAAACCCAACAAGTAAACAATGCTAACAAACAGTTAGTAACGAAACATAAAAAAAAAGTTCAGCAGAACCGCACCCGAGAAACAAAGTTCAGCGGGGCGAAGAAACACACACGAAATAAAATTTAAAAAAAAGTCTTAACTGACCGACGCCGAGTCCAGTCCCATGACACTGAAGCCTGGCAGGATGATGGCGTCCAGATGATGCTCGAATCTATTCTTCACTCTGTTCCGCACATCCGTCGTGGCTGTGCGGAACAAAGTGAAGAATAGTTTCGAGCAGCGGTGCGCGAGAAGGTAACCGAGACGTAACATGCCTCGAGCTTCATATCGGGAGAGGAGCTTTCGAGGTAGTTACTGCATGCAGTTACTCAAACTTTTTCTTTAACCCTTCCCTTTTAAAAAAAAAAAAAAAAACACGTCAGCCGGCGCTAACTTTTCATCTCGGGAGAAGACCACTCTTCACAAACGGTTATAGTTGCCAAGGAGGCTGACTTCGACCCAACTAGTCTCCGGGCAGAATAGACACAAGTATATTTACCAACACGCTCGTTTTTGATGCTAGTCTCCGGGCTTTGCTGTTTCCAAAAGAGATAACCCTTCGGTGCTATCGGATTTCCGCGGAGGGAGATAGAGTACATAAAATTGAAAGAATAAAACACGGAGGACAAGCACAGGACAACCACTTTGCAGAGCACGGCCATTTCTAGGATAGGGCGTTCGAAGCTTGGGCAAATACGCGGTATCGTTTCACGCGTGCACGGATGGCTGGTTTCAAAATTTTCCCACATCCCTAACGAAACCGGCCCATCTTCGTGTGCGTGCGCGATTTTCGTCCCGCGCCGCCGGTTTTAGCTCGCACGCGGCGTTGTTTTGGCAGGCAGAACTGTTGTTGACCGTCGATATTGTAAGGCCATGGTGTTCTCATCCTCCCGGGCAACAGTTACTTTGCTTTCCCTTCTGCAATACTCTGACTGACTGACTACTCCTGGGTGGCCGTCACTGTTCGCCGCGTCAACGACACATTCGTACCATTTCACTCCTCGTGACACAGGGTGCGCTGCTCGCTTTACTGTCACGGGCCGTCCTATCTAACACAACGAGCGCGAAAGGTCGTGGTCATCTGCTGGTTCCGAAAGGGCGGGACGTTCATATAGGCCAATGAAGGCCCCGAATCAATAGGACGTCTGCCGATTTCTATACATTAAAATTTACGACGCCTGCTGGTCTGTTAAGAAGTGTTGCTTTCTCTTTTGAACTGCTCCAATGTAGCTTGCCGCCTATAATAAAATTTAAATGATCAATAAATATAACAGGGTGGAACTACTGTATTTCATTTTTATGTGGGTGCGTTGAAAAAAGTCAAAAATATTTCCAAGTTTGTGAAGACGCGCAATTCGCAAGTCCGTTTCAAGCCGTAAAAACACGTTTTTGTACGATATTGATGCTTAAATATAAAACATACAAACAAAATATACACTTTCTCGACTTGCTTTTCGAGTAGACAACTATCATATCTACATTTTAACAAAAAATAAAAAAATAAAAAATGGGTTTTTTGAGAAAATCGATCTTAAAATTGGTACTTTTTGGTTTTCGCATAACATTAACGTAAACGTCCCGCAAAGGCTATTTAATACAGGTAAATCATTTTATAATATCTATAAAGAGCGTGTTTTGGGCTCTCCATAGACATAAAAAATATTGATGTAACCCAAGTAGATCGCCAGTATTTAATTGTCAAAGTTCGTCAACAATTGACCGAGGGGGCGTTTTTGACATTTTTACAGAAAAAAAGCAAAACGCCTAAAATTATTTCATGGTATTAGAGCCTTTTACCTGTGCCCACAGAGTGCTTGAAAAAAGTTAATATAATGTGGACTGAAAATCCACGACGGGAGATCGAGCGAAACATCCGACCCACGACGGATGTGAAAAACACTGCTTTCCGCCGCGGCCTCTTTTAAAATTCGTAAGTCGAGAACAAAAAATCCGACGGACTTGCCGTTTGTGGCTACTGCGTTTTTAGAGACGACGCCATAACATATATTTTTTTCAGCGAAATTAAAAATTCGACCCTTTTTGCCTGCACGATTTGAGATGAAACCACCCATATATATATATATATATATATATATATATATATATATATATATATATATATATATATATGTATATATGTTTTATATCTATAACAGAAAATTTGCTTTTTAAAAATCCATGAAAGCTAGATTAATGCGGTCTGCGCAGGTGAGTTATACGGCCAGGGGGGACATAATATAGGAGGCTAATCGTAACGATCAGTCGGCTAATTAGTTAAAATTCGTTAATGAACTTTTTAATTAATGAAAATAGACATATAGTTCCAATTAGAAACTTGCTCAGCGTCATCGAAAACCACTAAATCAGTAATTTTCAGAAAGACTTTGAGCGCGTGAGAAGCGTAGTAGTGCACTAAAGTTAGCACTCGTGGAGCACGTACAAAGCTAGCGGCTGAGATAAGGAGCCCGCGCAATTTTTCCGTGCTCTTATCTAGCCGCCAGCCTTGTACCTGCTCCACGAGCGGTAACTTTAGTGCACTACTACGCTTCTCACGCGTTCAAAGTCTTTCTGAAAATTACTGATTTAGTGGTTTTCGATGACGCTGAGCAAGTTTCTAATTGGAACTATATGTCTATTTTCATTAATTAAAAAGTTCATTAACGAATTTTAACTAATTAGCTAACTGATCGTTACGATTAGCCCCCTATATTATGTCCCCCTGGCCGTATAACTCACCTGCGCAGACCGCATTAACCTAGCTTTCGTGGTTTGTTTTAAAAAATTCTGTTAAGCTTAAAAAAAACACCCTAATAATATATATATATATATATATATATATATATATATATATATATTCTAAAAGAGCTCCTAAACGCGTAGCTTTTATGGGTCATGGTGCACCATGACGTCATAGTGCAACGTCGAAAACGATGACCCGAGGGTTTCCTCTCTTAGTAGTAAACAACTTTTATTTAAATCGCTTAGGCCAGGGTCTCAAACTCAATTGGAGTGTGGGGGCCAGATATTGCACGCCCTAAAGGACGAGGGCCAACGGGGAGAAGGGGGCAATATTTTGCTATTTTGGGACAAAAATATAAACAAACAAACAGCATTGATGTCTCACGTTGTAAAGCAGCCGACTGTCCCAGTGACACCCCACAGGTTTTCTAGACAACAAACCTTGCGCTCTCTGCTTTTTGAAAGCTCACCGTTTTGCCATCTTTAGCATTCATTTCCATATACGATTACTTTAGACCCACACCTGAGGTTATAAGAAGATTTAAAACATCGCCACACCACAGTACTGGCAGTTTTCATTAGAACGAGAGCAAGCAAACCGCCCTTGCCCTGTCACACAATTCACTAGGCTCAACAGGCACATAAACTTCCTCTTCATACGGCAGTTTCTGCTTTCCCGACGATTTTTATAAGAGCGTTATAAGAACGTTATTTCATTTGAAAGGCATTGTCTGACAGCTAAAGCCCGAGCTCACAGCTTTGCTTTCGTCAGTTGCTCCTGTTAAGCAAGATTTCGCGCAGCCGAGGTGCCTCCTTGGGCAAAGAGCTCACGCTTGTAACCTAGTAGAAGTATTGCCATTCCGGTGGATTTACATAAAAAAATAATGAGAAGCCAATATATAGACGAAGCAATACTCCTTCCAAAAGATAAGCAGACCAGTGCAAAATGCGTGAACACGTTATATGAGCAGAGTTGCTGATTGAGCGGAAATAAATTGACGATGTAAAACTATTATTTATGGCGCATGTGGCGCTCGAGGCATGGGAACGGGGATTCGTAGCCGCGGGACGCTTGCGGGCCGCTTCCCAGAGCGTCACGGGCCGAGTGTTTGAGACCCCTGGATTAGGCGATGAGTCCTCATGCAGATCTCGTCACCGTTCCAGCACCACAGTCAAAAAAAAACTGTTCGACTTACACCATGACGTCAACAACATGACGTCACCACCGAAGCCGCATGCGGGCACGAAAACCCTTAAGACCTGGTCCTAGAACTGCTGCGCATTTGCAAGCGTTAGGAAAGGTTCACCACCTGCTATGTGTCCTTTGAGGGTGCTGGCACGGGCGCTGCCACTGGTTTGCAAGTCTTTATGAGTTAGTTGTATTAAAAAAAAGCTCCTTGAAAGCCTCAATGTAGTAGCCGACAGTTCCGAAAAAAAATTTGGGCTCTCCGGGGACATGCGAAAGGTCGGTGTCATGCTAAAAAATACACAAGAATTTTTTTTAAACGCCTTTTTAGTTTTTATTACCCTCGTCTTTGACTTAGTGTGATTTGTGTTATCTAAAAACCCTTCAGTTCTCTCGCTTTTTCTCGCGTGCTGAAACTTGTTGGCGCCAGCGTGCTAATAGCCCTTCCGGTTCTAAATTAGACGGCATGTTTTAGAGTATTTGCGTAATCAAGTCAACGCCCTATCTTCGGAAAATCGTAGCTTATAGCACTGTCAGACGTAATTCACTCTTATGGTGAACGAATGATACGTGCGTAAAAATTTAGGAAGCGTACACGGGTCGGAAGTGTGTCAGGGCGACCCGTTAGATGGCGCCACTGAGTTTATGGACTAAAGTCTCTAGACAACAGCTTCCTACAAGTAGCGACATTCTTTGAAGCGCCGACTGCGTGACGGTGCAGTTCTTAGGAAGCAAATGGCGGCGCACAGCAGCGGTTTGAACTGAATGCCGCCGTTTGCTTCGAGCGGAATGTGCTTTGTCATTTGTATTGGTTGTCGTTACTTGTCAAAAAAATATTAAGGGACTTTATATGGATAAACAAAAAGGGGTGACTAGGAAGTCAAGCTGAGAGCATGCTAGACTTGCTTACATTTTCAGGACAATACATTGTAAGTTAGACACATCTCCAGGCAGTTCAATTCCAAGTGCGGTGTCGGGCTCTCCAGCTCACGGCTACGCGTGAGCTGTAAATAAATAACTTTCACAGGGAGGTCTCAGAAAAGTTGGAGCATAACGCTCACTAATGAGGACGGCTCTAAGGATTCAAATCTGGAACACACGTGCGAAGAACTTACGGCAAATAGTACGAAATTCGAAACCTGCAAAAATAGTCTCACACCGGTGTCTAAAATTGAACCACTGGTGGCGTATTAATTGTAGAAAAATTGGACTTATGCTTTTAACAAAACCCTCTATCAGGCATACCTAGTGTAATTACCGTCGCTTTTCCAAAATAGCGGCGCAGGAGGAATTTCGTCTGATTTTTCACCCACATTTTCCATTCATTAACAACGACTGCAAGCAATAGAGGTTGTCTCCGATACCTTTAAAATCGACGCAGCACGGGTTGTTAAAAACGAAACATAGCCCGCAGAATATCGTTCAGAGCCTTTCTCGTATTCTTAACTTCACCAGAAACTAAAAAAAAAAACCTTTAGCACCCTCAAAGAGGTATGGGTAACCACTTCGAGGTCACCAAAATGGCGTGTATTCTAGACGTGATAAAAAGCCTACGGATCCATTATAATAATTACGCTAATATGATGTTTTCCACTTTCCACAGCATAATTGCCCGGTTGATTATTTCGCTCAGAATTAAACAATATATTTATGTGTGAAGGATTTTTATACGTACATGATTCGGAATTTCTGGCAGTACGTCGCAAATGTCCGCATCATCATCATGATAAATATTAGGTTTCTTTGTGCCTTTTGTATTAGTTCCTCAATCCGCCGAAGTTGGTCTAGAATATCAGTGCACAGAAACAAAACAAATCGCACATAAGGCATGAAGTCACAAGAAACATGTGCCGAAGAATCAGTAGAGAAAGCTACAAAAACATATAAAAAGTAGCAGTAAACTAAAAAGAAAAAGGTCTGGGACGACGACAATAATCCCTGGAGAAGGGGGACGAGAGGGATAAAGTTTTCTTTAGCACAACATAGAGAGGGCCTATCACGGCGAAGGAATCCGAGCAAATGACGAAGCTCATAACTGAAATAGACTCGAAAAATGCGATGTACAAAGGGACACCGAACAAATGAAACGTCACGCCCATTATTCCTGCGCACATCACATTCGATCCTATACTTCGATTTCACCTTCCGTCCAGACGCAGCCGATGCTAAGAGATTATATGACGAATCAGAGAGCGTCAAAGAGGGCACCATCATGGTGTTCGTAATGTTTCTGCCTGTGTTTTTCATCGCTGAACCAATCATAAACAAAGCAAGCCTAGTGATTTGCACTTTTGACGCTGCTTGATTGGTCCCGTTCCCTCGTAGCATCCGCTGCGTCTGGACGGAAAGGTGAAACGAAGTATAGTATCGTTCGCCGTGATTCGTTGTCTCATGATCGTCAGGAAAGTAAACTCGCAGACATTTTTTCCTTAGAGTGTACGGTTTCTCCGTGCCGTAATAGTATTTCAATCGACAATTTTTATTTGCTTTTAATGTTTGAGAAACAAAATTTTTTATAGAGTCACTATTGTTTGCAAAAGTCTACCCAAGATGGCTTTTTCCGCATTGGTGTGAAACGATAACGGCCATGGCTGCCCGCACTCGTGGAGTGCTCAACGAACGCAGCTCGTCGCGAGCTCGTCTATTTTTATAAGTTCGAGTCGTTTTACCATCACCGAAGTGTTTAAAGGAAGATTTTTTCGACCGAATTTAGTCTGCATCAAACAACCGCCGCAAGTACGCACCTTTTGGCAGCGCTGTGCGGGTGCTTGTTTTCGTAGCGGGACAGGCCTAACCCTAGGGGTCCCACGTCAACTATGTTGCTTGATCTGGCTTGATTTGTTCGTCTGCACTTGCTGATGCCGAATAAAGACGGTGGTTCCCGCAAAAGCAGCCCCGCTGCTCTGTGAATTGTGCAACCACCGGGATTCCAACCGTCTGACCGGATGCAGTCGAGCGTTCAGCTCGCATCAAATTTGTCTAGCTTTGTTCCCGTTATTTCGGTTAGAAAGGCAAGTAGCTCTCAAGCCTTGCAGTGCACCTGGCCTGCCAAAGCGAATAATTTTAGGTCGCGTTTTAATTATACGTCATGACGCTCACCCAACTTGTTCGCAAATACCATGCGAAAGAAAAAAAAAAGAGCAGGAAAGCTGAAAGGATTGGAAGCAGTCCAAACAGAAGTATACCGCAAGGTAGTGTCTTGGGACCATTGCTTCTCAATTTGTTTATAAATGATATTGTCGCTATTGCAAGTAACGCCTCATCCGTCATTTATGCCGACGATACTAGTATATGTTTTCCAGGGAACAACATTGATAGAATAGTTGCCGATGCAAACATATATGTCTAAAGAAACTTAGTTCATGGACTGCATCAAATTACTTGGAAATAAATAAAAATAAGACAAAAGCCATTATCTTTAAATCAAAAGGTACGGTGTGCAATGCTACTGAAAAGTTAATGTTGAACTCTTCGGAAACTGAATTTGCAAGCACTGTTAAAACTTTAGGTGTAAAATTTTATGAACATATGCTATGGGACTCCTATATTCAAAATCTTACACTTAAACTCTCAAATATCGTTGGTATTCCATCTAAACGTCGCCGTATGATACCACCTAGTCAAACTCTGAATTCATAATGCATTGTTCAATTCTCGTCTATCCTATTGTCACGTAGTGTGGTCAACCATGACGAGTACAAGCCTTAATAAACTTCTTTCTTATTGCAGAAGAATGCAATCCGATTCGTAGCCAATGCGTCGTATTACGCACAAACTGATCCCCTTTTTGTAAGCATAAAATAATAAAAAATACCAGAATATTACAAACATAAGCTTGCGACAGTATATGCAGGATTCCTGAAATGTTTTAAACCCCCATTACCGCGGTTTTCTACACTAAATGTTAAAAATATGGTATATGGGTTACGTAGCACCGGATCCTTGAGAGTACCTTGCCATAGGACAAACTATGGGTTTCATAATGGTACAGTATAGACTGCTAACCGTACTAAACGTTTTAAAAGGCCAAAATGTTTATATCGATGCACTTAACAAGAAAACAATACGCAAAATGTGCACCTCGAAGTTGTTTTTTTAATTTTCTCCTGCATGGCACTGCCTGTTTTCTTTCCGTCTTTACAATGTTGTGTTGACTTTTCCCTGCCTGCCGATCTGCCGTTAGGAGGACACGGGTTTCGTCAGGCTGCAGCTTTTGCATGGTTTTTTGTTCTGTCTCCGTCACTCTATATGTATGATGGGAGGAAACAAATTGATTTGAATATTGAATATTTATTTTATTCATTTCTGCTTTTAGTCCTCCGGTTCGCTTTTTATTGCACACCGATAGACGCTGATAGACGCTTGTATTGGACCGTGGCTCGTGCACGATAGAACACTAGAAACCTTTTGGACGGGGGCGGAGCATAGCAGAAGAGGCAGAAAGGCGAAAACGGACGCCGACGCGCAGCTTTTATGTCAAGTATGGGCATTGCAGGGCATTACAGACGACGATAAGACGGTGGTAGAATAGCAGACGATGCCGAAGGCCGCTGCCCGCCTGCTCGCACGACAAGCAGGCGATGTGAGACGCCAGACTAGATGAACGTTGACTAGACGCACCGGATGTCGCGAAAAGGAGACACTGAAGGCTCTGTTATACTCCGATGTCGAGCGTAGCAAACGCGACGTAACGCAGCGCACACCGATACTGATGGATCGCAGATATCGAGTTCCTGCTCGCCGACCAATGAAAGGCCCACGTTCTACGCTACGCTACGTTCGCCGCGATCAACGCCGGAGTATAACAGAGTCTTAAGCTTGCAAGTATGTTCGATCCCGCAGCCAGGCCAATCCAGTAGTAATAGGCGGGGCCACTGATCTGTGGGCGGGGCTAAGGACGGGCCGTGACCTCCACCTAAATTGTGTCTAGCGGCATAAATATTGCGGAAAACAAAAACAATTTTGTGGAAAAACAAACGATGTATTCCTTAAAAATATATTTTTTCTTCATATTAGTGCCTTTTTAAACTGTCCGTGACTACAGAAAAAGCGCCGTGATCCGACTCACGAGCCATGAGCATTCCGTGGGAGTCCTGTCTGACGGTGGGCGTGGCCGCGTGGTGCATGCGGGCCAGTCCCGGGGACACAGCGCCCAGGACCCCGTTGGGGGGCTCGGACACGGCCGGCAGCGTGGGCAGCGTCAGGCCCCCGAGGCTGCCGCGCCCGCCGCCAGAGACCCCGAGGCTGGACCGGGACGCGGCTACGGGCGCCAGTGCTCCGTGCTGGGACCCCGTCAGGGTGGTGCTCAGGGACGTCGTTGAGCACATGCGGGTGTGGTAGCCCGTGCACGACGAACCTACGGGGAGTGGCGAAGCGGAAGGACACAGTGCTGTGTTGAGGAGAGCGCGACGGAGCTGGTTCCATCGAAGAAGCGCTCATTTGAGTTTATTTCGAATTTCCAACAACCGAGAACCGAAAAACTCTACAATAGCAACGAGACAGCTGAAGCGTTCGTCACAGAGCTACACTGTAATGGCTTCTATACCTATATTAAAGAATGATAAGCTTTCCTTTTTGTCTTGTGCATCGCAGCTGGAACCAGCGTCAACTAGAATCCAACTGGTTCCAGGTCAATTGGTTTACTGCCCACTTTCCGGGCTGCAACTGGGACCGACTTTAACTGGGAATGTGGGTAATAAACTAGTTGAACTGGAACCAGTTGGATCCCAGTTGGAAATGTTCGCCTGGGCGGAGGGGCACACCATAGAGTTATCATGAACTCTGTTTATACAAATGAGAGAAAGGGGTAGGTGGGAAGGCAGAAAGCAACGAAGGGAAAAAACAGCCACAACGTTTAGCTTCCCCACCACCATATAGATACGAGTATCAAATCAAAAACCGCGGAAAGGCAAACAGCGCACAGTAAACGGGGACTAGAGGAAGTGCAAACAGGACAAGCGCTGTCCTGTTGGCACTTCCTTTAGTCCCCGTTTACTGTGCGCTGTTTGCCTTTTCGTCAGTATGAACCAACTAACCCACATCGCCACCCTTATTCAAAAACCGCGCAGGTGTATTGATCAACTCGTACCCCATCATCACAGATAACTGTACCAGAGAGTTGAATTACTTGCGGCCACTTTTTCCTCACTATACCACATAAGGGGTTCTGAAAATCACACATGCTCTAAGCTTGACACACTCATATCGCAGCAAGAATCTCACCAATAAGGGCGAGCACTTCGTATTGAGAGAAATAGGTGGAACTCATTGTGAAGCAGTTAACCGTGGTGGGAAGTTGGGAACGGTACCTATCCCACACGAGGCCCAATTATGAAATTCGTTACGGATAACGATTTATTTCTTGCTACATACACCGAAGTTGTACTTCAGTGTTTGCCTTTTTTATCATTTTTTTTCCGTCGCAAATATAACTCGCTGCAACGGAATGCGTGCTCTTCGGGAAGTATACGCGAGGGCATTTCTTGGAGTGACTACTGGAAAAACGGCAGCTGCCTCACTCACTTTCACTAAACCTGTTCCCCAAGACGATTTCGAAATCCAAAGACGGAAAGAGCATGCAGAAAGGAGCAATTGACTGTATGTTGTTAAGACGTGCCAAACTGTTGCCTAGTCTCCTCTAAAGCCATAACCATTGAAAACATCGTCAAATGATCGTGCAATCATAAAAACATCAGAACCACACTTTGCCTTTAATAAAACTAAGGATTTGACAGCGTTGTGTTCACGATTATTGATTCAGCCACATCTCTTTGTACTCCGTGTTTCGGAAGTATCTTTGAAATAAAAGGGTCAAAGTCTATACAGGAGAAATGCCCGCACACCAACTTCCCAACAAAGAGAACGTCTCAATAATCTCGTGTCTGTGTTTGAAACTTTGAAGCAAACACTAGTCTTCTCTGTAAACAAAAAAGCGGGAGGTGGGACAGCTTCGCAGGATTGAGCGGAGCCTACCTAGACAAGCCCTCTTCTTGTCGAGCTCGGCTAAGATGCGGTTGTCTTGTTCCAACTTGGCCATCAGCCCGTCCAGTTCTTGCATGGTGATGGTCGATCCTGGCGGCAGCAGAGAAGTTCCACAATCAGACTCTTCTCGACAATGTTCTTGAGCCGGCTGGTGCAAATTCCGCAACCAGCAGAAGCGCACCTCGGATGGAATTTAGGACAATCAGGGGAATAGAGGTGGAAGGAAAGAGCGCTCACTTTGTAACGCCCTGGACCTGAGCTGAGAGTAGAGCTGCCTCGTTCGGTGTGGTTCCATCGACAGCTGATCAATGGCAGGAGATGAAAAGGACGATTCTGCGCGCAGAGGGGAAGTGCCCATGTCGGACAGCCCAGAAGAACAATCGCAATCGCGCTTCCTCAAAGGAACTCCCAAGCGTATACTTTCCCTTCCTAGAGCACAGGACATATACTACCCTATGGCACGCTTCCTGAATGAACTCGATAAAAAAGTAATTCGAGAGATAGCAATCTGTAAAGCTTGTTGCCACTTAGGGCGGTCGCTGTCGGAACGGCTCGGCTTAACGGACCGTACCACAGTACCGCATGGCTTGAACCAGTAATATGTATACTATATTCTAGGCAGTGCTTCTAAAAACCTAACCACTTGCGGAAGTGAAGCGGTAAGGCGTTTGTCTTACCGGTGCACAATGCAGGTTATGACATGTTAGATACTTTACATGCATAAAAGATAATAATGTTAGGAGGAAGTTCTCAAGGTGGAGAATATTAACCCAAGAATAAATTGACTTCCACCTGAGATGGAGCGGAACTTTCCCACTCTAGGCGTTGGTGGTAGCCGAAAACTCCGCTTGGTCCGGGATTCCTCGAGCTGTTCAAGACTCGAGAAGCGCACTATGAGCTGAGCTAACCAGAATTCGCCACCAGTAGACAAAACGGATGTAAAACATTGCCACCAGTGTTACTCGTAAAACGTCAAAAGGGTGAGGATCAGACATCATATGGTTAGATGATGAGGATTTCAGGAGAAGTGGCAGCTGTTAGCATATGTTTGCTCTATTTAGGGATAGCTCCTGATTAGCTCAGTTGGTAGATCGCTCCGCTTTTACTGGAGAGGCCCCGAAATAAAATCCCTGAATAAACAGATTTTTTTTTCTTTTTGCAGAGACCATTTGTTGTTAACAGGGGGCGAGTTGAGCTCCATTTGAAGTGGAAGTCAATTTATTCTTGCTTGCTTTACATGTTGTGGCGCCATTTTGTTCCAGCTGGACAAATCCCACATTACGGCGCACCGTCAGAGGCGCAATCTGGAATCGGTAACGAGACGGCTCTGCGCCTAAAAGTTACCAAAATTATTATCAGATCAGTGGTTCACACCAGCGTCGATTGTGTTCCAAATTTCCCGCTTCTGCAGCTAACTCGGAAACTTCGGTGCAGTTTCGTCGCTGTACGATCTTTGAGCGTGCGGGTGCAGACGAAGCCGCAAATTCAGACACTCCGTCCTTTCAATTGTGTAAACAGGCCTCAATTATTATTTTATTGCAAAATAAGCGGAACGCTTCGATGGCTGTAATCTACAAACGACCAACCCAAAATACAATTTGTAAGTGAGAGCAAAATGAATAAAAATAAAGGGTCTCTCTACCTGCACCACCAAACGGTATAACAGGTTTAAGCCAATAAAAATAAAAGAAAACCCAAATAAAAAAAATAAAAAACCCAAAATACAGTATGACTAAAAAGAAGACTTTCAGCCTTTCCACTCTGGTGAAGAAAGAAGACCAGCGGAGCTGAACAATGGAACGTAATGGCCGGCCGCAAGTCGGCAAGCCAGAGTGGAAAGGCTGCCGTTATCTATGAGCGACAGTGGCAACCAGATACTTGGCTTGCCGCCGTCGCTCATAGATGGCGGTAGGTGTTCAGAGTTCGGTGTTTTCATTTCTTTGCAGGGAACACGATCCTGGGGAAACTAGGCCTTAACAGCTCCGCTGTAATAAATCCAGAAACATTAAGCTCGACGTTTCAAATCGAGTAGCGCTGCGTCGTTCATAGCCTTCACTTTGCAGGTGAAAGCCACGTCGAACTGGACCTCTTAACACTATTGAGGTTAGGAATCACACAACGCTGTTCGATTCGACCTATATTCGCACACCCCTATTTAAAAGATTTTCATAACCGGTTATTGAACAGATGCTTCATGTTTCTTATTTGTCAATGACCATACGTCACAAAATGAAGCGGATGAGGATGAGTCACAATTAGGAGTGTGGCAAATACTGATTCCAATAGAATAGCGCACAGTCATCCCTAGCTTGTCAACACCGCGAAGAGAACAAGTATGTCGTACGGTTTCCCTGGCACTGCTGTGAAGGTTATGAATGGCGAAGCACTATTCAATTTGAACCACTACTGGCACGCCGAACACCTATAGTCGTCATCTTTGCATAGGTAGTCCATACAACACGGCGCAAATAATTTGACTTAACCATCTTCGTCTATAATTGTAATGTTGTACTACCAACTCCCTCTTGGCAGACACAAAGAACCCACAGTTCATTTCGCGTTAAGTCTACGCTACATGTCGATAGGACCAAATAAAGGGCGTCAAAAACGCAACGTCATAGTGTTCGTCGTTGTTTTCTTACATGTTATATCATCGTTAAACTAATCATGTACAGGGAAGGTCTAGTGACTAGCTCTTTTAGTTTGAGTGTTTGTGCCTTCGACTGCGCTCGGACATATAAAACAAAGTATAGATAATGGCCAGCGAGGCTGCCATGTAACATACTTCAAATGCCTTTTTTTCATTCATAAAACCGAAGATTGAGTAGAGTTTTAAGTATACTTCTTCTAGCCTAGACTCTCGGTGCTCCAATTCAGTTCCATGTCTTCCAATGGCCCTATAGACGGACACGCTGTTTACAAATAAGCCCACGTTTGCCCACACCAAGTGTGGGCACTGCGCGAGTGCACAAACAAGATTCGAGCGAGGTGAAGCTTCTGCGCATGCGCCATGGCGACAACAGCGCCACCACAGAAGTGTGACGTCAGAGCCGCGTGTTGGTCTATAAGCTCGTCGAACACGAAGTTGAAACCGAATTTTAAGGAGCACGCCAATTGGACTCCGTCGACGATGACGCCGCACTTTTGTCGCCGATATCCGATCGGCGTGCTCTGCGAACTTTTGGCTCCAACTTTCTGTCAGACGATTCTAAAGCCCCCCGTGTTACTGAGCACACGGTCCCTCTATTTTCGGGAGCGGCTGCGCAGCGTTTGAGCGCGGCACTCACTGAGCTGCGACTGGAGCAGCATAGAGGCGACGGACGGCGTGAGCGGCTCGTGGCTGACCACCTGCCCCTGCGAGTCTCCGGCCTCGATGCTCTGCCGCAGCCGCTCCAGGTTCGCCACGGACACCGGGGAACCTGCAGGGACGGAGACGAGAGGCGCCATGATTACGACGATACTCTTTTATACGGAAGGGAAAACAGAAGAGGAGAAAAAGACGCGCGGTGACGTCAGAGCGTCGAGCTCCGATTGGCAGGATTAGAGGGTAAATGCAAAGGCTAGCTGCTTTCCTCTTTCTCTGTCTCCCTCCAATCAGAGCGAACGAGAGCATCGCGTCTGCTCCTCCTCACGCAGTGTCTCGCGTTGGAGCGCCGGAGACGCCGGCGTTCGAACGCGTTCGAAGAGCGAGCAGAGATAAAAGGCAGCTAGCCTTTGCATCTGTACCTTCTAATCCTTCGAATCAGAGCTCGCGCTCTCATCTCCTTCTCTCCCACTGTTTCCCTCCGCATACTCTGCTGATGAAGGGATGAAGCCAGCTAATTCAGATCCAGAAGTTCGTCGTCACGGTTCTCGTTATGTTTGTGCGGTTGATATATCCGGTTAAACCAATCACGCGCACAGTGCATGCGCCACCATCTTGCACTTTTTTTTTCTCTGCGTGGTTGGTTTAGCCCGTGAAAACAACGATCACCGGGATGGGACGACACACTTCTGGATCGGCTTCGCTGGCGCCATTGGGTAGCAGCGTCGGCTGCGCTACCCTCTAAAACAAAATCTGTTCGCAAAATAACATTTTAGTGGTTCTTCGGGTTGTACATATTTCGCACCCTAAAAAGTTATTTTAAAAAGGAAATGAAACGATTTTTGTACTTTGTACAAATACCTCATAGAGCGGATCCCTGATGTCAATGACCTGTGAAACACCCGTTCTTTGTTCACCACACGCAATCGGAGTCGCATGAGAAAAAATTAAAGATTAAAGTGCTGAGCAGCGTTCACGCCCCCTCGAACTCGTCATGCATAGAACAAGCGGCAGGTGATCTGGAGCCGATTATATGCCGTCAATGTTGATCATGGCCACGCGCTGGCGTTGACAAGGCAGAGGACACGCGCCGAGTTCCAGACATTGTTATGGTTCTTCTTCTTCTTGCTATTGATTATTACGAGTCCAAGCGAGTGCCCACGCAATGCTCGGGTCCAATCTATGAGCCGCATTCAAATATCGTCACTGGGCGGTACTGCGACCACCCATCTACGTCATCAAGTTTCCCGAAAGATTGAATGAAAACGCTCGCATTTGTCCAGGAAACTACACAACGACAAAGCAGTTCCTTGGCCAATGGCGTTGCGTGCTAGTACCCTTGAGTCCCACTTGTTATAACCTATTTATAAACAGCCATAAACTCAAACTCACCGATGGTGGCCCTGGACCTCTCAAGCTCGGCGAGGACCCGGTTGTCCTGCTGTATCCTTGCCAGAATGCGGTCCACCTCACGGGTCGTGGTCGCCGTCGTGGTCCGGCTCAGCGACAGCTCCGTGCTCTTCTTAGCGGCTATGGGCCCAAGGGAAACACATTAAGCGGCCATACAACAGTCCTCGCACGAGCGCTCTAAAATAAGGCGCAAACGTCGCACTTCGCTCTGTCACAGCGGTACTCTAATACGGGTGTCAAACGGGCACCCTTAACGGCCGTTAACTCACCTTTAAATGCTGTCACGCGCCACCAAAGTTACCGCACCATAATCTTGGATAGCTATTTCAGAAGAAGTGAAGAGTGCGCGTGCACTGCTTTGATGGGTGTTCAACACGCTCAAGCGCACGTGCGTCCATAGCTTTGACTGCAGAGCTGCGGAATGTTGTCCGCAAGTATGGTGTGATAAATGTGGCTTAGCTCTAAGTACAATTTAGTACGCCCGTGTAACAAGGGTAATAAGTACGCATAAACCGCACTATGGGCCATTTTAGGAAATCGCCGGTTCAGAACCTACCTGTAGGAAATGACGTGAGCACGTGCTCAAGTGAGCACATGCTCAAGCGAGCGCGGGCACTCCCTCGACCATGAAAGCTAAATCTTGAAGCGCTGCGTCGAGCTGCAATGACCTAGACTGAGCTCATCCAAAGTCCCTTCTTTGCCTATTGCGGCTCATCCTTTCGCCACGCAAGTTCACTCTAAGAAGCATCTTCGCTCTCTTTCCTAATGCGAGCACTGATTCATCCTGGGAATCCTCGAACCCCGTTTTCCGCCAGGTGGCGTCAGTTATTTCTAAAATGGTGGATGGGTGCTGTGCCAAGAAGAATGTTGGCAGCTACAGCAAAACCATTTCTGACCCGCTATTTAGCTCCAGGCTCCAGCCTGATGCCTTTGTGAGTGCACGGACATGCAGCCGTACTAATTTGCCCAGCATCGTTCTAAAGCACAAATATATTAAAGTGCTGACACAGCGCTTGATTCGTCGTCCGTGCACTGAAAGGTCGGAGCACGAGAAGGCTAGCATAACTCGAAGCTGTGTAAACAAATAAGAGTGAAAAAAAAAAACGTTAGAGTTAGTCGTAGCCGCAGCGTGCCGGTTGGACCCGACAAATAGAGTATATTTGGCAGATCGTTCCAATAAAGGCCGGTTCTCGCATGCCGCGAAGCGCTGATGTAGCGCTGCTCTCGTGTCGTCAGCTGCTCATCGTCTGCCATGATCGAGAGTTTTGACGGCGCGATACAGAACTGGTGAACGCACCCGTAAGCACGCGCATAGCGCGAGGTCAGCGCTATGCTTATAGCGCTCCGCTGCCTGTGTGAACAGGCGTTAACTCTCATAATGATACCTCGCCGACGCGTTTGCGCATCGTATTGTTGTCGGTGGTATCAGAACAATCTATTACAACTCTCTATTTAAGGGTCTGCAAAACGTAATACTACTTCACGGAAATGCGTTTCTTACTCACCAACGCCACAATGCAGCGCAGACAAGCGGATAAGAAAAGACAAAAAAAACTTTGAATACGCACAAACTAAAGTGCTGCCTTCTCCAGATCATTAAAAGTATTACAATCCAAGTATGCATTACAAAACAGAAAAAAAACAATAAGAAAAAAAAACGCGCCAAACATAGAACAAAGGAGGAATGAAAGGTCCACTTACACTCGGAGGGGAATGAAATGCTGGACGGATCGGACTCGAAATAAACCGTCAGAACTGAAGAACACAAACAAAACAAAAACAACCGTGAAAACAGGAAAATGTCAGAACGGAATTGATTCCTAGGACAGCATAAGCATGCGCACAACGAATTCGACTCCGTCCCTGACAAGGTGAGAACGGCAGGGAAGAGTTTCAGTTGTCCCGCCTCCAGCGTGAGCTTCCCGTCTTCGAGGACGCTTCGGCGTCTAAAGTGAGCCTCGAGGGCGCGCGCGCAGCTAAAGCACGGTGGAAGGCAAAGGGCGCGTGCTGGAGGCCGAGCGGTCGAAAGACGCGCCCTGCCGTTCTCGCTCTGTCGGTGACTATAGTCGGTGACAATAGACTACTTCCATAAAGCCCTGCATGCAACACGGCGCGCGTTGCACACTGGGAACTAGTTGGCCATGGAGGTGAGTGGCATGGTTTCGGTTTCGATCGACACGTCGACAAGAGATTATACACCGAGCGTGGACTATTAACTGGCCGTTATCTCATGTTTTCCGGCCCCGAGAGCGTCATTTTTGGTCTCTAAACTAACCTAAATGGCCAGACCTCGAAGCGCTGGCACAAGACGCCGAGGACGTATAGCTTGTCTTAACACACGCTGCGCCGTATATTTTTGTGCCTGAGCCTTTTTTGTTTAGCGTTTCGGGGTACGCTGGACGAGCCAGTACTGGGAATCTCGACGGTGCGAGCTCGGAGCATCTTGCTTGTGTACGAATCAACAAGCGAATAACCGACGAATTTTGCCCGGCGGCTTTTGACCTGCGCGTGGAATCTACACAGTGGCTGCTACGTCGCGCGCAAAGCGAGCGTGCCATCGGGCGGCGTTCGCCAGTTATTCGTCACATAATTCGTCCCATGGAGTTCAGCCTTTAGGCACCCGTTTGTGGGTCGAGCGGCGTCGCCACCGGCGTAACCGCGCGTTGCATTATGGGACGTGTGACATCACACTTTACATCACGAGGGTTACCCTCGCGAGGATAATCCTCACAGGGGTTACCCGTACGAGGGAAACCCTCACGAGGGCTATCCGCATGAGGGCGCGCGCCCTTACGGAAGCAACCCTCAAGAGGGTTATCCTCACGACAGTAACCCTTACGGGGGTTACCCTCGTGAGGATAACCCTTGTGAGGGTTACCCTCGCGAGGGTAGCCCCCGTGAGGGTTGCCCTCACGGGGGCAGGGTTACTCCTGCGAGGGTAACCCCCGTGAGGGTTGCTCCCATATAGGTTATACTTTCATGAGGGTTAGCCTCACGGGGGTTACATTACCTTCACGGGGGTGAGGGTAACCCGCACAGGGTAACCCTTACGGGGTTACTTTCACGGGGTTACGTTACCCTTACGCGGGTGGGAGTAACCCTCGTGAGGGTTACCCCCATGAGGGTAACCCCGTGAGAGTAACCTCACGGGGGTTACCCTCATGAGGATGACCCTCGTGGGGGTAACCCCCGTGAGGGTTAGCCCTCGTGAGGGTAACCCCCGTGAGGGTTACCCACGTGAGCGTAACCCCGTAAGGGTTATCCCCGCAAAGGTTGCCCTCACGGGGCTTCCCTGACGGGGTAACCCTCACGAGGGTTACCCTCACGAGGATTACCCTCACGGGGGTAACCCTCACGAGGATTACGCTTACGAGGGTAACCCTCACGAGGGTAGCCCCCGTGCAGGGTCAGGAGGGTAACGTCTAAATGTTACCTTCGTGACGCCGCATGTGTCGTCATTATGTGAAACACGGGACGTCACGTGACGTATGACGTCCACGCATCTAACATTGCCAATATTTCCGCTAAATTTAGCGGGGAAGGAGGAGGCGCATACCCTTTTCCCCGTACCCTCCCTTCTCCTCCTCAAAAGCTGCGCTCCAATTCGTCATTACAGAGAATTGTAAACGTCTTACATGTTTTTTGCTTGAATTGATAGCTTGTATTGACATATCATTGCTGTACAACATAGACCTGGGCCTTAATTTTTGCTAACTCAAACATCGCTCAGTAGTAAAAAAAAACCATTAACTAAATAAAGTTACACTTTTATACTGTGAATAAAGCTAGATAGTACCCGTTACGAGTAAAAAAACTACGCTGATGTCTATTATTCCCTGGCGAAGAGAAAAATACAGGAATACACAGGAAGACTGCAAAAGTAGACTGCTTGCTGTCTGCTTCAATTTGCTACCGGAAGTCCCATAGACACTAGCGCCAGCTGAGCCTCTAGCGTTCATTGTAATAACTCTATGCCTGTGACAAAGGTACCTGTACGCTGCCGTGTGAATTGGGTACAACATGAAAACAGAAATGACAAAGATTTCTGTATTCATGTTCAAAGTCAATTGACTTTGACTTTGCCCACCCGTTACAAAGAGAAGAGCGAATAAATTCAATCCAATCCAATATTTAATCCAAAACCGAAAGAAGGCATAGAAGTAAAAGAAGTAGAGAGAGATCAGCGGTGCAGTACGGCGCCGCCAAAATTGTCGCATAATGGGTATTTAATTGAGACCCGAGAAGAAATTGGCAAACCTCAGGTTGTTGACCGACGGTTAAGAGACACCGTGACTCCAGGCGGTCATGTCCGAGAGGAGCGCAGGCACTTCACCTACCACCACTCCCACCGACACACCCGGGGCCGATGATCAAGAGCCGGCAGATGGCGGAGGTACGTCAAGGTTTTCTGTAGAAACTATCTGCTTTTCTAGACCCCTTTTTGAAGCGTACCCTCTGTTAAAAACGGTAAAAGCCATGCACAATGGCGAAAAAAAGAAAAAAAGACACCGCGTCACCGTTTGATTGAGACTCGTGTCCGAACTGACTGAAGACGAGTCTCATGCAAACACTGACGCAGCACTCGTGTTGAATCCGCGCCCTGCGTTTGCCTCTTTAGGTGACGTTGAAACTTCAGCGACAACGGCCCCGTTATCTATGAGAAGTTCTGTATATACGGCGCGCAAGTGAAGGTGAGGAGGAGATGAGGCGCGGTGAGAGAAAGTGTATGACGAATGCGACAAAGCTCTACCCCCGCAGCTGGTCCTCGTTCTGGAGCTGTCCTGGCAGCTGCCCTTGTCTCTACCCCCTATCTCCCCTCCCATCAAAGCAAACAAGGGCGTCGCCTGGCGTTCCAACGCCAAACGACGGCGTCCGACGGTCGAACTCCGGATCGCGTGAGGAGCAGACGATGTCTGTTGTTTGCTTTGATTGGAAGGGAAATTAATGGGTTAAAACAAAGGTAGCTAAGGTTTCTACCTACCCAATATCACTGCAACAAGAGATCGTCGCTCTGACATCACCGCACACCCTCATCTTCTCCTCTCCGCTCAGTTTATCCCCGTACAAGAGGTTGCTGATCACGCGCCGCCGTAGCTGAGTGCGATTACCTTTGTGCGCGTTGTCATACTGGCGATCCTTCACAACTCTTCCGCGACGCTCATATCCCACCATCAAGACTGCCGTTCCCGGCGGGCAATAGGTTAAGGTTCGCTGTGAGTATTTGTTGGGATTCGCAAGCAGGGGTCTACGGAGGCGGCTGGCCGTGCTTATCAGGACACGATGGCCCTCAGCCCCTATACACGTTTGCAAGTCCGGCTTCAGGAAGCTGCCATCTTGCTCGGCTGGGGTGCGCTTGGGCGAGTCATAATCTGATTACGAAGCCTTGCTAAGGCGTCGTAATCGGATTATGGCCGCGCGCAAGACGCACCCCACTGAAGAAGATAGCGGCGCCCTGAGACCGGACTTGCAAACATGTATACACGTTTGCTGCTTGCAAGTACGGCCTCAGGGCTCCGCCATCTTGTTCATTGGGGTGCGCTTGGGGGCGTCATAATCTGATTACGTTGCCTTAGCGAGGCGTCTTAATCGGATTATGACGCGCCCAAGGACACTCCAACTGGGCAAGATGGCGGCGCCCTGAGGACGTACTTGGAAACGTGTTTACGGAGAGAAGCCGAGGGAAAGGAGGCAATGAGAGCGCGCAGTGACGTCAGAGTGCGGAGCTCTGATTGGAGGGAATAGTGAGTAGACGCAAAGGCTAGCAGCCTTTGTTTCTACCCATTTCTATCCATCCGATCAGAGCGGGCAAGAGTGCAACGCAGCAGAGGATTGTTGCACTATTTCTCCACGAAGCGCGGTGCCGTCGGAGCCGAGAAGCGCTCCGATTGCAAACCGAAACTTAAAAACCCATCGAATTTGTGCGGTTTTTCAGAAAGCCGTAAAATGCTTCACGTGCCTTCTATCGTTCTCCAATTTTTTGATTACATGTTTTTTGGTGATGCTGAGCAATTTTCTAATTGAAACTATGCCCTTAAACACAATATTAAAAAAGTTATTTACACAAAAATAATTAACAATCTAATTATCCCGGACTTTAATAATTTTCCTAAATAGGCCCCTGGTCCAGGACCCAAACGACACAAGCCTTTTTTTTTTGTTGCGACGCGTAGTTTTCGCAATATCGAATTTGTCCACCTTTCGTGAAACACCCTGTATATGTACGTCTATGTATAGACCTTTTCCTCAAGGGCGCCGCCATCTTGAATTGTTGTCACTTCCAGTATGGGCGAAAACATTGTTTTGCCGTCGCCACGCCAATAGAAGGCATTTAGGGTATAAGCGTAACCGTCACACATTCTCATTTTGCCTTCACTCTATTTTTTACTATATGCAGGTTGAAACGTTTTATTATTTTTTCGTCACCCATACTGGATACGCCTATTAGGTAACTGGGGACGAGAGTCCACAAAAAAGGCTTATATATAGAGGGTGTTTTTTAAGCTTAAAGGACCCATGAAACGAATTTTGGACTGCAATATATCAATTTATATTGGTATTTTACTAATAGCACATCGTTCAGTGGGCCAAAAGAAAAAAAAGTAGAAAGTAAAAAGCCTGACTTTCGGTACGAAAATCTGAAAAAAAAACAGCGGACTATTTGGTACCTCCTTTCCTTCGTAAGCTCGCTGCCTTTTCTCTGTGATACATCCGCGGACCCCGCAGCGCGTCACCGGACCGATACGAACGTCACACGACATCGGAGCTCACTTAATCCCTTCACCCCTAAGCTGACATTGTGGTGGAAGCTACGAGCTTGCCGGACCAATGAGCCGCCTTCCTTTCACCATCTGACATCATTCTCTGCGCGTGGGTATGCGCGAGAGAGCATGATCACGTGGCAAAAGTGTGGCTTGCCGAGGGAGCACGTAGCTTCCACAGCACTGTCAGCTTCGGGGTGAATGGGGCGGGGAAAGCAACTTTTGTCTGGACTTTGAGCGACGGCTAATCTTCTAGGGGGAGAATGGATGTGTCTGGATTAGACAAACGAGAGTCCGAGCAAGAGGGGACTCCCCCTTTCTGTCTTCTTGAACTGTTTGGTAGAATGCGCGATTTATGAGTTGAGGAGGAAAGCTAAACAGGAAAAAGTTGGAAAAGCGTTTCATGACTCCTTTAACAAATCCGTTTAAAAAAGCCGTGAACGTTGCACTTATGCGGTTTGTGCAGGTGAGTTATACGGCCAGGGGGACATAGTATAGGGGGCTAATCGTAACGACCAGTCGGCTACTTAATTAAAATTTGTTAATTACCCTTTTTACATAATGAAATTAGATATATGGTTTTAATTAGAAACTTACTCAGCGTCATCGAAAACGACTAAATCAGTAATTTTGAGAAATACTTTGAGTGCGTGAGAAGCGTAGTAGTGCACTAAAGTTACCATTTATGGAGCAGGTACAAGTCTAGTGGTTGCGGAACGCAATGATAATCAAATTATCCGCAAAACAAGGATGAGTGACAATCAAGCATTTTTGAGAACACCTTCCAGTGGCCTAGATGGGGAGTTCAAAACGATGTTTTAGCGCATATCAGAAGTAATGACATTCATGATGGCTGCGTTCTTGTGGAAAAGGTGTATAGCAATCGTAGAACAATCATTACAAATGGTATGAAATTATTATTGTGTCCCTTTACACGCTTAACAACCAGAATACTCCGTTTCGCGATTATTTGACCCTCTGCCGGCTTCTTATGACGTCTGCATAGCGCACGAATAAACAAACAAATGTATCTTCGTAATAATCTTTTGCACCGTTGCTGTATCCCAACAACCCTCCAGTTGCTGTATCCCCAATACCCTCCAGGAGGTCGTCATCGCCCACCAAGCCAAATGTCAAGGAGCACCGCGACCTGCGAGCCACTCTCTCCGAAACTGGGCCAACCGGAAAGAGGTCATCTGCTTCGGGAACCGGAGCTCTGAGGCCCTTGTCCTTTGAATCGAAGTATGAGAAAGGGACGTCCGATGGCGATCCTTCTAGAGACACATCAAGAGAGCAACGTGCCGGCGAGATTAAAATCGCCCGCACACGGTCTCAGCTGGTGGGATCCGAGCACAGCTTCATTGAGGAAGGACCATCGCTTAATGAAGACGCCACCTTGGGAGATGATAAAAGCAGCGCCGAATTCCCGAGCACCATCGGCACGGACACCAGGATCTACCAGAGCGAGGAGAGGTGCATCTCAGACGCGGCAGCGGTGCCCACACAACGCGACGAAGAGGTGCCAGAACTCGGCTACCAACCTAACCTAGACAAAGCGATCCACGTGCGAAGTGAGGCTCCAGTTGTCACACTGGACTCGAGCGAAATGGAACCGGCAATTCGAAGCGCAGCATCGGCGCCTGAAGTACGGTGTAAGGTTGAAAAGGCTTCCGCACGCACAGAGGAGGGCACCATCTACACGTCGTCCTCGAAGTCCAAGAGCCAACCACCCGCACTGTCCATGAGGGTGAGCGCGGAACTTGGTTTGAAGAGTTCGGAAACATTGTCGAGACCTTCAGAAAACCTTCCTCTGGAAGAGCAAGATGCTTTAAAGCGGGCGCTGGTCGAAAGGGTAGAGGAGGAAGAGGAAGAATCCATTAAAACTGACGAAGACGCTCTGCCTCTTATTATTTTCAAGACACCAGACTCTAGCTCTGAAGATACCGAGGTAGAAGATACAGTGGTTGAAAAAGCTGGCGGAGAGAAAGCCGACGTCATTAAACCCGGGCAAGCGGCCCAAAAACCATATCTCGTCGACATGGTAGCTGACAGGGGGGAGAACATGCTGGTACTTTTGGGACGAGACCTGCTGAAGAGAGCACACCGGGCAAGGCGCCGAAACGAAGACTTAGCACTCAGGTCTCTGAAAGCCAGGCGTCTGAATGGAAGCTGGTTGAACGACGTTCATCATCTGATATCTTGAGCAAGGAGCAAGAGGTGCTGATGAGAGTGCCGCCAAAAGTACCGGAAACGCCGTCGAACGAGAACGCGCTGTTACATTTCCCGATTTCTCCCCTTGAATCGACTGACAGCACGGAAGGGAAGGTGTCAGCCGAAGACCAAGACACCAGGGGATGCCCGAGCCAGCAAAGCTGGTTACGCTCAAGACCTTATCTTCGCCAAAGCGGCTGTCGTCTAGAGGTTCGTCGTCGTCCCATCACGAATTTTACGAACTTTCCGACCCTACCGACCAAGGCGCCATAGTAGAACGACCGGACGTAACAGTAGTCGCGAACGCGGAAGAGATGACTGTTGTAGAACGCGGACCTGTTACACTCCAGCTGCAATCTGCTGACAAGGAAAGATTCGTGGTCTCTAGGCAACCTGGAACCAACATTTGTGAAGTGTCCGAAGCCCTGCGAGAAGGAGAACTCCAAGAAAGTGTTACAGGACCAGCACCGGGCAAGGTTTTCGCACAAGGTGAGGGAATCTCAGTATCTGCGCTGCCTGCTGGAATAGCTCTAGATAAAATGCCTCCTCCTTCTTGGCGTCCCTTACAAGTAGAGCAGCGAGGCAAAGAGCTAGCGCCAGGACTACTGGATACACCTTTAACTCAACAAGAAGCTGTCAGTGATAAGACACCAATGTTTCATATTGACGGATTGTTAGGACATGGACAAGAGCCTCTAAGTGAACTGACCCCAAGGTCTAAATCGTTGCCTACACATATTGTACAGGGAGAGGAGTTAGTGCACTTAGTGCCAATATTAAGCATGGTTTCCTTGGCAGGTAATGAAGCTGACACTATATGCGGTTACTACGACAACAAACGGAGAAAAGGGTTTTTATTGCGCTAACTCCACCTGAATTAGTTAATGTCCGAAACAGTGCAAGCAGTTAAATCACAATGTAGTGAGTTTGCACAAGTAACAATCACGGCACTCATGGCAGACGCGCAAGTTATGACCATGCATTTTCCACTACCGGAATCTAGCTCAAGTATTTACTGTTCCAGCTCCTCCAGTTATGACCCCGACGGTTCCAGAAATCTTAGAAAAGGTACAAATGCGAAATGAAAGCGAAGGAAACAATACAAAATAAAAAACATCATAAAACGTGCAGCATTTCAAGCAGACCACTTGGTTGTCACTACGCAGCCAAAGACGCCAAGAAAAGAAGCATCTAGATCCTTCGCGATGACTCGGAGACGGGCGCTGTGGTGGAATATCAAACAAAAATACCGGTCGCCGAGAGAATTGGTTCAGTTCGGGTTATGTGCAGAACAATGTCATTATTTTGAAGCTGACTGAACGTTCAGGTGCGCTACTTTCTGTGAGAGCGCCCCCAGGGAGGGTAGAGTCAGACATCACGATAGACGTTAACACGCACACGCAAGTAACTGTGAGCATGCATTTTGTTCCAGTCGTCGAGAGCCAACCACCCGCGGAGGGTCGGAGGGAGGCCATCTTTCCAGCATGATTCGGGAGGATAACTTAGCATCAGCTGCGGGTGAGTCACCTTATTTTTTAATACGAGGGTGTCTCAGAAAGTAACGCCAGATTGACAGTATTTTATGAAACAAACGTCGCGGGCCTTCCAAGTTTTTGCGCGGGGCAGATGATACACTCTTAGAGAATATATTAAATTGACCAATAGGTGGCGTGACATGCTTAATAAGTAGGCAGAATATAAAAACAGTGGCGCCCTTAGCTATTTGTACTATTGAATTCAGAGGTACAAATAGCTAAGGGCGCCACTGACATATCGCTGCATTTAAATGCAGCGAGATGTCAGATACTTTGATGGGAGGACGTGAAACCTCATAAAATTGCTAAGATAATAATACAACATTAAGGAGATAACTGCATTAACGAAAAATGAGTGTACGAGTAAGCCAACATTTAACAATGTGTGAAAATCAAACTGTGATCAGCATGATCTTGCCATCCCAGCACGAGCAGAGTGTTGCTGATCACGAAAACCCCTGTTTCTCTTTTTTTTTCTTCAATTTTTAAATATGTTGAACCACTCAAACATTAGGGTTTACCCAAGAGTAACCGCAGAATTGTACGTAACGGATTACTTCTATTTATATAGTCTTTTCTATAACGAAGAAACGACTTAGTTTGATTTCGAGAGAAGGAACGAGTAACGTATATTCATTCATTTCTGATGGAGTAGCGAGTAGCGGTGCTTGGGGTTGCTTCTGGAAAAGACAATACAACTCAAGTCGCCCTATTTCGATTTTACCCCCGCTCGCATTCGTGTCATCTACAACAAAAACGCGCAAAAAATGCCCATGATTGCGTTAAACGCCAGATAATATTAATGACACGAAATATTAGAAGGCGGCTACTGTTTAAAAAAAGAATGACATATCCAGAGTAACTGGGAAGTAACTCCTTATTGAGTTTAAGTAGCGCGTTCGTTCTGAGTCTCGTTAACGAGTAAGTACTTAGTTACTTTTTGAGTGAGTAACGAGTAATCGTATTTAACTACTTTTTGGTAGTAACGTGTACAAGTCCGCGTGACCGAAATTATTTGCTAGAGGGCGGGCTTCTTGTCGTAAAAGCTTCTCCCGCTAGGTGCGTATTCTATGACCCGTCTGCATCACTCTATTCGCGTCTCCAGCTCGTTGCTCGCCCTCCCGCGGCGGAAACGGGAAGCGCTTTCGTGAGGGTCCCCCGGTTCTCCTGGTCAGCGGGCACGGCGGAACTGCTCGCGATCATGGCCAGCGAAATGTCGTTTCCGAAAGTAAACAACACTCTTCACTGTCCCAACGCAGTGCTGCAGCCGTTATGGGATGGTACTTTATTAGAGAGTTTTAGATTTGGGAATAGAAGGAAGCGCTGTGCGTTTGCGTTAGAGTGGCGTGCTCCACGCTGCACACGTGCGTCGTCGACATGCTCCAATACAAGACAGCAATTGTGCGCTCCGCGCACGCGCAGTGTATACCACGCAACGCTAACGCAAACACACAGTGCTTGTGTCCGCTCCTTTATAAAATACTAAAGCTCACTACTGTTTCACCGGTTTCAACGCCAACTAAACGTGCTGCAGTGAGCAGACCTGCAAGCGGGTAGGCGTTCCTTCAAACACGAAAAACTAAGACCGGAAAAAAAAACAAAAAAACGGCGCGTAATTAATAAAGGTAGTAAATTCTCTAAAAAATTATTTATATAAAAAAAAGATTCTGTATTAAAGGGCTTAAAAAAAAAAGGGGGGGGGGATTCTGAAATTAACATTTATTCCGACAAAAATTAAATTCAAAATAGAGGCCAGTTTTGGTTTCGTTGCAGAATTAAAATGTGCCTCCTGGAGTTAATATTACGGTAAACACCGTCTTTGTTTTCAGGATAAAGAGGTGACCTGCGCTCAAAACACCTTCTCGTATAAGCAGGAATAATTCGTGGCGCTCAGTGAAGCGAGCACACTAGACAGGCTCAGCAACTGGTATACCGGCAAGCATCTCCGACCCTCACTATAACCGCCATTTTTTAAAGCGAGTGGCGCCACCTATATAGGATTAGAATCGCGAATAGGTCTCGTCCGTTCCGTGAGACGCTGAGTTCGGCTTCAGTAAATTGTTTAAAGAGGCTCTTTCAACGTGTCTGCCTATTTCGTGTTGGATGATTTATACGAGCAACGTTCTGCTTCCCGTGAAAACAAATTATGTTTCCTGTTGAAGACATGGTGACGGAAACGGTTGTTCTGTTACAAACGGTTTACAAGAAAGTTTCTCTAAGTTTGTTTGTTTGTTTAAGACGTATTTTAATGATTTTTCCACCACCTTGACCTCACGTCATTTGTGGGGAAGATGAGGGGTGAGAGATGGGGTATACAATGAAGATGAAATGTTTAAAAATAGTGCCGGATACCGGCTTCTCGAATGAACTTAAGCGGAGAGTCCAGCACGATCTTCCTGTGCTGTATGTCGCCCCCTGGTCGCGTCCACTCTACGAAAGTTTTGGGTCGATGACAAGCGGGGAGGTCGCATATGGTGGCCTGCCTTAAGCGTACAGTGGCTCTGCACTCCCATAGAAGATGCATTATAGTTGCTGGACTCTTGCTCCCGCATCGAGTGCAGTCACCGTCGATAACCCGCCCGGGGTCATCGGGGTGTCGGACTCGCTGCTCTGTCCAGCTTAGCCTGCAGGGCAGGCGTTATTGCCGTGTTGGTGCGGATCCGGCGCAGGATAACGCGGTCGCTACGGCTGTATTCGGCAGGTAGTTCGCCGTCCGGATCTTGAGGGACCAGATCTGTCAGTGTCTTGCGCCTCCTCGTCCTTCCCAGGGACAGGAACTCGTTGGGGTCGAAGGGGAGGACATCATTTTTGCCTTCTTGACTTTGTTCCTGTTGCTCCTGGTCTGGTCTCGCAAACGCAGCTTCAAGCGCCGTTCTGGCAGCATTGTCGGCCTCTTCGTTGCCATATATGCCGGAATGTCCCGGCACCCATCCAATTCGAAGGACGCGTCCTTCATCTGCAAATTCTTGGCCTAATTCTCGCAGCGGTCGGACGGTGTTGCTATGGGTGTCAAAACTTTGTCGCATTCTGCGTGTGCCTCCCTACTATCAGTGAATACCCACACGTGTTTGTAGAGGGCTTCTGTCTTGTTACAGTGTGTGGCCGCTTGTTTGGCTCCTGCCAGTATAGCTTATAGCTCGGCTTCCTTGAGGCTACATTCACCCTTAAGTACTTGGCTGCATGTCATCTGGGAGTTTAATATGAACCATCCAATGGCTCCTTGTCCGTCTCCTCGCAGTGCAGCATCTGTGTATACGTACAGGTTGGTGAAATCTCTGCTGTACTCTCGAACAAAGTCAATGTGGTCCATGACTCTTTGGAACCGCCGCTTTTCGTGGTCCTTCCCCATGTTGCGAGCCAGTGGGGCAAATGTAGTAAGCTGCATGGTTGTATCTTCGAGGCTTCGGTTCGGGAGTGTCGGAAGGTGATCCGTTGCGTAACCTTCGAAGAGCCGAATTGAGAAAACTGCGGCAAGAATTCGTCAAACTATCTTTGAAAACCGCCGCCGGACCATTGATGGACTCCTGGAGTTGACTGGAGTCCCATGGACTTGCTGACGGCGAACTCTATGGGGAGATTTGCACACGAAAGGAGTTACAGCAAACTTCGTGCCTCTCTTGCTCATTCTTGATCAAAAATTCAATCGCTTGGCTACGTGCCACGGTTGGAAGAAGCAGTTCGAGGATCACCTTGATTATTTTTTTTCAATGTCATTACCGAAGTGGAGTTTGGGTGCTTCGGCTACGACCACTAAACGAAAGAGCCATTCAGCGAATTGAAAACTCCCGCTTACCCACGATCCAAAAGAGCACGGCAAGCGAAGTCCAGCAGGAAAAGAACTATCATCTGTTTCTTTGGTGTGAAAGAGACTTTGCACTCGGGAATGTGTTCCTCCGGGTCAAACGGTCAACCATGACTTCTATCTGGAAGTGTTGAGAAAGTTGTGCCACGGTTTGCGGTGAGGACGCCCCGAATTGTAGCAAACAGGAGACTAGTTCATCCACCATGACAACGAGCCTGCTCACACCGCGCTGAGCGTTCAGCTGTTTTTGACCAAAAACGGCATGAACCACTCAGACTTGGGAAGTAATCTGTTGCAAGTAACCAGACATGTACACGTTACCCCAAAAAAGTAACTAAATACCGTTACTCGTTACTCGCTCAAAAAGTAACTAAATACGTTACTCGTTACCGGTTCTCAAAAGGAACGCGTCAGCTACCTCAAAAGTAACGAGTTACTTTCCACGTTACTTTTACGACCAAATACACAACTGTTTTTGTTTCATGATTTATTGTTTTCTTTTAGGTAGTCATTTGTCGAAGTTTTCATCAGTTGCGTTTCCCCGCTTCCTTGAAAATACATCTCCGGCGACGCTGAAGCGCCGTTCTACTGACGCGCTCGAAGGAACGGCAGTGTTGTGCTTCAGGAAGAGCTGGTGAATCTTCGAGAACTGCGCCTTCATTGAGGACAGCGGGTAATGGGTGATGTGCCTTCCCGCGTTTGCAACCTCCGGGTTTGCATTCGGTCCCTACCCGGTTCTAGGAGGTTCAACCAACGAACCTTGTCTGTCCGTTGGGTGAAGGACATTCCCAGCAGTAGAGTTAAATACAGCAGCGTTTATCACTGGACACACCAGTCGAACCGTTCGACTGACGTGTTCGGCATAAATGTTGCTGCACTGTCATACTGTTTAGTGATTTTTCGGGTTGCCCATCTGCCTTTGTCGCGATAGAGGCATACTCAGGCTAGAATAAAAACAAGGCCGTTTAAGCGGTGTTGTACACGTTACTTCTCAAAACTAACGAGATACCGTTACTCGTTACTGGGTCGTAAAAGTAACTAAATACCGTCACTCGTTCTTTTTCTACAAAAGTAACTAAATACGTTACTCGTTACCGAAAATAGTAACTAGGTACAAGTAACTCGTTACGTACATGTATGTAAGTAACGGATTACTAGTAATCCGTTACTTTTCACGTGTTTTTGTAACTGCCGCGTTACTTCTTTGCGGCAGTAATTTGTAATGTAATTTCCTTACAAACAATTGGTAACGGATTACTTTAATTACTCGTTACTTTTTTTCTTTACAAATATGAACATAATACAGAAACTGGAGCAATATGAGCAGTCAGTTCATCAGCATAAATATAGCAAGTTCAACAAAATAGAAAACATCGTGAAGAGGAGAATAACCGAAATGAAAACATGATTTGTTCTTGTATGACCGGTCACTAAAATTACTAGAAAAACGTGCAAGGCTGCCAAAGCATATACAAATATGCGAAAAACAAAAATAAAAGAAAGACAACACCATGTAGGTGCTGTCTTCTTGATCTCCTAGAGGATGTAGACGCTGCTCCTGAGCATGCACATCGCAAGCCTTGTTTGCGGAATTCCAGGGATCATTTCCGGTCGACGTAAGCTAGCGGGATGGCGGGTGCGGTTGCCGCTTTCGCTGCTTTCTCAGCTAACAAGTGGATGGACCGCACCTACATTATTTTTCTTAAATAAAATATTTGATTTTACAAGAACTGTTATAATGCGGGCGTGTGAGAAATGAAAAATAGTACTGCAGAACATTTTTGAAAACATCGTAATTGTTTTTATTGTTTTCTTGACAAGTGTGCGGTAAGAGTAACGTGAAAGTAACTATAACGGAACGAGTAAAGTAATCTGTTACCTTTCAGGCAGTGTAATTTGTAAGGATAATTCATTACATCTGAGGCTCGGTAATTTGTAATTCTAATTCATTACATGTTTCAAGTAACGGGCACAGGTCTGATCACCCACGTACAGTCGTAGACCAGCCTCCCTATTAAGTGTTCACCCGACCTTGCACTGCGTGACTTCTTTGTTTTGTATATTCGGATGAAGAAGTTTCACAAACAAAAACGGTTTGCCGATGTGGTAGAGCTGAAACAAGAAATGATAGAAGCACTAAAAGTAATTGATCCAAATCGACGAGTTGAAAAAGGTTTTTCTGAGCGTTGGAAAAAAACATCTCGACAGGTCTGTTTTATCAGGCGGAAAGTAGTTTTTAGGTAAAAGAAATTTCAACGCACCCGAGTCTGTAAAAATAAAATTCCGGTTTCTCCCGGGTCACCCTTCTCACTCTTCTCTCGCTAATGCATGTATCTCCAAACTCTTGTAGAACTATTCTATGTGTTTCACGAAGCTTCACGCCCCTCGACTACGAAATTTCTAAAACTGCTCACTGCTCCCGAATGGGACAAACAGATGAGGGCGCCATCACTTTGTATATGTTGCCTATTGCTAAATACCTATGCTAAATTACCTATTGCTAAATTACCAAGCATCAAAGCGAATGCTGTGAACGTATGTAAACGCGCCGCTCGCGCTCGCCTTCTCTATATAAAAGACTCGAAATAAGTATCCCGAATAAAGCGTTGACGAACGCACGTGCAAAATGTCATTTGGTTTAGGCTTTTACTTTAGAACAGTTACTGCTGAAGACGCCAGCACGTACAGCACGTGTAACTACACTCGCAGCGTGGTACTTGGTGCTTGCGTAATTAAGCAAAAGGTCTAATAAGGATCTATCTCATTTGCGCAGGAGTATGAAATGCCTGCGGTGTTTGTCTCACAAAATGCTGCCAATCTGCTGTTACGGTTTGAAACGCCCTCCTCGACAAGACATCCGTAGATGCGCATATATTTCAGTGGATGTCAACTGGTGCATGCACAAGCAACTTCAGTTTGGTCTTCAATTGAAGCTAATTTTTTATGTGTTTTTGTTGTTCCTGACAGTGTAAGACATGCCGGGCGTGACTTAATTATGATTATGCTTCTTGCTTTGTGATTTGCTCCTCGGCGTCATTGTCGGCTAACACCACGCACTGATTGGCGCTGAAGCAAGAATTAGGTGCTCAAGACCCGTCATGCCCTGGCTTCTTAAGCTATCAGTAATTATAGTATACGTTTCTACAACGATTTTCATGAAGTGGACTGGTTGAAGGAATCAAGAAATGGTCATTGTTTCGCTTTATTGTTATGAAAATCCCACGGACTTGTCATCCGCATCAGATGGGTAAGAGGTTGCTGGTAAAAGCGGCCCTTCGCAATGGTTATCCGTTGAAGCCCAATTTAATGTTTAGTTATTCTGCCTTCTAAACTCTAATGGTATATTCAGCTGGTCTACTTCCAGCCTTTGGGAGCGCTCTGAAAATCCGATGCCCATTCGGGTGGTGGAAGTCGGGCGCTCTAAGTATGTTCGGTTGGCTCTCTATACAAGCGTTCTTATATTGTCGGATTGCGCTATCTTCCGGACTCGTACCGCTCCCACTTTGACTTTGAAGTGGGAGCGATGGGAGAGCGGACCAGAAGACAGGTCACGTGACTCCAGTCACTTCCGCTATTTGAGTTGAAAGAGAAGGAAGCCGATATGGCAGAGAGGCTTAGCGTCGGACGCGGTCGCGTTTGGATACCAAACCGATCCCGCTGTGCTGTGCGGTGAGCACAGGAGGTACTCGGCGTTAGACGGGGGACCATAGTGAAAGCTAGCGACCGCATGGAGAGCCGCCATTTTTGTTGTGCGGGGATGCGGACGTGCCGCTGGGACGATGGACGAATGAATTGTATTGGTTGGTAGCTTGCGCCATGGCAGCGGAGCGGTTGCGGAAGTTGCCCTCGGTATCCAGTTCCATGTCGGTATTGGAGCCGCTCGGAAAAGTTGGCGAGCATTCGGCTGGCGCTCCGTTCCTCTAGCTCGGGCTTGTAGACGCTCCCAGATCTTGTAGACCCGATTCACGAAATTGGAGCCCTGGAAAACGACCAGCGGAATATACCATGAAAAAATGGTCCACGAGCTCACTTTCCTGTAGAACACGAGGTAGCCAATTACGGCGAAGAATTCCAGGATCTTGGCGAATAACAAAACTCTAAATACAATCAGATATAAAAAAATGTGCTCCGGGACCTTAGCACGCGACAAGTCATATCCATTGTACCTGCGCAGGTTTGTTAATTTGGTTATATCATAATCTTCGCTACGCCATTTGCTAGGATCCTGGCGTTGGCCGTGATTTGTTGTTTCGTTTTCTGCAAGAATATGTATTGACAGGCCTTTATTTAGAGAGCAGTAAACTCGTTTTTGTTTTGTCGAGTTGCATTGTATGCAGTGTGTGCACACATAATACCTGTAAGATTGCCATTCTAATCGCTTTTCGAGCTTATTTTATACTTAGTTGATTGCTTTAGCCTTTCACTAATTTGTCTTCTAAGGCCTGTTTCCTTTTTTCTTTTTTCTTTTTGTTTACGTTGACAGATTCCAAGGCGTCTGCCGGAATAAGTCTCGTGAAGCCTGAGTCGCAATATAAGGAATCTGTGCGGGAGCAAGATTCGCGAAGATATTCAAACGTGTCACACTGTCAACCAGACGTGGCTCCAGGAGTCCCGCTTACAAAAGAACCGAGCGCCACACAACCGCGACGCAAATCCTTAGCTACACCGTCAACGTCGTCTTCCCTCTACACTCGTCGAGGATCTTCAGTTGAACCATCAAGTTCTGAAAAACACCAGGACGACCTGACCACAAAGCAGAATATCAAGGGAGACAGCGCGCGTGCCCTTCCCCAACCGTCAATACAGGGCATATTATTACCGGGATTGGCACCACGTGAATTAGCGCTAAAACTTGATGATGCATCGGCAGAGATGCGTAAAAGAAGCTTTGCTGCGTCCTCTGAAAGACCGGTCGACCGCATCGAGACAGTGCCACACAAGCAACGAGTTTCGGAAGGAATCAGCTCCGCGGAGATACTTAAAGATGCTGACGGAAATGTTTCACTTCCACAATTGGTCACAGAACAACGCGTCGTAGATGATTTGCCAGAAGTGGACCGCTCAGAGCAGGCCGCGAATATCAAAGATCGTGTCAACACCCTTGTCCCTAGGAAATTTGAAGACCCCGAAACAAGTGTGCCTAATACGACTGTGTCTCCCAGTAGAGAAAATAGAAATCACAAACGGAGGTCTGATCGCTCACACGTCTTTGCCGACGGAACATCGACCATCAATTAGGAAGGAAGACGAACCGTTGGCAACGACGGAATACTTGGCAGAAAGTACCCTTCGTTCACCTCTCGTGAAGTTTCGTCTCCCCAGTCACAGGATTCATCGGAGAGTCCACTGTTTATTTCACCGGCGCACGACGAGCACAAGCACAAGGCCAAAACAGTAGCTCTCGCAGAGTACATTGATACCTTGGCTAATGACGTGACTTCAACCGCTGAGCACTCGCACGTTACAAATATATATGTTGAAGACGTGGAGGAAATGGAACTCGAAAAAAACACGCCTGGAGGACAAAAGCTAGAGAAACCGACGGAGGTTGATTTAAACCAGAAGTTTGGTGCGCCGGAATACAATGGTGTGGCAAAAACTGCTCAGACGGCAGAAACCATTCTGAGACCAGAGCTTCGACCAGAATTAGATCAGACGCCAGGTTCCTTTCCGAGACAAGAAAATATCAGTATTCCGGGAACCACGCAGGTTCTGGAAACCACCATGAGATCGGAAGAAGCCCAGAAAACAAACACTATATTGAAGTCGGAAACGACCCAGAAACCAGACGCTCTACCGGAAGCCGTTCAGACACCACACATCGTTCCAACATCTGAAATCGTCATTGTTCCGGAAGTCGTACAGCTTCCGGGAACCATCCTAAAAACGGAAACAGTCCGGAAAGCAGAGACTTTCCAGGAATTAGAAAACCCAATAAAATCGGAGATTGGGTCAGAAACAGTTCGGATACCATACGTTCCTCCAAGTTCTGAAATTATCAGTGTTCCGGAGGCCGTGCAGTTTCCTGGAGCTTTCCTGATGACGGAAGGAGCTCAGAACGTAGAAACTTTTCAGAAATTAGAAAGCCCGCTGAAACCGGAGGCAAGGGCAGAAACAGTTGCAGGCGAACCGGATAAACGAACTAGAGGACCAGTTGCCGAAGAAGCAAGAGAAGCTCTACAGAAATTAGAAGAAGCAGATGAACTGAAGAAACTCTCGGGAATGGCAGGTCCAGTGTCGGATACAGCAGTTAATTTAAGAAGGATAGTGAGAAAACTAAGCGTGCTCAAACCAGATGAAACTCAATGGGAAGTTGAGGTTGAGAAGAAGCTATCATCTCTGGAGTCCGTTCAACAAGGGGAAAAGAGCGTTCTAGTAGATACTCTCGATGAAGAAACCAATCCAATGTTAGAGTCAAAAGTGATCGCTGTCATGCAAGAGCGGCAAGTAGAATTGGAGGAAGTAAAAGAAAAACAACTCATCGAGCTCGTTGCAACAAACGTTCCTGTACCTTTCGACCATTTCCAGGATCATCCTGAGAGCAGGCCCGTACCACCATGCTCTACCGCAAAATGTATTACAGTGAAAAAGAGCGACCCTCTGGAAGGATCTCTAGTAAAAACAAACGAAGATCCGCATTATAAAATATCTGAGGCAGAGAGGGCACAGCTAGCAGTCGTAGAACACGTTCAGCTTTTAACAGAAGTTTTTCCAGAAGGTGACAAGCAACTGGCAGAGTTAAAACCCTTAGAAAATTTTCCACAAAGCGGAGCTACATCCCACTTCGGAAAAATCAAAAGAGCGGATGAGGAACCCTTGACAGCAAGAATAATAACCAATGAAGGCGAAGATGTTTTAAGAACAGCTTTGATAGTGAGAGAACAGACACTTGTGATAACTGCTCCAGCAGAAGAAAAACGTTCGCTCAAAATAAGTAGCGAAACAATTAACCGGAAAACAACATTAGGTAAATACTCTGCTCTTCCCGCAGAAGTAACCCGATCAGAGGAAACGCATGTGGGCAAAGAAAATTCCGTCGAAATAAATGCAGCTGGACAAAGCAAACCACAACTTGAGAGCCGCTCTACAGAAATAATGTCTTCTGGTTTAAGACCCCCGCAGACGAAGACAGAAGTGCTGTTAAACACAGCCCAGTCACATATCCCTTACCAATGGAGGGGAGTCTAGAGTCAGTAAAATTGGAAGTAAAAAAGTAGAGTACTTTGGTACAAGTGAGGGTGGGTCTGTCGACTCACCAGAAAAAATGAAATCAAGACCGTCCCTTGTGGATTCAATAAACAATCCTGAAGCGCTACCTCCGAGCGAAAACCCATTTATTATAGA
The DNA here is from genome assembly GCA_037355805.1 of Ixodes ricinus. Lineage (NCBI taxonomy): Eukaryota > Metazoa > Arthropoda > Arachnida > Ixodida > Ixodidae > Ixodes > Ixodes ricinus. The sequence goes on from JAZHYW010070331.1 coordinate 324,587, forward strand.
GCGCACAGACGAAAAGAAAGAGATAGTAAAAAAGCAGCCTCTGGTACAGATAAAAGGTACGGCTGAAGACACACCTGCTCCAAAAGAAAGCAACGCTATCGCAGGTCTTGATGCGATAGAATATTTAGTATCCAGGCTTACACCTATAAATGGAAAAGAGGTATCTCAAGTGTTACCATCACAAGAACCAAGAGTACGAACTGAGGAAATGAAGTCACATGTTCCTAGACTTCTAACTTTAGAAAAACAAAAAGAAGCTATCGATGAAAATGGAACTAAGCAAAGAAATCTTAAAGGCCAACATGTCGCTATATCACCACGAGAAGTTCTTCAAGTGTCATCTTCACAAGAATTAAGACAACCTATCGAGGAAATCGAAGCACAAGTTCCTCGACGTTTAGCTTTAGAAAAGCAAAGAGAAGCTATCGAATATAAAGGAGGTAAGGAAGATAAAGGAAAAGTCCAAACTTCCCCTATCTCAGAAGAAGATGTCCTTCAAGTGCTATTCATACAACAACCGAGAATACCTACTAAGGACATTCAACCACGGCTACCTCTAGCTCTGAATTTAGAACAAAGAATAGCTATAGAAGAAATCAAATCCAAGGAAGATAAATTAATTACTCAACCTATAGATATAACCAACCTAGAGCTCCAAATTCTTTCTTTGCAAGAACCCCGAAAATCTCTTGAGCACGTTGGAGCACCGGTTTCTGAACTTCCCACCTTACAAGATTCAAGAACCCCTATAGATAATATGAAAGTTAAAAATATTAAATTGAAGACCAAAAGTTCAGCTGCTGCTGAGAAAAAGATCCCTCAGATGCTACCATTACGAGACCGAATAGATGTTACTGAGGGCACGGATGTTATAAAAGGTGCTTTACAGGGACAAAGGAGGGCTATTGAACATATTGAAACTAAAGAAACCTTGAACGCTAATTCTTCACCTATAGATAAAAGTGAGGATTATCATGCGAGATCCCCGCATGAAGAACAACACTGTTACAATTCAAATGAACCTTTGACTGAGGTTTTAGAGGTTTCTGAAGCCCTAGTTTTGCAACCGATAACAACAATCGAGCACCTTAAAGATACGGAAGAAGAATTAAAAGCTGCAACTTTTACAGTAATTGTAGAAGATGGTCCAAAACCGTTCTTTCGAACAGAGCCAGGAAAGGCCATTGAGGATCGCCAAGCAGCGGTAGTGAAATTAGAAGCTGAACCGACCGCTGTAGTGAAAGAAAAAACTATCCAAGCAAAGCCTAGGCCAGGACAAAAGCACGGAGCAGAACAAGCAATGCTACTTGCCGAACCTTCTGCTGTGGTTGAAGCAGAGGTTCCTCAAGGTCTCACATTAATTGACCCAGCAAGATTAATAGAAAACACTCAAGTTAGAAATGAAATCATGATTAGAACCCCGGCTGGAGTTGCAGTGAACGTTTCTAGTGCACAACCGACAGAAACAACTGAGGAAGTGCAGAAATGGAGTAAAATCCAAGTGCAAGCTTTAGCTGAAGTTAAAGCGGTGACGCCTGTCGCACCCACTTTCACTGAGCCGTCAAAAGAAGTAGCGGATATCCAACCGAAAAAGAAAGGTATGTAGAGAGACCTTCAACTGAAAGTAAAATGGAGGTCGTGAAATGGGTTGCAGGAAAGATTCCTTCGACATCACTTGAATCCACTGAACCACTAATGGACATCACCCGATCTCTTGAGAAAGAAAACTCAAAAATTGTTGTCGAGCTGCAAGAATTACGGGCAGTCCAAAGAGGAGTGCAATTGGAACTCGCTTCGGAAGAAGTTGAGGGGTTAGGTGGTGCTGTCAAAAAAGCTTCCGAAGTCAAGGTACCCAAAGTCGCTCAGCCTACAACAGGAAGTTCCAAATTAGAAGAAGATATTGTTACAACATCTTTGGCGCCCTCGACTGGCGATCTAACAAGTATTGGAGCAGGACGAAAGCTTGAGCACGTGAAAGCTGAAGAAAAACTAGTTTTAGAAGTGGAAGACCTGATACAAGCAAGTGTCGGGCCGTCAACCGGAGATCTGATAGAGATCGGTGCAGCACGACCTACAACAGGAAGTTCCAAATTAGAAGATATTGTTACAACATCTTTGGCGCCCTCAACTGGCGATTTAACAAGTATTGGAGCAGGACGAGAGCTTGAGTACGTGGAAGCTGAAGAAAAACTAGTTTTAGAAGTGGAAGACCTGATACAAGCAAGTATCGGGCCGTCAACCGGAGATTTGACAGAGATCGGTGCAGCACGACAGGACGAGAAAATAGTTACTGGAGAACAGATGTTCGTGCAGCCAAAAGCGGACTTCAGTCAAAAGGAGGAAGACTTGACGACACTTTTAGCTATACTTGAGAAAGACGAAACAAGTGAAGAAAAAGTAAAAATGCCAGATGTTATAAAATATGTTCTACCGATGGCCCCTATCATATTGCAACCCGAAGGATATCTTATGGGAAAAAAAGAGGAAGTGATACGCTTGCCTGTTGCCGCCGCCTCCATGGACGTACCTCTAGAGCTTCCATTGGACGTGTTACCTGCCGAAGAATCCACAGCGAGCATGGTGACTGCCAGAACAGAAATATCGACTATTCTTCCAAGGCCGAAAATCCCAGGAGAGCCCGACATTGCTTCAGACGAAGCGGTACCGCACGCCGGGTCTTCAATGGCCACAGCAACAAGCGTCGGTGAAAGATCGTCGACGCAATCCGGTCCTTCCAGTTTTCTTGACGAGGAAGAGCTCGAGGCACCGATGCCAAAGTCCTTCAACGTCCCTGTGATTCATATCCAATACGACTTCAGATACGAAGATGTTTACAGACCACCTCCTCCGGTTGCTGCGCCTGGCTCGCAAGAGCCGCACCACCTTCAAGACGGGAACATCCTAAAGGAAGAGCAGAGAGTCGTTCAACAGCTCGCCAAGAGGCTCCAACAGGCGGCCTCACAAGGTACCGAGCCTTACTCAAGACGACAGAGCGGCTCGAGCGGCACTCTGTTTCGTGAAGTGCCATCAAGACCTTCAATGACTCGCGTAGATCCGCTGCCTGGGAGCTCACGAAGTAGGAGTGAGAACGATCGAGGCACGAGTCGTCTTCGTAGCACAGTATTGGCGTCTATCCTGATGTTCCTTGTTGTCGTTTTTCTTCTACTCTACGCGCTTGGAGCACTCAATTCCAAAAAGACCTGAACTCAGTTTCTGTGTTCTGGTCTTGGCTGATGGGGGACTAATCCCTCCTAACTTTAATTAGGATGAAAGGTGGTCCTGGCTGGAACGACAGAGGTGACCGGCTAGAAGCAGGGATTGATGATGTCCCGTGGGTGTTGGGACGCCCGAGGAGTTTGGGAAAACTGCAGTTGAGGACTCTGATAGCGATGTGGGGAAACGCCGTCTGTCGGGTGACGTTCGTGAGAAAACGCGCACTACCCGAGACAAGAGAGAATGTACAAAATATTTAATGAGTGCGAATTTGTACGCCAAAATTATGTACTTTTTGACCGCGTGAATTGAAGATTATAGCCTCGTCTTGCATATGGTGTCAATATAATGCACATTAAACCTTCATAAAATCAATGCGCGCGTGCGCCTTTCAGTTTTTCTTCACTTTTTACAAGTGCTTTACTGTTGACCAACACGGCCAGTGTTGCTTCTGGTGCTGTATAGTGAGTTACTCTTCTGTGTGGTTGTAGGTGCGTGCGTGCTTGTTTGTATACAGCTCGATATGTCCACATCAGGAAAGATGTATCCGAACGCCTTGCTTTGACACAGTATATTTTAAAGGTGCCATTTCCTTGTGAATTACTTATGATGGTGGTAACAATGACGTTGTTTGTGGTACAGTGTAGGGTGCCTTCATGTGCGCTTTAGCGGTGGATTGAGTCATCGGCCATTTTGTCCCACACTTTTATTTTCCTTTTTTGTTCAGAAGCGCGTGAAAGAGCGTGTCCCTGCACGCGTCTGTGGCGCTGACTGTGCTATGGCGACATTTTGTTTTCGTCGATTTCTTTGTATTTTCCCCGGGAGCGCGTGCTGTCGGCATCGGGTACTACAAAGGGTGGCATCACCCTAAACAGAAGGACATTGAGGCACCCTAGTACAGTGCACTAGAATACGAAGTAGTGTTGGGACCGGGCGGATCGTGTGAGACACGTGGTGTAGATCGCGACGAGGTGTCGACACCGGCGCAACAATAGTGAGCTTGTGGGCGTGCGAGGCAAAAAACGCGAAAAACAAATCAATAAACAAATTAAAAATTTGCGAGGCGATTGGGCAGGAGGTCGAACTATAGGGGAGCTTCATCGAGCTTGTGCTCCCTAAAGTCACTGGATCCTGGGAAAGTTGTGCCATTGCCTTCCCTACCTCCTAGCCGGACACGAACAGATACTAACATACAGACGAATAAAACCTCGCAAGGCGATTGGCGAATCTGTCTATGTTGCCATGGAAAACTCCATCTCAGGCTATTCAAATCTTCGGAGCATCCAGGGGATCGTTCGAAACCAGTCGCTCCAATATCGACATGGAGGATCATCGTACTGGATCCGTTCCTCGCCAATATAAGCGTATTTGGCTCTGTGTGTATAGGGTGCCTACATGTCTGTCTGTCTCAGGGTGAAGACATCCATTGTTGCACTGAATGTTCAGCGCGTGACGCTCTCGCGCACTCGGTGCCTGACTTGGACGCTATACTTCGTTTCAGCTCGGGTCCAGACGCAGGCGATGCTACAAGCGCGAGCTCCGGGCTTTCAGCGGCCCTGCCAAGCACGCGCGCTCGTGCAATGCAAGCACTGTTCAGTGCCACACGCTCGCGCTCGTAGCATCGGCTGCGTCTGGACCCCAGCTGAAACGAAGTATAAAATGGCGTCTCTGCATTAGCCAAAGCTACGCGCTCGAGCTGATTGACACCGGATTGCGTGTACTTCAAAATGCATAAAAAAACGATTGGGCGTAAAAATGGCTGAGATGTCACCACTCAAGCAAAAGCGCGTGTGTATGAAGGCACTCTATGTGTGTATGCAATCAACTTGTCAATCATGCCATTTAAAACAGATCTCTTACAATTATTTTGTTCTTCTTGCGTATTTTAAAACATTACACTTATTTTTCAGTGCCTTTAAGCACCGAGACAGCATGTGGTGGTAGTACGAAGATGTACGCTTGATTCGCCGGTGTGTGGATAGCGCTTTATTTGTCCAGGCGTTTATCCTGTCTTTGTAAATTTCTTTCCTAGTTGTCTTTTACGCTTTGTTTCTTTGAACGCCGAAAAGTAATATGTTATAGGCCCGTAGCTCTCAAGTTTCGAGCAGCGCTCTAGGCGAGCAAATTAGAATATTTGGCTGGCGTTTCAAACGTGCGTCATTACGCTTCCCGCACTACAGTCTTTTAGGGGCGAAGCTCGCTTATGGGGCTAGCCATGTCCGTATGTCCGTCCGCCGTAGGCCGGCGTCGGATGCTCGTGCTTCTGCTCCTGATATCACGTGCTCACGAGCACGTGAGCACATGTTGACGTGCTCGTGTAAAGCAAAGAAAAGAATTGGAAAAAAAGAAATGAAAAAAACTATGAAAAAATAAAAGAAGAAAAAAAGATAGGGGTTCTGACAGTTCTGAGATGCCATCCCATCTGTCTGCTTAAAAAAGAAAAAAAGAAAACCACACATTCTCCTACTGTCATGAATGAAAAGGACCGAAAAGCTCGGCATGCAGCGCCTCAGTGTCTACGTAGACAGCAAGCTGCTCCGGAGACCAGGGCGCGAGAAGCTGCTGCACGGCGTCAAAAACGCCAAGTGTACCCGGAGTTGAGAGCTCGGGAAGCGGCGGCAAAGCGTCAACGCCGACAGCAAGCAGCAATACCTATGACCAAAATCAGTATCATCAGCACCACCCGAGCTTCGCCCAAATCAACATCATTCACCACGTGGTGATGCGGTAATTTTTATCCTCCGTTTCATTCTAAGTGCGAGCGTAGCAGAGGCTACAAGCGCGAGATCCGAGCTGGCAGTGTCCCTTCCAAGCACGCGCGCTCGTGCAGTGCGAGCATCGTTCAGGGGAACATGTTTTTGCAAGTAGCTTCAGCTTCGCTATCATGTAAAGTGAAATATACGGGCTCACGGAAGCTATGAAAGAACGCATTAAAATAATAAAGCTGAATGGGACGCTGAAGCCACGAGCTGCAAATTCTTTTCTTGATTCTTTTTAGTTTTCTCTTTTTTTACATTTTGTTATCGCGCGTCTACAGATGCTGACAGATGCTTGCATTCGAACGTGTCAAGTGCAAAATCGAACGTTACAGCGCCTCCTGAATAGTGCTCCCAGCATAACGTGGTCGCGTCTTGCGGACGCGCTCGCGGCCCTCTGCCCGAGAGCAACGGGTGTATGTTCCCACCTGCTAGCCGGACACAGAGATATTAACATACACATGACTAAACCACCGCAAGGTAACCGGTTGATCTGTCGTTGTTGCTATGGCAAACGCCATTTCGGTTCACTCAAATCTTCGAAGTATCGGAAGGGTAGTTCTAAACCGGTTACCATTTTAAAAGCGCTCGTCGTCAACATAAGCGTCTTTGGCATTGTAAGTGCAATCAACTTATCAATCATGCCTATCTCAACGGATCTCTTACAATGTCCGTATACTAAATAATTATCTTTTAAATTCTGCCGATTCCCGACGCCACATGTGGTGGCGGTGCGAAGATGTGCGCTTGTTTTTTTGGGTGTTTTGATTGTAAAATCTAGGTAAAAAAGAAATTTATTTTAAAGCAAGCTGTCACCGCAAGTTTGGATAGGTCAAGAAGAGAGGAGAGTGGTCAAGAAGACAAATTGACTGTAATGGCAACCATACGGGGACCTTGACACTACTTTCCCAGGATCCAGTGACTTTAGGAGTACGGGCGCTTTGAGTTCTTCGATAGTTCCACGTGTATCCGTTACGTGGCGACAAAAGTGGCGCTGTGGACAGGGTATCGATAAAGCCCCTCTATCCTGGGAAAAGTGGCGCCATTCATTGTTGTGGAAATGCTCGAGGCACGTGCCACGCGCCACTTCTGGGAAGAACATGGCGTCTGAAATCTAGCTCAGTGCTGCGCTGTTCCGCCATGATCTTCTCAAGGGCTGCACTTTGCACGTGCCTCGTGCATCGACACACCTTGCGCTGCTTTTAAAACATGAAGGGGCTTTAGGTATCGGTAACGTCCCTCTATCCTGGGAAAAGTGGCACCATTCATTGTTCTGGAAATGCTCGAGACACGTGCCGCGCGCCACTTCTGGGAACAGCATGGCGTCTGAAATCTAGCTCAGTGCTGCGCTCTTCCGCCATGATCTTCTCAAGGGCTGCACATCGCACGTGCCTCGTGCATCGACGCACCTTCCGCTCGCTACTTTCAAAACATGAAGGGGCTTTAGGCATCGGTTCATTTCTGCTCAAAGTGGCGTGGCGTAAAGCGGCTCCTCGGTATTTGTTGTGTACTGAACTGTTCTGCTCGAGCGCGCGAGGCACGAGAGAGCCTCATACTTCTACGCCGAGTCTCTTCGAACGGAACCACATTTGTTATCATGCCTTGTTCAGTACTTAAGAAGTACTCACCAGCCAACGTTACTAGATCAAAATCAGTTGAAAAACTTCCTACATAACGCCTGGCGCCTTTTCGTGGCGCGTGCGCTCGGTGGCGTTCGTTACACTATCAGCCTATATAAGCCTAAAGCACCTCGATGTGCTTGTGTTTGTCTTGCAGGTAGCGTCAAATGCGCCAGTGCACGAGGCCCGTGTCTCGAGCGGCCATTGGAAGCAAATTGCGCCGCGGCCCTGAAATGAGCGGCCCTCGGAAGCGAATGGCGGCGGAGTACCCGCTCGTGACACGTGTCATGCGCGCTTCCAGAACTATGGTTGGCGGTACTTGAAAGCGTGAATTTTATCAAGGGACTTTATATCAGCCTAAAGCACCTCGATGTGCTTGCGTTTGTCTTGCAAGAAGCGTCAAATGCGCCAGTGCACGAGGCCCGTGTCTCGAGTGGCCCTTGGAAGCAAACTGCTCCGCATCACTGAAATGAGCGGTCTTGGAAGCGAATGGCGGCGATGCACCCTCTCGTAGCACGTGTCTTGAGCGTTTCCACAACAATGGTGGGCGGTACTTGTAAGCGTGAATTTTATCAAGGAACTTTATATCAGCCCGCCCAATAAACAGATGCTGTGGAATCGGTGAAACGTTGGATGCAGGACCGGCTTGCTAGAAACAGCGTCTCGTTTGAGACAGGAGAAAGGAGAGCCCTGTCAAAGCCAACGCACGAGCTGAGCGGGACTCAAACAGGGTCTCAAGACGCTCGCGCGCCCAAGTATTTGCAGTGCTTTCTTTCTCCCAGTCTCAGCTGAGACGCTGTTCTAGAAAGCTGGCCCAGATTACGTGCGGTGGAAAAAAGATCCTATAGTTGTTTTTATGGTAAACAGAAAGGTTGCGAAAACGTCGGCACAAAAAGAGCGTCGGTCAAAAATTGTTCTTTTTCGTTGTCCATCGAGGCGTTGACGCCGGTGACGCTAAGAGCCCTATCCGCCTAAAGCACCTTCATGTTTTAAAAGTAGCCCAAGGTGCGTCGATTCACGAGGCCCATGCAACGTGCAGTCCTTGGGAAGATCATGGCGGCACAGCGCAGCACTGATCTAGATTTCAAACGCAATGTTCTTCCCAGAAATGGCGCGCGCCACGTGTCTCGAGAATTTCTACAACAACGAATGGCGCCACTTTTCTTGGCGGTAGAGGGGCTTTATATCCGCCCGCACGTGATCGCGTGCAGGCAACAGAGAAGAACCGATTTCGAACACCGCTCTATCGTGGAGCTTGTGGACTGCTAGGTCTATACTTCGTTTCAGCTTGGGTCCAGACGCAGCCGATGCTACAAGCACGAGCGTGTGGCCCTGAGCAGTGCCTGTACTGCACGAGCGCGCGAGCTTGGCAGGGACGCTGGAAGCCCGGAGCTCGCGCTTGTAGCATCGGCTGCGTCTGGACCCAAGCTGAAACGAAGTATAAAAACGTTGCTTGCCTACTTTATTGGATCGATCTCACCAGCCAGTTACGATACGCCGCCGCTGCCGCAATGCATCCAGGGAACATTAGTATTTCTGCACGTGCAACAACTCTGATGGAGCTCTGCACATGTGCAGAGCACGAGACAGCACGAGCACTGCCACCTGCTTCCTTTGAACAGAACACTCAGTCGCGAAACTGCCATAGGAGCCGGCTTTGAAAAAGTGGCTCCGATCATTACTCGATTACCAAACTAAACGCGATCGCAACGCCACCATTTCTCCGGCAGCGGCCAATCCAGGAACTGCACGGCTGCACGTATTGGTTCAGGTCGAGTCGCGCCAGGGCTGGTGGCGCCATCTCGCAGGACCATCTTGACGTAGCTATATAAAGCAACTTTCATGTTTTGAGTCATCGCTAAAAAGTGGCGCTGTTATCGTATTTAGTTTGGTCTTGGTAGGCGCCAGCGGTCCAGGTTTCAATGGTGAGTTCCCCAACTGAGTTTTTTGCTAACGTGGCTGTGATCTGAGTTACGGTGGCGTCAGGAATGCGTGGAACGATTACGCCGCATTCACACGGTTGCGAACGCGGTTGCTTGAAGAAGCAGTACAAATGCACGCGCATTTGACGATGAAAACGAGCGGATCCCGCTTCGCGGTTGCGATTCGAACGTCAGTATGAATGCAGCATTAGTGATATCGGTCTATTGACGACTGTAGAGCCACTAAATGAGCTGCGCTTAGAGTATCGGCACTCTGTTCCCCGATATTGTTGTGGCCGCCGCAATTTTGGTGCATGTGAAGAGCAGATGCAACTGCCGATCGTCATTATACAAAAGTGCGACTTCCTCAACATTACATTCGATGTTAGGATGCTCACGTAACATTGATTTGCTCAGTCGCAAGCTGTTTGAACATTTGTGGAGGGCGGAAAAGCGTTTCCTGGGATTTCAGATAACTAGAAACCATGATTTTAAGACACAATATGGCCAAGGGTCGTTACTCTGAAGCGTAGCTTATTTAGTGGCACTAGACGATTGCAAGCAAGGCCACTGGCCGCATTCATGTCTCTGCTCGTGCGGACAAGCCCGTACCATGTCAAGCTTGTCAAAGCTATGGTCACGCGCAAGCTGCACATGCTTGCACTCAAGGGGCACCAGTTCGCAATTTTCTATAGACATATTACTTATTTAAACAAGTATCAAGGAGAAGGGTTGCAATGTAAGTCTAGACGCTGCACGCGCTGGCCTTCCCCGTATAAAATATTCGAAATAAATACCCAAAATAAGGCGTTAAACGCGCGTGCAGGATGAAATTTGTTTTAGGCTTTTGCTTTAGAACAGTCACTATCCAACAGACACCAGTACGTGTGGCGTGTGTTACTATACTTCGTCTCACCCTAGCATGGACTAACCGCGAAGGCTGTGCTAGCGCGAGGCGGCCAGCCTTGACTGCCTTGACTAGAGCACTTGCTGCACGAGCGCTCGTGCTAGCCGCCGCGAGCTTCATTCAAAGCGACTAGCTCGCGCTTTTAGCACGCACGGCTAACAATAGTCCATACTAAGGTGAGACGAAGTATACACTCGCAGCATGCTCCTTGCTGCCCGGGTAATTTAGCAAAAAGTCTATCGGAAAGATTCCCGCCGAAGGCAGCTTAGACCCCCAAGAAGGACATCAACTGCTCGTGGTTTACTGCGAGAGAGGCTGTAGGTTCACGAGGAAAGGTTTTAAACTGTCATTATTTTATTTTCCCAAAGATTCTAATATTATTTTTCGAAAACGGTCGTGCTTTTGCCGGAGGACAATTCACATCAGCCTCAGTTACTGGTTTGTGAGCTCGCTGTAGAAAAGAAATGCATCGTAGGCACCTTACCTTTGCGATTAACGGAGAGGTTATCAGCATCTAAAAACATCGTCCGTGCCTTATAAAGAATGCTGTCTCCTCCATGCTGGTAAAAGCCCCTGCATACCTCCAAATGAGGCTTCCCGCTAAAAGAGAGTAGAAATTTTACAGGTCACCTCCCACTTAAACAGAACAGGGCTGTCACAGGATCGCAACGTGCAGGTTCGTCATCACCATGCTCTTCGTTCGGAAGCGTCTCTCCTTTTGAAAAAACTCCGGCTTCTTCTAGTGGAAAGACAGAGAATACATTGCTCTGCCAGATTCTGAAGCCAGTGTTACTTTTTCTTTCTGAGAAAGTGTCAAACAGAAAATTGTCCAATGGAACAAAGAAATTGTCTTCCATGTAACTGTCGTGCATTGCACACCGGCGCCGAGGTCAATTTTATCCTCGGAATAGCGGATATGTTAGTCCCCTGCATGGGTATTGAAAATGTTTCTCACCAAGATGGTGCACAAAACCCACGACTCTAGCAAGTTCAACTCTACATGTGCTGGCGTCACACCATCATAGAAAATAACAAAAAACACCGGTCTAAAGTTAAAAAAAAATCAGAACACAAATGCCGTGGATGCTTTTGCGTGAAAATGACGCCACAACGCCTGCGTAAGAATGTAAAGTTAGTTTAGCTTTTAAATTCGTATTTACTTCAAAATGACTTTTCAAACTTAAGTATATTGAGTGGAATTGTTAATTACGCCCTTGTCTAAAATATCAAACTTACATGAGGGCAATGTTTGAGACCTGTGGAACCGCAGTGCACCTCACCTGCAGAAAGCAACCGCTTTCCTCCGCGCCACACAAAAACGCAGTGCCTCCGCACTTGCTGTTAACAACTTGTTAACTAGGGGGAATATATCCTACTGCCCGATAATACAATGGCCTCGGCTTGGACACAGGTTTGGTGCAGTTTGAACGGCTGGATGCCTGGCAACCTTGGGTTTTTCCACAATAAATAGACCATTTGCTATATTACCCAAGCATCAAGGAGAATGCAGGAATTGGTGTTCCACGCGCCGCACGCGCACGCCTTCCCCCGCATAAAATATTCGAAGTAAATAACCAAAATGAAGCGTTGACGAACGCGCGTGCACAAATACAAATTGTTTTAGCTTTTTGCTTTAGAAAATTTACTGTTGCTGAGGCCAGCACGTGCGGCGCGTGGAACACCAATCCCTGCATTCTCCGTTGATGCTTGGGTAATATAGCAAAAGGTCTATTGAGAGGTGGTTGGAGGTGGCACCAATAGACCATTTGCTATATTACCCAAGCATCAAGGAGAATGCAGGGATTTGTGTTCCACGCGCCACACGCACGCCTTCCCCGTATAAAAGAGTCGAAGTAAAGAACCAAAATAAAGCGTTGACGAACGCGCGTGCACGATGCCATTTGTTTTAGGTATTTGCTTTGGAAAAGTTACTACTGCTGAGGCCAGCACGTGCGGCGCGTGGAACACCAATCCCTGCATTCTCCTTGATGCTTGGGTAAATATGTCTATAGACCGATCTCACCAGCAAGTTTCAGTACGCCACCGCTGCCGCCATGCATCGTGGGAGCTGCAGTCTTTCGGCACGTGCGACCACCCTGCTGGAGGTCTGCACGAGCAGAGCACGAGGCGGCATGAGCTGTCTCGTGAACTGGCATCTGCCTCCTATGAACTACAGCAACGACTACAGTTATGGTGGCGTCACGCATGCGTGGAATGCTTGGTGAGATCGGTTTATTGCCATAGAAGTCGCGGTTATCAGCCATCGTCATGCTGTAAGCTGTTGAAGAAGTAGAAGAGGTGGAAGGAGAGCGGCGAGGCTCGAGCTGGAAGAGCTCACGGCAAGCACTATTCGGCTGCGATCCGAACAAGCGACTGGTTGTGCACGGCGATGCTCCGAGCAGGCACCGGCAGGCTGAACTACAGTTTCAACGGGGCCCTGAATACCGCTACAGCACTTACACCTTCGCCGGTGAGATGACCAATTCCCGAAGCGATGAACTTCGACGGTGAGCTGACCAATTTTAGAAGCGACGAACTTCGACGGTGAACTGACCAATTCCCGAAGCGACGAACTTCGACGGTGAGCTGACCAATTCCCGAAACGACGAACTGCGACGGTGAGCTGACCAATTCTAGAAGCGACGAACTACGAGGGTGAGCTGACCAATTCTAGAAGCGACGAACTTCGAGGGTGAGCTGACCAATTCCCGAAACGACGAACTTCGGCGATGAGCTGACCAGGTCCGGAAGTGACAATCTTCGACGATCGACCAAGAACCCGAAGGCTGAGGTCAATTTCAAACCTACCATCAGCGGGACTGATTGTGAGATGAACCTGATTATTGCAACTGTACATTTGTAATTAGTTGGGCTAGTTTTTTTAATATATTTTATTTTGATACATCAACGTTGTGTCCCGATGCCTCATTAGGTGGTCTGACCATACCAAAACCCACAGGCATTCGCGCCGGTGGGGAAAGGCGCGCAGCAGCAGGCCATTCGGTCGAATATGTGTTGTAGCTTGTTCCCTAAATCTTTTTAGAGCAAAAATATGTTGTTTTTTCCGGCGCGGCGAGACGTCGAGACCGTCAGGGAGAAATTGGCGCAGTAGGCGCGCCGCCTAATGAAAATAAGCGGAGTAGGATGTATTCCCCCTAGTAAATTATTTGCTATCAACCTCGGCACGGGGCGTCAGCCATTTTAAGTGCGAACGCTCCCCGTGGATTGAGATGCACCCTCTCTTCAACCTAGGCTCTCTATACTATTCAAACGTCTGCAGTGCCGCGAGTGTCGTCTACGTGCGCGGCCTCACGAGCTCCGGCCTACTGTCAATCCGAGGCGGTTCCAACACTACCCTCTATTCAAGTGCACTGTACTTGCTGTATACCCTACTTGAGATAAGTCTTTCTCGTGTTTTCCGATAATTACGTTCCTGTAATTAAAAGAAAATGTATTACTACTCTTTTTTTTCTTTACCAACAATTTAAAGGACCGTAAATACTTATACCCTTAAAACAATCTGAAGGATGTTTGAGTATTTTGTGTCTCTTCCTTCCCCATTTGCCAAACTCACGTAATCCGAATCTGATTCCAGCAAGCTTTCTACGTTTTACCGTTTTTTTTATTGCGTCTAGTTAATGTGACATTATCGGTGCATATATTGTCGCATTCGGATGTATAAACAGAACAAACGTATATTTACATGTTCATGTCAGTGCTGATGAGTACATAATTTAATACTGAGGAACGGTGTTCTGGAAGGGAAGATCTTTCGTCCGATGGCGTCAGGAACTCTCGCTCAAGCACACTGCTCGTGGACGTGCGCGCTCACTACCCGCGCTCGTTGCGTCATACATAACATCCCTCCAACCTCAAACGTAGTCACCATAGCGGTCTGGGGGACGTCTAGTCCTTGGTGAATTTATCCTGCGTGGTTTTGTAGCTACAGATCCGGGATCTCCAGCTGTTGGGTCTTCCTGCGGAGGTGCGTCTTGTGGTCGTCGACAGACATCAGGGCGGTCAGAACCGTCGATTTCCCACGCTGCGGGCGGAGTCGACGTAGATGAACGTCGTCGTATGTAGTTGAGGTGCCTCCGGATCCTTCCACAAGCAGTTTCTATCAGCCAAGATCGGTAGCCAATCCTTTTCACAAGTGTACCGTCAATCCACCTAGAAGTTCCCCTGAAGTTGAAGACAACCACCTCCTGCCCTTCCTTGAAGGCTTTGGATGCAGGCATCTTTTCTTGCGGTTGTCGTTCTCGTTCTGGCGACGGCATCAGTCTACTTAAGTTTGTAGCCAGTTCGCGGTCGAACATCATGAAGGCAGGCGTTTTTCCGGTTGAAGTAGATTCCGTTGTATGTTGCTTGCAAAGTAGTCTCGCAACTCTCAATGACAGAAGTCCCTTCTTGTCCTTTGCCGACCCTTGTTTTAGTTCGTAGACCATACGCTCAGCTTGGCCATTTGAAGCTGGATGGTAGAGAGCACTGGTTACGGCTTGAATTTCGTTTTTCGGATAGAAGTCGATCATTACGCTTGACACGAAGAAAGATCTATTGTCGGACACTACCTTCCTTGATAGTCAAAATGTTGCAAATAGAGCTCGCAACTCTTGAATGACTGATTCGGATGTGACAGATGTCATGTAGTGCACCTCAAGCCACTTGGTGAATGCGTCTACAATGACGAGAAACATCTGCCCCTCTAAAGGACCTGCGAAGTCTAGGTGTATATGGTATCCCGGGGCTTAGACGGTTGATCCCACGTTGGCAAGGGTACCTTGTGAAGAAGCGGTCTGGACTCCTGACAGGCAGCACACTTGCTAACTGTCGTTTTAATCTCTTTGTCGATGGCTGGCCACCACAAGTGGCTGGGAGCTGTCAACTTCATAAACAGAATTCTCTTGTGTCCTGCGTGGAGCAGTTTTATTGCTTCGGCACGTGCAGCGGTTGGAAAAACGACCCTGGTCCCCCAGATCAGACATCGTCGCTATGTCAACAACCCGGCAATTTTCTGTTTAAAAGGCAGGAACATCGCCTCTTTTATCTGATGGAAAGTTCCTCGCTCTACAGCTTGGAAAACCCGGGAAAGAACTGGATCCATTAGCGACATTTCTGTGATCCTGCGGGTCGTTAGGGGTGAACCCATTGACGCCTCAATCATCCGCACATCACCTGGAGGACACGGTTCATCCTCGCTGTCGGGCAAGAATAGCCGACTTAACGCATCCGCGTTCTGGTTGTTCTTTCCTGGTCTATAGACCAGCTTGTAGTCGTATGCCGATAGCTTAACGCACCAGCGTCGCATTCTTGGAGGGAGAACCTGGGGCACAGGCTTCTGGGAACTTAGGATGCCGAGCAAGGGTTGATGAGCACTGACAATCATGACCTTGCATCCAGCGATGTATTGGTGGTAATGCATGACTCCAAACACCACCGCTAACCCCTCTCGGTCCAATTGTGAGTAGTTCCGCTCGGCCTCGTCCAGTGTCCTGGATGCGAACGTGATGCGAGCATCCCTGCCTTCTTGATCTACCTGAGCCAGGACTGCTCCCACGCCGTACGGTCAAGCATCATAAGACAAAATAACCTGCTTTGTGTCAGCGTAGTGAGCCAGAGTTGTTTTGTTTAGTACCAGCCTCTTGAGGTTCTTGAAAGCAGCAGCGTGCTGTTTCTCCCATCTCCAGGGAACGTTCTTTGCCAGCAGCTTGTATAGTGCACAAGCCACCGTGGCTCTGTTTTCTAAAAATCGATCGTAAAATGCCAGCATTCCAAGGAATGACTAGAGTGGCTTTGGAAGTCGGTTCGGGCAATTCCTTGATTGCCCTCAGCTTGTCGCCTGTGGCCTGGATTCCCGCTGAGTTGATTCGGTGTCCCAGGTAGGTGACTTCGGCGACACTGAAACGACACTTGGCTTTCTGCAGTCGCAGGCCGGCTCCTTGGAGCCGTGAAAGGACGGAGTATATACGCTGAGCGTGCTCCTTCGGTGTGGAGCAACAGACGATGACATCGTCCTGGTAAGCGCTGACTCCTGGTAACCCTGCCAGTGTGGTATCCATGCACCGCTGAAAAATTGCCGGTGCTGCTGACACTCCAAAGGGCAAGCGCTTGATCCGATAGAGACCCTTGATGGTGTTTATCGTTAGCATGTCAGCAGTGCTCTCGGTGACCTTGAGGTGCTGGTAAGCTCATGCAAGACCTAACGTGGAGAATATCCGGCCTCCACGGAGCTTTGCCAGTACTTCTAATAGGGTTGGTATAGGGTACGCAGCCTTGCGTGTGACGGCGTTGGTAGTGCTTCGGTAGTCCCCGCATAGTCGAAATGTGCCGTCCTTTTCCGGACCACAACGACAGGTGTGGCCCACTCTGAGTGTTGAGTCGGCTTCAGGACGCCTTGGTCCGTGAGGCGCTGTATTTCTGCTTCAACCGCTGGCTTCAGTGCGAACGGCACTGTTCGCCTTCTTAGAAACTTGGGCGTAGCAGTTTCTTGCAGCTCCAGACTCACGGCCGGACCCTTATACTGGTTCAAGTCACCGCCAAATATTGGAGCGTGCTTTTCTGTGATATCGATCAGGCTTATGTCGTGCAAGGTTTGATGAACACCGCTCAGTCCAATACCAAGAGGTTCAAACCAATTACGGCCAAGCAGGTTGCAGCCAGGACACTTCATCACGAATAGCGGCAACTTCACTTTGAAGCTCTTGTACTGTATTCACACATGTACTGTGAACAGAGATTCCAGACCTTCACCCGACCAGGTGCGCAGGGCCACGTTATCGCATGAGAACTCGGGCGGTTTCCTGGACCAAGCTGCTCGAAACGTTTCTTCGCTGATGAGTGAGCATGCCGCCCCAGAGTCCACCTCGAAATGAAGAGGGACACCTTCCACATGAAGGCTCAGCAGAAGTTTTTTGTTGTCGTCTGCCAACTTCTCAGCGAGTTGATGTCGTGCAGTGAGCTTAGCTGATTTGATCCTTGAGCAGCCGAGTCAGAAATTCTCTGTGGGTCAACCAGGTGAACAGCGCTCTTGCCAGAAGCCTTTTTTTGTGTGTGGAAGCCTTTGCAATTTGACCCTCCTTCTTGTAGTATCTGCACTGCGACGTGCGGAACTTGCATGAACTCGGGCTGTGGAGCTCTTCACACCGGCAACACGGCGTTGAAGATGTTTCGTTGGCCCCGTCGTGCCGTCGGTGTGTCAGACGTGATTTTTCTGCTTTGTTGACATCCTGGAAATCTTGCTTCATCTGTCGCTGATGGTCCTTGGACGTTCTCCGCTCGTACGGCTATATCAAAGGTCTTGAGAAACGTCAGGTCCCTTTCTGCGAAGAGGCGTTGTTGCAAGTGTTCGTCCCGAATCCCGCAAGCAAAACGATCGCGAAGCATAATGTCCATAGGGAGCATTGTCACGCTGACCGAGGTGGGAGTCGCACCACTTGCCGCGGTTCCAGCCGATTCCACGGCGTTCGAACGGCTTGGTAGGTCAGCTGTAGAGGTGCTGGCCGCAGCCGGCTGTACCGTTCCAAAATTGCAATCTGCTGCAAGTTTCTTTAGTGCTGCAACGTATGCAGTCACGGTCTCATCCGGTAGCTGGTCTCTTTGTTGAAATCTGCACCGGCTGAAGAGTTCCGACGGGCGCAGATCGAAGTGAACTTGGAGCAAGGTGACGAGTTCCTCGAAGGCAATTCACTTGGCGTCTTTGGCGCCACCAGTGCTTTCACTGTTTCAAAAGTGGTCAGACCACACAGTATCAGGAGCACGGCGCGCCTCCTTGGGTCGTCCCCGATGCCGTTTGTTTCGAAGTAATATTGTGGCCGCTCCGCCCGACGACGACCAGCCCTTTCCGGAGAACTCCTCCATGGAGTCGTGGGTAGCCATGTTTTCCGAAGCAGCAGGTCCGTCGCCTTATTCGTCGCCAGTTGATGAGTACATCATTTATACTGAGGAACGGGGTTTGCACGGCAGATCTTTCGTCCGATGGCGTCAGGAAATCTCGCTCGAGCACACTTCGCTCAGTGAACGTGCGCGCCCACTCCCCCACGCCCGGAATGCATCATACAGAACAACTTCTCACCTTCCTCTCCTGTACCTCAATGCGCCACGTCCACCAGGTCGTGCTCGTTGGCGAGCTCATTCCATACAGAGCTGCCTGCTGCTCCTCCCATCGTGTTGGGCCCGCTCTATCTTCTGGCGCCCACGTGCAGGTAAAGTCCCCCATCACTACCGATTTTCTTTCACACCTCACGTATTCTGCAATACCTTATAAGAACGCACGTCGCTCGGATCCTAAGTTTGGGGCATACCCTGCAAATGACTCGGTACTTTTGGTCCTTCAAAGAAAAAAATCGCTAAAGACAAGCCGCCCACCCTCTCGCGAGGCTAATCCTCGACAGTAGTCCCGATAAATTTTTCAAAAAATAAACAGGCGCCTCTCCGACCGCGTGACACACGCATAAATCGTATTGTAGATTAAAATGGGCATTTGGAAAACATCTTAGCGCTCAATAACAAGGACAAGTAGAAAAGAAAGAGACACCACTGTGCGCTACTAACAACTCCTAACAACTTCAACAACAATGGGCACTCCATACGAGCCGTCTTCTCTTCACTCTCGATTTTTGTTTCCTGGACTGGCCACGTCCAATTCGTTTTCCTCAAAAACGTGTTTCTGAGCTGACACTGCCTTCGCCTAGATGACAATCCTCACATTCAGTGTGCCAGAAACGCAATCCGAGCCTCTGAGGTGGTGCCTTACTCTCAGAAGGAAAGGAGGCTTACGGTCCTGTTCTAACAGTCACGCAGGTTACACAGTACCGCCGCAGGAGAGGCAAGGGAACCACACTCTTACTGCGACATCGATGACCCCCGCCGGGGTCCTGGAAGGCAGAAAGACTTCTTACCTCGTGGCGTCCTTTTCTTCCCAGCGAGGGTCCACTGGCGTTCTAGGCGCCTAGCGCCATACTCGCTCGAGGTTGCTCCCGCCCTCTCCAGCCTCCTCTTGGCGTTGGCCGCTGCCCGGGCATGTCATCGCTCGCATCAGTGTCCCGCGAAGTGTCGGTGGTTTTGCCTCGAACTGGGCTAATCTGCTGCCTCCGTCAACGACGCTTTCGCCCCCGATGCGGGCTTACACCCGGTCCCCCTTGACAACGGGAGTTTTGGCCCCAGTCGAAGAAGAAGTCGACGGGTGGTTCCGTGGTGGGTTTTCCGTCTGCAGCCGAGTCCTGCTGCTAGCCGCCTTGTCGCTTCCGCTTTCTTGGACCCGGTGCTGCAGCCTGCAGTGCGGTCGTTCACGGCCTTCCTTTGTTGAAAGATGTGGGCTTCGAGCGCGCAGCCGCTTGCTCCGCCTCTTCTTCATCATCGGGAGCTCACTCGTTTCGTCTTCCGCCCCTCGACCACCGGCCGCACGCGCATAGGTCCGGATGCAATCTTGGCGTTCGTGACCGTAGGCACGGCACTCACTGCAGCGCGGCGCCCTGTAGTCTCGTCGAATGTGCCCGGATCTGCGGCACCGCAGGCATAAGCGGCGCTCGCGGCGAGGAGGACAAGCACGGTCCCACCAAGGTATATGTACAGATGGTAGCGAAACTTGGGCCAAAACACGGTACAAAACCAATTGCCAGCGACATCGACCTAGAGGGTCACGTGGTTACGATGCGTTTGAAGCGCGACTAGGAGACGTTATGGAAAACTATATGCAAATAAAATTATATTAAATTAAATTTTAGTAAGTTGTGTTTTTAAATTTTGTATATTACTGTCAGTTATCTGAAATAAGGTTTATTGCGCTCGAAAAAAGCTGAAATAACTTATTTATTAATAATATACTAACTAGGGTGCCTCGGCGTTTATCGAGGCACCCTAATACTAACTTGTTCTTAGCGCCCTCTGAACTCCACAAGCAACAAGGCTGGCTTGTAATAGCGATAATCTGCAGAGACCTCGTGCTGCGCGAAGGGGCCGGCTTTGGACGTCCGTCTTGTTGTTTTTCAGGACTCGACGTGATTTTTGAATTGTTCTACCGGTACCTTACACAGTTTGAAAAGTTTTGTTCACTCAGCGTGATTACCCCAGTTACGTGCGCGGGAGCGCAACGTCAGAGTGATATAGGATCAGTCGCTTTCGTGCTGTTGGACGCTGCTACGTCCGACGGGCTCAACTGGCTCAACGTCCTTTGTGACAATGAGCTCCGCACGTTATGCAACGAGACGATGCTCCGTAGAAGAATGCCGAAGAGACGACCGCGCGGCTGGCGTCTCGCTGCATCGGTTTCCTATCGACACTCGAAGGTGAGAATCTGCTAGTGTCAGTGAGATGCCTGCTGTGTTGTGTTATGTTATGCCATGCCCCCCTTGTAAAGTATTTTCCTATCTGTTGTTAGTTTTCATAAATCTATCAGGGTTGGCTGGATGTGCACAATGACAAATAACAAAGCTACACTCGGCCTACTACTGCACTGCCTGGAGGCGTGGCGTGATTTTACTAGAAATGTTTAGCTTGCAATTTGCTCTTCCTTTGCAGCGTTGTTTGCGCTTATTACGAAATCGCCCAGGATAATCGAATTTACCTGTACTGGTTTGGCCTACAGGAGTATGAGGCCATGATCATCGACGCTCTAATCAATATGTTAGTATGTTATCAAAAGTTTTGCTGTTCTTGGTTTTAAAAACCTTGTACAACTTGACAAGGAATGCAAGTTCTTTTTGGCTACCATTTATATACTTATAAACATTCTTGGAGTTTACTGATCTGGGATATTTGTCACCTTGCAGCATCAAGCAAGGGCCACCGCATTCACAAGAGAAAGACGGACACACTGAGAGCCAAGGTACGACAGATCCTACAACGAAACAAGAGGCTGCAAAGAAGGCTGCAACGGCAGCGTCAGATGAGGACTGTTGCTGAAGTAGTTGAGAGTATCCGCGTTCATGTGTCTCCAGCCGTCGCTGCACTCGTTGAGGCCCAGCTTAGGATGAGGGATGATAAGCGGGTTTCGTCGAAGATGGTGCAGTCAGAACAAGGGTTTGGCTTTGGGCCTCTTTTTTATGGCCCAAAAGGCTCTAAGTATTGCAGGCGACTGCTTAGGTTGTCACTTGTCCGATCACTGCAGCTGTGGCTTCAGTGTGTTCCATTGAGAGTTTGGATTTTACCCTGACATTTTCGAGCGGGTAAAGAGGCGAGCAACTTCATTTTCACGAGCCGATCGGGCCAGCAGCATCGTCTTTAATGAGAGGCACATTAAAGAAGAGGTCTCAGACAACCCCTCATCTGACAGGCTCGAAGGACTTGAAGAGCATAATAATGGTGCGCAAGATGCAAACCTGTCAAACAAGGCTCTCGTGTTAATGGCAGAAGGAGTCCGAACACCATGGAAGCAGCCACTTGGCTACTTTTTTGCTTATAAGGGCACGACTACCATTGTCCTACAGGATCTTCTTTTTCAGTGGTACAGCGTTCTTGTGGATTTTGGCCTGGAGCCAGTAGCTGTGGTATGTGATCAGGGGAGCCAGAACGTCTCTCTTTTTTCATGCCTTGTAATTTCCGAGAAGCCTGGCATAGATGTCAATGGCAAACCTCTCTTTTTCCTTTTTGATGCTCTGCACCTGCTGAAGTGCCTCAGAAACATGTTATTTAAGTATGACTTCAAAGTTTGTGATCACGTAGTGAAAAGCTCGTACATAAAGGAAGCTCATGAAATGGACAGGACACTTGAGATCCGTTCTATGCCCAAGCTGAACGAGAAGCACTTTAATTTGACGTTCTGCGAAAAGATGTCGGTGAAACTAGCGGCCCAAGCGTTTAGCGAACACTGTGCTGCTGCAATGTATGTCTTTCCAACGTTCCAGCAATTGCCAGCTGCTACTATTCACACAGCGAGATTCATTGAAAAAATCGGCCGTCTCTTTGACAACCTAAGTAGCTCGCACAAATTTTCCAAAACGCCCTTTGCCTCTGCAATGCATAATGGCTCTATCCATGAGGCGTTTTTTAAAGAAAGCATTGAAGTTTTTGAAAACCTGCAAGCACTCGGATGTAGAAGACAACCAAACTGCATTCGTGGCTTCTGCTTGACAATGAGGTCTCTGAGGATGCTCTGCGATCACCTCACAGTTAATTATTGTTTTACCTAGCTTTTAACCCGCCACTTGAACTACTGTAAGTGCTACTGACTTTGAGTGTAAAAGGCACTGCTGACTCGGACTTTGGAAACCTGTCAGTTCCCTTCCCTTCTTTCACGTCATTCGTTGTGGCTTGTGAGCGTGTTTTCGAGGCGAGCATCAACAACCTCATTTCAAAGGAAGGCATAGGGCGTACTCCTTGTGTACTTTTTTTATCAGGAGGTCCAAACGCCTCTTGCTGTGTGTAACCACGATGTGTATGACAATTTGTTTTCTCTGTTTGCTAAAGTGAAGCTACACTGGTTTGTACGAAAAAAACAACAACACTGAACTCGTTAATGCATCAGCAAAGTGTAAAGCTAGGCAACAAGTGCAAAGGCTAAGCACGTGAGACCACACAGAGTACATTTTCAAAGCAGTATATTTGCTTTTCTAGCATTTCGTATGGTGTAAAATACTTTATTTTCGTGGGCTCGATATTTCGCAATGTGTCTCTTTCGAGAAAATCTGGCGGGCCCAGAATTTTGCGATCTAGAGCGATATTTAATGCTTTCATATCCATCGATGACTCATTTTTTGCGATTTTTATCAAATTGCGAAATTCTTGAAAAATAGGTTATCCCGAAAATTAAGGTGCTTACAGTGTTTTGGGTTACAGACTGCTCATGTGATTTTGTCACTGATTCAAACCTCTGGTTTAAAGGTCCAAAAAACACTGGCCTATGCCGTGCAGCGTACTGGAGGGCTCCAAAATAATTCATGCGTGCACGGAAGACTCCAGAGTACGCAGCACCATCGTACGCAAGTTAAAAAGTTTTCTGGGTGATGGTACCTTGCCCAAGAACGGCAAAAACAGCTGACATCTTTTTCTGCGTCTTCTAAAGTGTTGAACACACCTTTCCTCGAAAGTTTAAAATATGGGATATTGATGGCTGTCTATAAATTGACGATGCCCACACAACAGGCAGCCAATTGTACAGTGTGCAATCTGTTATCCTGTCATAACGTGATTTATGTATTGATCTACTAGTTTTCTTCTACCTTGAAGCTAGATACTGATTGTATGCTTCTGATGAGTGTTCTGGTTGAGTGGTTGTAAGCAATTGTATGTAAATAAAATGTTAGTGCAACATTGGACTTGCATTAGAATTACTGTCGTGTGACTTTACCGCTAACACACTCGAGCAACGGTATTGTTATTCACTTTTTTGTGAGGTCAGCCACCTTTATGCCGTTCCCATATTTTTGAAAAAGCTGAAGCTGAAGCAGAAGCAAAACGCGGTTCTTTCAAGGTAGTTCTGTGGGACGAAAAAAAAAAAGATCCTTGAAGCAAACTGTTTAAAAAAGGCGGCCGCGTAAAACAAAATGATTTCCGCGCAGAATTAAGGGTCCAAACGAGATGGTGTAGATTCGACATAACGAAAAAACAAACAAAAAAACCCCCAAAAAACCCGAGACTGCAGGCAAGAAGGACGACACACTAAAAACGTTTCAAACATAGCTTGGCACAGCTTTGAGACTCTTTAGTGCGACTAAAACGCTTTGTTTGAGACTTTTTTAGAAACCGTGACTGCAGGCAAAAACGACGACCGTCCTTTTTTCCTGCAGCCCCAGTTTCTAAAAAGTCTCAAACAAAGCGTTTTAGTCACACCAAAAAATCGTCCTTTTTGCCTGCAGTCCCGGTTTCTTGTTATATTTAATTTTCGCGCCGAAAAGCACACCAAAGTGACGTCACATTTCTTTTTTTTTCGGAAGTGACGTCACTTCCTGTTCATTTTTTGTTCCGCCGGAAATGCTATCACGACACATAGATGGCGCTAGCGAAGCCCCATGAGCCGCCATTTTTTCGACACGTGGGCTTCTATGGAAGCTTCGCTACCATCTGTACATATACCTTGGTCCCACCTTGAGCACGAAGTTGGTGGGGAGGGCGCTCCACTGTCGTAGCCTCTCTCAGCTGCAAGCGGGAACTCGGGTTTGTCGACTCAACACCGTCGGACCGTCCACATGCCTCTTTTGGTGGGTAATGTCCCTAACTGCGCCAAATCCTCCAGCGCCTTCTCGAGGTCGTCGTTTGGTGTGTCAAACTGCACCCATGAAGCATTACCGGACTTCACGCCGGTCCGGGTTTATGGGCACACACCACACACTTTACTTGGAACTTGCCGGGCCGCATCAGCATTCCCGTGCCTGTCACATTATGCAGCACTCCAAGTTCCCAAAGAGGGTTCCTTGAAATCTTCGATGCCGTACGGCCCCTCGCCCCGATGTCAGCGTGCAGAAAGGCCGCGCTTTTCGGCGAATCACTGACAGGCAATGAAGGCAGCATAAAGCGATGAACCCTCGGGCAGATCAAGGACACTATCACCCCGCCAAAGCGTTGCCGTTTTGTCTAGCAGCCGGCGGAGCCCATGATTCCACGTCCGTTCGCCGCGGCAGACGAAAAAGAATTTGGCCACGGGCGCGCTGCCTGTTTGGGCCAGCTGCGCCCGAGGTATTACCATAGAGTAATATAGTAAACGTAAAGAGAGGACACAGAAGCCGATTCGCGGCCCAGATATTGCGTTTAATGCCCTCCGCTACGTGGCGCTTTTTTGTAATTTGGTTATTATTAATTAGAGCTCTTTCTCCGAGAAGTATTTATTTTTAAATTCTTATGACTTAGAATTTTAAGGTTACTCACAACGACTAAATAGTGTTAATCAAATAAGTCATAAAAACCACGTGATGAATGGCGCCTGCCATGGCCTGCCCGCCTGCACGCCGTCGCCTCTGCATCATTCTGAATGGCCTCTGCTCGTCCGTGCGTCGTTCGTCCGTGCCGTTCGTGCCGCCCGTCTGTGCTTTCTGCTGCATCATGTTCGGTCGACTTTGCATCATCAAGGTCACGCATGACCGCCCGCGTGCTCGCATGCTCGGCGGGAATTTGTGGAGCCGATCTGTTTGAGTTTCTCGCGCTGTTGTTTCCGCCGGGCTGTCGGGCTGCACTTGATCGTGTGTGCATCTTGATTTTCGATGAGATTGTTTTAAAAAAGAACTTAACTCACGACCCTGCACACGACATTGTCCATGGATTTACAGATGACGGTGTTGAACGAATCTTTAAGATTGCAGATAGAGCCTTTTCTGGTTGTGCTCTCTGAATTTCCAGGAGGTGTGGGGTGGACTTAGCCCCTTGCATACGCTGTTGGGCACACTCCAACAACGTCTTCTGTTAAACGCAGTCTCCTCAGTTCTCTCATTCGGGAGCTTATGACTGTTGGCTTCACAGTAAGAGCTGTGGTCTGTGATTAGGGGGCTTCAAACGTAAGCGTGGCCAACCAACGTATGTGTGTTGGTAAGCCTTTTTTTTTAAGTTGACAACGAATATGTTTACTTTATCTTTGATGTTCTGCACCTCCCCAAAGCAACCTAGAGCAATATCCAAGCACACTAACTTTCCATTGGAAATGAGGTCATTGAGTGGTCCCATATTGTTGAACTTTATTATTCTAACCATAAGACGAGCTTGCAATTGGCTTCAGAAACTTACTGAGATACACATTTTTCAAAAACCTTTCAATAACATGGAAGTAAATCGTGCCACACAGGTACTGAGTGCCCTCACTCTTTCTTGCAATCATATCCCTTGTTTTGTGCCAAGGAGCTTCATGAGACAGCCATGGCTACAGCCTATTTCTGTGATAGGATGTTACATACTTTTGATTGTCTAAATAGCTCACAATTTAAGAAGACAGGGCAGAAGTTGCGTCATGCCATTCTGAAGGAAGAATCTGAAATACTCAATTTTTTCACCAGCAACTCGGATGGATTTCAGCATGGCAGTTCCAAAGTAGGAGGCAGCCACAAGTCATCATAGGATGGCAAGTTACAATAAAAAGTGTCCTCATGCTCTGGGATGAGCTTTTAAACAGCCATGACTTTAAGTTCTTACTTACACGACGCCTGCAGTAAGACCCACTTGAGAAACATTTCGCAGCTATATACGACAAATTCAGGGCTGCAACACAAACCCAAATGTGCATCAGTTCACCTTAGGAGTAAAACACATAGGGGTAAAGAAACTGTTCAAACTGTCGAACAATGGAATTGATGACAAGGCTGGACCTCCTCAAGGAGTTGTCAATATCTTCGCACCTTGACAGTTAGATTTCAGACAATGTAGAATGTCTTCCAATTGATAACTTTCCGCCGCTAGAGGATATTTCTGAGCTGTCATCAGACATCAGGTCTAACGTAATTGATGACTCGTCCACTTATTACGGTTGGGGCTACTTGATCAAGCTTGTGCTTGAACAGACAACCCACAGCTGTGGCTATTTTCAGCTGCTATGGGATGAGTCTGGTAACTTGACCAGGCCTCACCAGTACTTTCTTGTGCTTAACGCATACCACGTGCCAGGAAAACTCTTCGGGAACTTAGTAGTACCATCACAGGCTGCATTTAATTTCATTCAGCAACTAGAAAATCACTTTTTTTTCCTATAATAGAGAGTGTGGCACATGTTCGAGCAGTGTATGCCGCCTTGTATCGCACACTTTGAAGTCTGGGTCGTTTTAGCCTTCGATCAGAGGAGTACTACAAAAGGTTTTTTAAAAATGTTTTCCAGAATACGCATGTGTTGGCATGTTCGATTACTTAACCGGAATTTGGACAAAGTTCGGTTGCACTCTTCGGTGGCTGGTAAGCAACTAGACAGGTTTAACTGTTAATAGTGTATTAACCTAGGCGGTTGCCAAACCGAAAACTGAAAGTGCTTATTAATTGGGTGGTGCTGATCGCACTCCAGACATTTGTTTCCCCTTTTTTCAGCAAATGTGTATCACGGCTCCATAACAAAAATATTTGTTCACTTTCTCACAGAATTTCTATAGAAAATAGTGTACATAGGCTAAAAATATTCGAAAGAAAGTGTATCCACTGTCCATAGTTTTTTAGCCGCTTTTTCTGAAGCCATACTTCTTTCCTGAAAACAATTTCGGGGAATGTTTAGGGACGTTGAATCTTGTCCGGTTTCGAATAGAGCTCTCATTGTTTCGTAATAGCTTGCCCGCAGTGAGTTTGAGGGTATGCAAATTGGTGTTTTTTATATTAGCCGGAAATTGGGAATTTGTACTATCTGGTGTGTGCTTTGCACTCTTATTATACTCTTATGACTGGCAATAATAGCGATGTCTTTTTTATTTCTGCACTTATTTCCCGCGCCCGAGTCGGCGTGAAAGTGAATAGATCATTCAGCATGTTCTCTGTGGAAAGGTTTTGTCACTTGGTTCCGCTAAGAATCTATTACGAAGTGTACGATAAGCCGAACTGCTTCATATTTATTTATCTTCTGAGTATCTGTTCGTATAAAACATACAGAGCTCTTGTAGTTAATCATGTATACATGAATGTGGTCCAATAAAATGTTTTCGAACCACTTACTGTTGTTGACCCCAAAATGCTCCACCAGCCAGGAGTCAATGTCGCGATTGTGTAACTTCAATGTTTTACAATAGGAAAATAACAAGAAATATACCTCTGTTTTGTGAAGTACGTTGAAATATTGTTTGACACATTTTGCACGGATTCTATCGTAAGAATTAAAATAAGAGCGCATTAATATTAGAAATAAAGCACAAAAAATACAGCGGCTTCGGGAGTTGAGGAGCTCCCGAGAGCCGAGCGGGGAGCGAGGCGGGGATGAAAGCGAAGAGAAGGGAACCGGAGAACCGGAGCAGAAACGCCCAAAATGAAACCGGAGCTAACTTGACCAGGAACCGGAATCAGATTCTGCTTAATGCCGCCGCTGGAGGAGCGCTACCTGTCACTCGTCTATCTGGGCCGCTGGGGCCTATGACAGTGTCCGCTCTTTACCTTGTGTATATTCGCAACTCCAACGCCCTGTAGACCCTTTCCTCAAGAGCGCCGCCATCTTGAATTGTCGTCACTTCCAGTATGGGCGAAAACATTGTTTTGCCGTCGCCACGCTCAGTAGAAGACACTTACGATACCAGCGCATGCACGTCCCGCATTATCGTTTTGCCTCCCCCTTATTTTCTTACTAGTTACAGGTTGAAACGTTTTAGTATTTTTTCGTTTGCCCATACCGGTTACGCCCGTTGAGGTGGCTGGAGACGAGTACACAGAAAAGGTCTATAGGTGGCGCGGGCAGGCAGTTCCAAGATGGCGGAAGAGACGGGGATAGATTCTCCAGGGTTTCCCGATGCGCCTGCTCGCTGACGCTGGTCAGTGCGCTAAAAATGATGTATTTGTCTGCAAACGCAAAGTGGTTAGAGCAGGATCATATTACAGGTGACGGAGATGTTGATGCGCGTTAGCAAAATGAACGCGCTGATATTTAGAAGTTGCAGAAACCTCGGCTTGCGAAGATTTGTGGTGGGCAAGCGCGTTTTACGCACACCGGCTATGTCACTGTTTGTGGCAGAATATTTTTGAGGGTGATGAAGAGATCGTGTTTGCGCCTTGCCTGGCCATTGAGTGCTTTAAAAAGTGAGCTGCGCACGGTTACCGTCAAGCTTCGGAAGAGGCAGCGTTCACAGTATTGATGCCTTCGTGTTACAGGCTCGCAACTCGCTGCTCACCGTCTCGGTTTTAGTGTATTGCAACACGTGATCAAACTGCTCTGTCAAGGATTTATTGATAGAAGGTTTTAGGGTGCCTACATGTCTGTCTGTCTCAGGGTGAAGACATCCATTGTTGCACTGAATGTCTCAGCGCGTGACGCTCTCGCGCACTTGGTGCGTGACTTGGGCGCTAAAATGGCGTCTATGCATTAGCCAAAGCTATGCGCTCGAGCTGATTGACACCGGATTGCGCGTACTTCAAAATGCATAAAAAAAACGATTGGGCGTAAAAATGGCTGAGATGTCACCACTCAAGCAAAAGCGCGCGTGTGTATGAAGGCACTCTAGAAGGTTTGTTCCCGCAGGCTACCGTGCGGTGTAACATTACAACCGGAGGCTCGCGCTGCGCCTTTGAAGCGCAGTTTTCAGCGCGTGCCAGAAGCGTTGCCTTGCTCACGGTATTAGCGGCGAGATGTTTCGGTGGCGCCCTCGTATGGTTACCTTTCGTGACGTCATTACCTTACGAACAACAAGTTCGACAGTGTTTATAATTAGCATGGTGGAAGCTTGAGATCACTGCGCTCTGAAACCAACACTGCCTACACCGTCAAAATTAAAGTTCTTACATTACTCTTAATCCTGTTGATGAGAAAACCTTTGCTGACGTCATAGTCATCATTCGGCCAATCGTCGAAGGCCGGCCACAGCGACGCTTTTGATCGCGCACGTCGCCAATAGCCAACGGTATCCTGTGGTAATTCTATGCTAAAACTGCCTATTACCATGATCGGCGTGTTTAGGGGTTAAGGGTTTTATGCATTGCTTTACCAATTATGCATATTTTAATATATCGTACTTTTTTTTGTACCGTGTTATTTGCAACGTTTTAGCCCCTCTCGCCAAAACTGCCCGTTCTAAGCTCTCGTTACGAACGGCTGGCTAACACAGACGCGCTTAAAATACTTCGGGCATTTCTTTATTTATTTTGTAATTACCTGGAAGCAACTACGCGTATTTTTTTAATTCTTGTAATAAATGGTTATGTTCCTAAGGCCTTAAAACGCAAACCCATTGCCGACGTGTATTGCTCGACATATCCTTGCTTGAACAGTTTTCTCCTACTTAAGCCAAAGCATAAACTTTTCGTAGACTGAACGCTAGAGCTCTACATTATTAGCGGGAGCGTTTGCCGTCACGTTCAGCAAACATCGAGCTGGCGGTCATGCACAAGACTAGCAATCCGCAGCGTATACGATATACGAAAAGTCCCTAATGAAATTAGACATCCCGGTCCTTCGTGCAACGCTGTTGCGAGGTGGAGCACAGAATTCCTATTTTAACGCGCTCACTTTTTTCGTTACAACGGCTTCACGCATCAAGGCCGACAGCCGCTGCCACCTTTTCCGCGCCGCCGCCGCCGCTGCCGTCCCCGTTCCTCTAGTTCTCCACTCGTCCGCGGGAGGGCGAGCGGCGGCGCTGGAGTTGCGAATTACTCTATGGTATTACTCCCCCCCCCCCCCCCGCTTTTTTTCGGTGACGCCTACAATACTGGGCGTGGGCCTGCGATTCGCTCGCTTTTGCCTAACGAAAAGTGCTCAAGCTAAGACGAATCACACGTTTTTGTTTTGTTACTATCTCAGGCTCCTTTCAAGAAATGTCTCAAAACGTTTTGTTTATGCTAATAATAGGGAGTTTTAGCAGGTCGTTTCCACACGAACGGTTCGCCCTCCAACGCATCGGCGACGCCACTGCGCATGCGCGCGCGAGTCGTTCGGGACGTCGGGAGGCTCTTCTCGTTCGTTTCTCCCATTCCGGCCGCTGGAGTCGTCACCGCAACGCAGCCAGCACCGTTCACGACTCGGGTAAAAAAAGATGGCGGTCGGTTCGGCGACTGCCTTCGCCGACCCAGCCGAGCGTTAGGCTTAGGACAGCGGGAGGAGATTTGCCGTCCTGTTAGTCTGCTTCATTTGAGAGGTTGAACCAAATCATTTCGAGGACTGCTCACAATGGTAAGCGATCGTGAATGCTGTAAACTACGCATGCTAGTAAATTTTTGCGATCTGCGGGCAGACTAGCTGCCGTGGCGACCGCGAGCAGACGAAATGATTTGGTTCGACGGCACACAACGTGAACGATCGTTCAAGTTCAGGATGACGGAGACACACCACATACCTTTACGGTCGTTTAGATACTTTTTACTCCATCTAGCTTCGCAGTTCTTGAAATTCCGACCGGCAAATGTTACATCGGCCGTCTTGTTTACATCAGTCGTACGCCGGAAACACGAGCCGCCACCACGGTGTCCGCCACGGATTTACACGTTGCAGAATGTTTCACATGTTCACTAGAAGATGGCGCCACCGTTAAGCACTATCATCATCATCGTTTACACGGTCGCGCAACTTTCACGATTCGCTAAAGTATGTCAAATTTCACGTACGGTTTCACGGAACGGACCAGCTGTACCGTTCGTGATTTCGGAACCGTGTGCTTGAAAAACGACTCGCTAAAACTCCCTAATATACGCAAATAAGATTCACCTGGTGCCGTGCTTTGATCTGCGTTGACCAACGAGGTAGAGGGGCTTAGAGCGATAAACCGGGGTTCCGGTCTGCACTCGAAAGTGACCCCCATAAGGCGGCTGCCATTGTACGCAAATTTGACCACTCGTCACATGACCAAACCAAATACGTGACGTCACAGGAAAGATGGCAGCGCCCAGGCAGCGGCTGGTCCCAGCTGGGCCGGAGCTTGTCGGATGCGTTGTTTGTTGTCGTTCGTGTCGGCGAGTTGATTTCAGACGCGGAAGCCGTCATATGAGGCCGGTCGAGAGCGACTTCAGAGTTCAGCGTGGTGTCTGACGTAGGTATAACGTGAACAGAAGGAGGAACGGTGTGCATTTCGCTGGTGACCGACGGGGATATTGCCACGAAAGAGACAATCGGCCCTACGTTGCTCGGACCTCGGATTGATTCGGATACCGCAAGTAAATTTTAAGGCGACGTTTCTGTGCTCTCGTTGACCATCGGAATCTTCGAGGTCTGCAGTGAAGCGTGTGCAATATGTTTGGATACGCAGTTTAGCGACGGAAATTGCGTGAGTCGTGCTTGGCAGTGTGCAATCGTGGTGCCGCTTCGTTCAAACGACCGAAGGCTCACTTTGGTTGTGCGGCGCACCGGAGAGCTGCCTTCAAGTGCTTCAAGTTGGTAGTTCCTGTGCCGTGCTTTAGGTGATGCTGTGCTGCTTCCTAAATTGTTCTGGCGTAGACGTGCACTTTCACGGAGCACAGGTGTTGCAGTTGGTATTGATTCCGCTTGTCTGTCGCACGTTTCGTCGACACAAGTTTCATCAACACTCGGTACGCGAATTGCAAGCTGTATGGACATTTCATCGCGCGTGTTACCTACCCAGTCCACCCGTTCACGCCGCTTTGCGACGACAGTCTGCAGCGGCTCATTACCAGAAAAGTGGTTCCACATCCATTTCAGTTCAGTTCGTCCACGGCAGTCGCCAAACCCCGAAGGAGAGGATTTATTCGAACAGAATGCCTCTAAAACAATGCAGCTTTTTTAGTGGTCAGGATAGACTCTCTTCTGTCCGTTTTGTTATATTGTCACAGATGCTTGCTCCAGTCCTATTTTCTATCAATATTTACTATTCTGGAAAGTTCCAGGCCATGCTCAGCTGTCATCGTATGTTCTGGTGGAGGTGCTGCACACTTTACCCATAGCCCTTCACTCTGTGTGGACCCTGGCGGCTCCTCAGCCGAGTTGCCCGATAACAATTAAGACACGGGTAGCGGATTATCCCGCGTCTTAAACGCCCGGCGAGCCGTGAACCAAGTCCTATCTCAAGCCCGGCAGAAAAACCGCAAGACGAGCGAGTACCGCAAGGACGAACCTTGGAAATGCACCACGAAGAACCTGAAATCCGAGCCAGTCGCTGCTACCAGCAAGAACCACCGGAATTCGGTCTTTTGCCAGAAAAACCGAAGCTGACTAAGCCAACAATGACAAACCTGTAGCAGCAAACCACGTCCGCTCCCATCATCGTTTGCGTGCCCGTCGCACCTCGCACTCCGATGCCCTTTCACGCAAGGTGTATGAAGACGTCGAGGGCTGGATTGAAATATATGGCCGTGTCGCCCGCCACAGTGGCTAGACGGACAACCAGCTCCTGCAGAACCTATACTTCTCGTGGAAGAAACTGCCAGGCACTGGTTTGAGAACCACGAATCCTCCTTAACGTCGTGGGAAGTTTGCAAGATCGAGCTGAAGTGCACGTTCATCAGCCAACATTGACCAGGGAGAGCCGAATTCCTGATTCTGTCCAGGATGCGGCCCCAACGAGAACGTCACCGCCTTCGTGGAAGCATGTTTTGGGCGTGATCGAGCACCCACGCCAACCCTGATGTTACAGAAGACAAGAAGCTAAGAATCCCATGTCCCTCATGTGAGGTACAACACCTCCGGCAGCCTTGTCCGCAACTCCACGACAACAGTCGAAGGGTTCATATCACCGCGGCTTCCAACATTGAATGTACACTGCAGGCCCGAGCCTGTCGCTATCAACAACTCCCCAGCTTCTCGACACTCGAGTCGTCCAGCTGCAACTTCGACGCCAGCCTCCCAGGCATCCGCGACATCCACGACGTTGTCCGGGAGGAGACCAGGAAGCTACTTCCTGCCATCAGTTGCCCGGCTTTTATTTTATTGCGGAGATTGTCTCGGAACAAGTTCGACAGGCTATTCATTCTGGAGTCTTCTTCGAGTGAAGCGGCATCTGACGATCCGAGGGCGACTTATGCCACAAAGTCACGACGACCGCCATCGGCTACCCGTTACTATTCAATGCCGATTCAACGAGACACCCCAACGCCGAAGCATTCATACATGCCCGAGCTTGCTGCATTGATGCAGAAAACTACCAGGAAAATTTGCGGATCAGAAGCCAGCCCTGCAGCTTCAGTGCATCAGATGTCAGTGGCCGCACGTGACGTATGATTACAAGACGGCATCAGTCGGTCAAAGTTGCCACTCGACCAAACTGAACACCGACGTGCCAGGAGCATCATTCGACAACAAGCAGCACAGGTACTATGACTGAACGCCTGACACGAGACTGTCGCAGAAAGAACTCGTTATGGAACCATTTGCAAAGAACCAATAATTACGTAATCAAGTGGAAATCAACATATTTGATACACTAACCTAATAAACATATTTCCGCTCGCCTTTACGCCTTCAGAGTCTCTACACAAAGAATTGTGTTCACCGCATGTGCTGGAACTTTTGAGGACACTCGCATCTCTGACCCCTCAATATTAATTAATGGGACATACCAGACTGGTTGCATTGGGCTGCACTCGTTCCACTTCTCCTGAACATATGGCGCATCCGAAAACCAACTCCAGTGATGTGAAAATGTTATTTATTAATTTATTCTCTCCAGGGGCCTTTGTAGGCATTGCAGAGAGGATACTTAAAACTACGCACATGATAATAACATTAAAGCACACTGCTGTAACTTGTTAATTGCAAAAACAAACACACCTTTGAGCATCTAGTTTAATGGTATGTGTTCATGCATTGATATAGCAGGACACTTCCAATACGTATGACACAATAGACCCTTTGCAAAACCCCATCAAGCAACACAATTGTCACCATATATACCCCATCAGCAACACAATTGTCACGAATATACCCCAGTTCACGTCGAACGTTAATGCAGCATTCGAGTCCAATAGGCGCTCAGCCGAGTTCACAGTGATGGCGGACATAACATTCTTGTCGAACAAATGCCCAAAGTATGAAGGCCTTGGGCAATTAGAGTAGTAGCTACTGTAATTCGTTCCATCACAATTTGGCAAGCGGCGAAGGCTACAGTCTTGGTGAGTCAATATGCATGTTGGAGAGAGGCACATGACAACATATCATCAGAGTGCTCGTCAGCACAGATTTGTCACATGCCTTCACTCCGTCAATCTGATTGGCACGAGGGGGCTGTGGCGGTTGCCCTTTTCCAGGTTATGGTAATACGAAGTATAGGCAGCCCACACTTTAGAAAGAAGTCTATTGAAGAGACCGAAAGGAATGGTAGTCAACATTTTTCAACAAGACTGCTTTTCGGGCAAGGGGTGAACACAAATATGAATCATCTTGTACAGGTAACTAGAACAAGTAAATAATTGACCGACTGATACAATGCACTCTTGATGAAAAAAAGTATTGCTGCAATAAAACCTACGAAAGAGAAAAATGTGCAATTAATCTATGCGTACACCAAAAATAGCAAGTCGAATAGCATTGAAGCAGGTGCCTGCAACGATTTATTCATTCCCCCACTCAATAAAAACGTCATCCTCGCAGCTGAAAATAAGTGTGCAATTCGCACTCACAAAAAAAGGAAGAAAAGCGATCGAATGTAGAATCGTCGATTAGCACAAAAGGTTAAAGATCGCAGGAGCTTCCTCGCTAAAAGTTGGCTGTGATTATGCTGTTACCTAGGGCTGAAACGCATTCCCCTAGGCCCTACGTCCGACGTATACATTTCGCGTCGATTCTCAGACATTCCAACGTTCAAACAAAGCTAAGAGGAAGCGAAAATTGCATGCTAAAAGCACTCAAAGTTCTATCGACCCTCGAACACATCCGGGAATCCGAGCACCGGTACGGCGATACGGCTGATGCTGTCTCGCAGGTGTTAATATCCAGATGATACAGGGCGATCTTGCGGAAAAAGGTAATAAAGTCTCATTTCTTCATATTTTCACAATATACCTGCGTCAGCGAGCACGAAGAAGACCGAAGTCGTCGGAAAGCAGCTACACATCGCGGCTACCGCGCACCGAACAAACTCGCATTCCCCAGCTCTGGGCGCTGCCATCTTACCGGTGACGTCACGGCTCTTGTGAGGTCACGTGACGTGTGGTCACTTTTGCGTACAAAATGGCGGCAACCGGGGGTGCCACTTTCGAACTTCCGGTTTATCACTCTAAGCCCCTCTACCTCGTTGGCGTTGACGGGAAACCTGTTGATTATTGACGACCGTCCTTTCCGTGGTGAACAGAGCAAGAGAAGTACTGAACGTGACTTATGTTTGTGGTTGAACCATCACTCAGATCATGATCCCGATGAATTTTTGCGTAGCTAATTCCAGGGTGTATGTGAGTATGAGACGTCGGCTGTCGCTCGCGTCGGCCTATACATCGTCAAACGCGGCCGACTTCACGTGTATAAACGAATACATTTTATAGTGAATTCGCAAAGTAGTTCGTAATAAGCGTATGGCCAAATAAAAAGTATCGTAACCGGCGGCACAGAGTACGCTGAGTTTCATGATTTGCATATATTGGCGACGTTATTGTTGGTTTTTATACCAGCTGCAGTCTTTGCACCGCCCTGTGAAGGGCTTGGTCGCTTTGTATCGCATCGAACATCAACTCTCGTGCCTACAGTCACTCGCTTTCTCTCTAACGACCTTTGTCAACACGTCTTTGATACCGGCGTCAAATAAAGCGATCGTGCTTGGCGTCGTCTGATTCTATCTTACACGGAGACCGCTGCTACAAGGGAGGAAGCGGAGATTGGGCGAGAGCGGCTGAGGAGCCAACTTTGACTCCAGTTACTCCGTGTCGGTATTGAACACGCCCTATAAGTCTTTCTTCGTGACCCGTGTGGTGAATATCCTTCCACCAGTCCTATACACGAACTCAACTCTCCTACGTCACGCCGCGGTGGTGGCGCGTCGGACGCACTTCCGGTCTGGAGCGGTGGGCAGAAGTCGCCGTGCGAGACATGCAATTCTGTGTTCATTTGGAAGAAAACAGACGAAAAACCTGCCTTCTCGTTAAAGTTCTGCGACGGGGGCTGTACCAAGAGAGTCTGGAAAGGTTTGAAGATCAGTTTTCATGTGTTTCTGCACCCTCCGTTCGTCCGAGAACGTGGATAGTAGCCGTGAAAAGGGCAAACCAGACGCTGTCGAACTGCGATTGCTTGTGCGGGCAACAACTTTGTGGTCGCCAGATGTATTTGCTTTGTCCAACATGAACGAGAGAAAACCGCAATGTTATCCGGACCACCCACGGGTTCAGTGCGCCTTCAAATTCACACGGCCGCCTGATCGTTCGAACTTTCGTCTGGTCTTTCAAACTTGTCTGCTTTTTGTCGTCTGCTCGTTCAAACAAAAGCGGCCCGTAGACCAAACTTTGACCCGGTGATTGCAATAAGAAGTAATTGCAGGCCTCAAAACACTTAAGTAGGCTCGGTGTAAACAGTAGATACAAGATGTTGATCATTGGTACCAGTGGCCATCACCGATTTGTTACGCTTGGTCTGTTCCCGCCTCCGATTTTCAGTATCGACGTCGATCATCGCCGCTACCTTCTACACTTTTGCAGCACGAGCGACGTCGCGTCCGAAAATAGTTAGAAGAATCTCATCGTGGTTTTGGCGTCCATTCTGCGGCGTTCATGCGAATGAATCGCCGCACGTCAAATTATTTACGCAAAGTTTAGCGACGTAGCGAGCCTTGATAATTTCGCTCAGGCGATTAAAGTGGTAAGACATTGCTATGAGGACGTAGACTCGACAATTCCAACGCGAAAAGAGTATGCAGACTCACACAGGCGCCGACAACGTGACATTCCAATGGTTTGTTGACGCGGGACGCGGTGCTTCTTGCCCCATTGCGCATGCGTTCGAACTGTCGTCTGCTCTTTCAAACTTGTCTGCTTTTTGTCGTCAGCTCGTTCAAACGACAGCGGCCCGTAAACCAAACGTTGACCCGGTAATTGCGATAAGAACTAACTGCAGGCCTCAAAACACTTCTGAAGGTTAGTTGGGGTAAGTAGGCTAAGTGTAAACAGTAGATACAAAGATGTTGATCATTGCTACCAGTGGCCATCACCGACTTGTAATGCCCGATTCTACTTGCGGTTTTCAGTATCGACGTCCACCATCTCGGCTACGGTCCACGCTTTTGCAGCCTGAGCGACGTCGCCACTGAAAATAGCGAGCAGAATCTCATCGTGGGAGTCAGGCTTTAGCGCCCATTCTGCGGCGTCCACGTGAAATGAATCGCCGCACGTCACATTATTCACGCAAAGTTTTTCCTCGTTAGTTTTGCTGAAGCCGCTCAAGTAGTCAGACATTGTTAGGAGGACGTAGAATCAACAATTCCGACGCGAAAAAGAGCACGGGGACTCCCACCGACGCCGACAACAACGCATTTCAATGGTTTGTTTATGGGCGACGGCGGGCTTCTTGCCCACCATCCACCGCGCATGCGCGGCGCCGGTGACGTCCGCTAGGGGCGCTCCGGTTTGTTTGTAAACATGAGTTGGTGTATAGACCGTTTTACTGAAAGAGGGCGAGAGAGAAAAGGGGAAAGGGCTACCGGCGCTTTCCTCCTTTCTGGTTGTGTAGAAAGAGTGAAAGTCCCGGATGAAATGCTTCGCCGGTGTTGGGTGTCTGCGGTGCCTGAACTTCGTTCGCGGTTTCTTCTCTGTCTTTAAACTCGCAAACTTAATTAGAGCCACGGGCTTAGATGGCGACAGTCCCGGTC